>CM039126.1:22071737-22529750 GCA_022036555.1 Microstegium vimineum | reverse complement strand
ACCTTGGCAGTGGTTTGTTATTTTTGCGAGATAGTTGTGGGCCCATGTATCCTCATGCTTTAATCTAGAGCCGTTGAGAAGAAGCAGAGAGGAGATCCAAGGGTGGATCTTCACTCTGAAGGGTATGCTTGGATCTTGGACACAATGGAGGCCTTAGTGCCCTATAGGGTGGTCGGCCGACCCCCTATAGAGAGCCATGGGCCTCTCCTTCGGCGTCGGACCTCCTTGATAGGTGTGGATCCTGCTGTCCAAGATTGGGCCCAAAGTACAGTTGGTCGACCGTCTTTTGTGGCCAAACAAGCTCATCTTTTGCAGGTGGCTTCTAGAGGTAATGCCCATCATGATGGTGTATGTATTTTGCACATTTGCCATACTTGGAAATATGTCATGTTGGGCCCCCAATTATGACGTTTTGTTCCTACATTCAAATAGAAGACATATACATGTGGAACCAAGTTATTGGGTAAATTATGTTCATGTTATTCTTGTTTTCCTTTGAATATGAGGATGTTGATGATATTTTTATGGTGCCAAAATAGCTCGTAATTAACGTCAACAACCTTAGCGATGCATCCATTGCATGGCTAGGATGATAAGGTCTGTGCGAAACTCACGTTTCTGTATTATGATGTTTATGCTCCTGACTGCTTGTTTGGTTGAGATGTCAGCCCCGACTGAACTTATGCAGTACCCCACATCCAAATCAGATATGCTCATGCCATGCTTATCAGAAAAAGCTTTACTCACAAAAGAATGCAAAGATCTTGAATCGAACAGCACAACTGCAGGATGATGGTTTACAAGGAACATACCAGCTGTGACGGGTTCTCCTTGTTGCACTTCTTCCACTGTGGTATAGTGCACACGCCCCTAGTAGGCCTGGTTCTTCTTCGGGTGAGGGCATTCTCTAGCAAAGTGCCCTGGACATTGACAGTTGTAGCATGGAGCATTATTGGGTGGAGCCTTCAAATTGCCAGAACTGCCTTGCCCTGGATTGCCTTTTGGAAGAGCGATGGTGTAAGGCCTGCGATACTGACTCTGCTGCGCACCCTTAGCTGGAACTTTATTCTGTGGGGTCTGAACTTAGTTCGTGCCACTGGAGGTCGATAAGTAGAGAGATTGACTAAAGGATCTCTCTACTGAGACGAGCTTCCCTCAAACGCCCTCTTGCGGCCTTTTGCGGCAGCATGCAACACTAATGAACTTGTTGAAGTTTGTACGGGTTGAGTTAGCAAGAGTCTTCATTAGCTTAGTTCCCAGACCTCTCTTGAAACTATCAATCTTCATCTCATCATTTTCAACAAACTGGGGAGCATAACGGGCCAGATTGTTGAAAGCATGAAGGTACTCCGTTAAGGTTTTGGTACCCTGTGTGAGCTTCAGAAACTCTACTGCCTTCATTTTCATTAAGCCTGGAGGAATGTAATGCCCCCTAAAAGCTGTCTTGAACTAATTCCACACCACTGGAGTGTTAGCAGGGTATGTGGTGCGATGATGAGCCCACCATATACCTGCTGATCCTTGCAACTGATGAGAAGCATACTCTGCTTTTTGCTCTTCGGTCATCCTGAGCAAACGAAACTTCTGCTCCATAGTGTTTAGCCATTCGTGAGCTTAGAGTGGCTCTTCAGCCTCTTTGAAGATCGGCGGCTTGGTGTCAAGGAAATCCATGAAAGTGCTGAACTGGTTTGCCGGTTGACGATCACGGTTGCCTTGGTTCTGATTACTGCGAGCAACTTCACGAAGCAACTCCTCAATGTTGCGCTGCCCACCAATGAACTGAGCCATGAACTGCTCCGGGGTAAGCGGTGGATGCGGCAGAGGAGCCTCATCCTCATCACGGTGATTTCCACCACTTCCAGAGCCACGGGAGCGAGTGTTGGCAGGCATCTGCATGAATTTGATAGCAAGAAGTAATGAGATTTGAGTAATTGCAGATGAATCATGATTATGCCTTAGTAAATCACTGAAAAGTAGATAACTTAAATCCACATAGGGCATAAAAGAGTTCATGCTAACAACACATCATCATCCATTCATATTTGGTACCATAAAAAGCATCCATACAAGCCAAAAGTGCCAGACATCTGGACTTTAAGTCATGGTGATTACACAACCTCATGTCTCTCATGGAACAACAAAAGGTCAAGCTACTAGCGCAAAAGAAACACTAAGGACTAGCGTAAGCAAGCTATCCTAGTCTTCGCGGTTTGTGTCCATCCCTGATAGACGACCACCCTCGTTGTCGCTGTCGTCGACAAGCTTAAGCTCCTCGGGGTCCTCCTCCTCGTCCTCGGTGACTGGGTCGTCGTCGGCATAGATCACTGCGGGATCTACCTCTGGTGCAACTGGCGGAGGGATTGGGTTGATCACATTGTTGAACCTGTGAACCTCCTGCTATAGCTCTCGGATTTGGTCATGGGCCTGCTGAAGTAGCCCATTCAACTCTGTGTCACGACGAGGGTAAGCGATGTTCCCCACCACCTGCTGGTGGCGAAGCATACGCTCACGAGCCTCAGCTGCCTCCTCTCAAAGTATAGCGGCATCTCTCTCGTCCTGTGCTTCCTTGGCTTCCCTCCTGAGACGCTGATTGTCTCTACCAAGTCCTTGTAGGAACATCTCACTGGTCCGGAGACGTGCCACACTGAACAGGTAGGAGTCCCCTCTGGCAAAAAGAGTCTTGAGCACTACATGCATAGCACTCATAGCCGGTCCTGAACTGCCAGCTCTCTCATCTCTGTTCCTGATCAGGGGATTCCCCATCTCCTGATACCAGGCCGTGATGCTAGGGTTATCCTCTGGAAAGGTACCTGCTGCACCCGGGTCCAAAGCTGCACTGTGCTCCTGACGGATCTGACTCAGAATGGTCAGAGCTGCAGACTGAGCTCCTTCCCAAGGGCTGCTGGCTATAGCCTCAGTCGACCACCTCCTCCACAAAGGTGCCTCGGTACACTCAGGAATAGTCACAGTCACAGTATACAACTGCGCATTCCCATGTGGCTCCTGGGTCCAGTAGTACTGAGGTGGCTCAACATACCCAACCTGACTCAGCACCGTCCACAGCAAAGTAGGAGTGCCAAACACGGTCAGGAAACGGTTGCTGCGTTGGGGAGGTCTTGGAGCTGCCATCTGTAACAAGTTTTAACCTTTTTGTTAGAACATGTATTTTACAGATTTAAGCATTTAACAGGTAAAAGAGATACAGATTTAGTAAGGGAGGGAATTAAATGCAATATGATGACACATGATGCATGCTCGAATCTTATGTCCTTACAAACCTTATGAAAGCAAACCTTTCACTAAGAACGTTCTAGACGGTGGCATACATACGTTCTCTCATACATACGCAACTAAACGATCTACACGATTCGCTGTTAGTGTACCTACAGAAGATTCATTTCAGCCCAACCCAACAGTATGAATAATGCATTGCTGAAATTTAAATCTAATACTCACTTAGGTGTACAGTATACATGTAAGAAGTATATATACATAGTTCTTCGTCCTAATGACGGCATCGTCTCAACAGACGGCAACGCCCACACATGGATGCCATCTCATAATCTTGTGTGGAACAGGATTATTGTCCAGACATCATATAAGCATTCCCCTAGATCGGCAGTGTATCCGATACAAGCTCTCACAACTCACCTTACCTTTGGCGTAGCGGTAAAAATTGATCCATACAACACCATTCAAGTGAATGCCCCTCATACTATTCCAACCCGTATGGATAGGTAACCAAAAATATGATGCAATCCCCCAAGTTAGTACTTTAAGCCACCTGACATCCTATTAGGCAATAAGGGACATAACCTATGGCACATTTATAGTTTGCAATTATTTTGTACGCACACAAAAGTTTTTGTAGCAAAAATAGTTTGATAAACAAAATCTTTTGTTTGTAAATACACTCGTGAACGGTAGTATACTGAATTTTGCTCTGATACCAGCTATCACAGAACCGCCCAACATATAAGAGCACTAGTGTAATGATCATCATTTCTGACAACACTGTCACACTAGAGCCCATCTAAGCCCGGTAGTCCTTGAAATCTCGAAGGATCCCAAACCACAATCAAGTAACAACCCAAGATCGAACACTAGATTCAGTAACCGCACATTCACAGTGATAAGTTCGAAACGAAATAATATTACAACAGAGTTTAAAACAGTGTTATTACAACACCAAGTTCAAATCAAAGTAGCGGAAGTTTAGGTTTCACAAAACCCATTGCAAACTGTTTAATACAAATATAGTGTCGAGCTTAGTACAGTCCCATCAAAAGCAACAAGGAGAGACATCAGAATTCACCATTGCCCATGGCCTTCACTCTTCATCACATGCAGGGTAGAGGCACGCCTGACAATAACCAGAATACACCATACCATCTGCAACAAAGGTAAAGAAACCCTGAGTACTCAATTGTACTCAGCTAGACTAACTCAACAGAGAGATAGATACATAACCATAGACACTTCACGGATTATGCAAGTCTTTATCAAGTGGATCTCATGGGATAGCAGACTTTTGCATAAAAGAGCATCCTAATTACTCATGTATTCTCATCATTAGAAAACAACATTTGGAAGCAGATTAAGTAACATTAAAAGGATCTCATTAGCACCTATACTAAAGCAATCACTGAGTTATCAACCAATAATAACCATATTGTGCTTGGCATCAAAACCATATAACCATCTTTTGGTGACTTATTAGAGTTCAGGTTTCTGCAGTGGGAGGAAGATCTTTCAAGTTTCTCACTGACGGGGAGAGACCGTGATTCGAATCGAATTCCAATCCAGCTGGAGGTTTATTACTCAATCACACCCAAGTATGCCTGCCGGCACACTTATTCGGGTCACCTTCACTATCGTTCGGGTAGCCCGCGGTACCGGCATGAGTAGCGACTCACGGATAGCCAGGTAGCTCAAGCAGTGCCTACCCTTGGTGCTAGGCTAGGAAAATTAGGAATACTTGCCCATGGTCTAGTATGCCGCTCGCGGTCTTCATGACCCAACTAGGAGGGGATTTCGGCCCGAACCCACAGAGTTAGGATTTGCGGTCGAAACAAGTTATTCGGCCAGCTATGAAGAAGGGATGCGTTCAATCTCGGCAGATGTCCAACCACAATCTAGTGCCTAGCGACACAGGCAGAGAGAACTCGCTCACAAGACCTCCAAGTCAAGTGACTCACAACACCTTATCCGCCCGGTCTCGATTTATTACTTCCACATGATTATTTTCCACGATAGCAAATATAGCCAACCGTGACCAGCAACCTATCTTTATGGGGGATGATAGACCACCCATGCTACCGGTCTAACCATGGCTAAGCAGAGGTTTCGATCCTGGGCCTACAAGGTTCTTTTGAGTGGACAAGGAGATATAATGCAGCAAAGAGTTTCATCTCACTCCTTTGACTTAATGCACAAACAAGTGGTTGTATAGCAAGTAAAATACTTTAAATAGAATTGAGTAGGTTATAAATGCTCCGGGGCTTGCCTCTCACGAAGGTAGAGGGAAGGTGGGTTGGGCACTCAGGAAGGTCAGAGCCCTGTTCTCCTTCTTCTGGAGCTTCTGAAGTTTGTATCTCCAGTGGGACTCCTCCTTCTATCTCCCCAAACTCTAGCAAAGTCACTCCCTCCGGCGATCCTAGATGCATGTATACATGTATGATGATCCAATATACATATGACAAGTCATAAACTAGAAATGAGACATGCCTAATGCATATGGATGAATGCCCAAGATGAATGTTTCATGCAACATTGTATTTCATTGACCGAAAATGTGCAAATCTCTTCGGTTGTAGAAAGATTAACACTTATCCTTCTTTTGCAACCTGTAATAGAGCTTCTCCTCTGAGGTAAGCTCTCTTACACCTGCATTAAATAAGTTTCATGGCTTAAGATACTTGCTTAACTTGCACAAAGCAAACACATCACTTAACACATGATTAACATGGCATACAAACACTAAAAATAGCAGCTGAAAGAAAACTGTGTAGTTGGAGCTACACACAACCAAAAATTACAAACTAAGACATTTTGGAAAGCTTATGAACTTATCTACAAAACATTTCATAAACTCCCCAGCTAAATCTAACATTAAAAAGGTCTAACAGACATATCAAGCAAGGCTGTTTTGAAGAAACAACAAAACACAGATTTGAAGTTAAACTTGTAAAAAGCACCCAGGTTAAACCACAAATAAATAGCTTAAACAAATCTAACAAGAAAACATGCTCAAGCTGTTTTAACACATATAAAGCTATTAACTATCATTCCAAAAATTATAAAAACATTAGACAAGCTAGGTTACATAATTATATATCACTTTGGTATTCATCACATCAACAGGAAACACACATAAAACAGGGTTAAAATTAGTTCTCTGCTGGTGATGAGGAAAACAAACATAGATTATACAAATATTACTTAAACAATTTAAAAAGTGTGAAACAACATATTTCACATTTTTATTAGCTTATACTAAGCAAGTAACATATGTACAAAAATTAACAAGCACAGCCCACACATTGAACTTAGCTTAGCAATTTAAACAAGATTGCATTCAATTAAACAAGCATTTAAACAAAGGAACTACAACATGCCACTTAATTACAGGTTACTAGTACTTTAACATTTTTCATGGGAAGTGCATGCTGAGACAAGCTCAACATAACAGAACCATGATTTTAGCACATACCAAATTCTAAATATGAATTAAACAAGTTAAACTAAGCATATAAAGCTTGCTGTTCATTTTATTTAAAACAACATAGAAGAACAGTAACAGCAGGTTACATAACATTTTTCTTGCATAGAGAAAAACATGACAAAGCTAACAGAACTGGTTTCACATTTTTAGCATTTTCCTAGAATTAGTTATGAATTTCCAAAGTGAGCTAACAAAACTGAAAAAGACAAAACAGAGAAACACTTTAGAGTCTATGACACGCGGGACCCACTGGTCAGCTCTTTCACTCATAGAGCCGACGCACCACAAGTGCTCGATCGTCGGTTCCTCGTCGGCGGTGAGGTTTCCGGCCAAACTAACCCCATGGTCGTGCTCTCCTTCGCAACCCGCATCGATCCATGTAACTGGTTGTACCCCAGGTTCACCGTAGCATGCTCGACGGCGTCCATGGCAGCACGGCGGCGCTGCAGTTCTTGCGTTGGCCGGCGCAAGCTTCCTCCGGCCAAACTAGCGGCGGCTACACCTACACTGAACCGTAGCGGTTCGATCTAGCCCGAATCGAGGCTACACAAACCCTCCGATGAGCTCGGCCACATGCACAGCGGCACGGTGGCGAGTTCACGGCGGCGCGACACTGCTGTTCCGGTGGTGGCAAGGCACGGATCTTTCTACCAACTCCGGCTATCTAACCACGACCTAACCGGCTAACCCTAACGCAACTGAGACGAACTCAAGCGACACAACTAAGCCCAACGCAAACCTCGCCCGCGTTGCGGGTGACATGCGCATGCACGCGGCGGAGTTCCCGTTCCGGCGAACCCTAACCCTAATCGCTTCAACCGACTCCTCGGCAAGCATCTACAGCCTCTAGGCTACCGCGTACGAAAACTATACGGAAGGGACAGGTGCTAGATTGGGCTGGCCACGGCGGCGCAAAGCTTGGCGGAGCTTAGGTCGTCAATGGCGCCCGCGGTGTGCTCGGCCTGGCTCACCTGTGTGGTTAGCGTGGCAACTGAGCGGTGCAAAAGATGGAGCGGAGAAGGCGAAGCTGTGGCTGCATTTTGGCGGACAATGCGGCGGTGTGCTGCGCCGGCGAGCTCGGCGACGGCGCTGCTTGGCAATGGCGCAGCTGCTGCGTTTCTGCGCGAGGCAGAGAGGAGAGGGAGAGAGAGCGAGGGCGAGTGAGCGTCTGGTCGCGAGGTGGAGAGTGCGGGCGTCCAAGGCGCGGTCAGCGCGGGTCCAACGTCGATGTACGGCTGCCACGTGGCATCCAACTCCTGCGGCGGTCGGCCACCGACCGGGCGCACGGCGCTCTGCTCTGCATTTGAAACTCCATCAGACCGACTGACGACCGGTTTTGCAAAGCGATTAACTCCCTAACCTTTGCGTCTTAGCTTCAACCAATTGCACACTTTTGTAGAGCTATAGTTGAACTCCAAGTTTGGTGTACTTGGTTTGAACTGAAACGGATTGAATTTCAAACTACAAGCATTCAAACATGGTAACATTCAAACTGCAAGTCACTTGGGACTTAGACGATTTCAGAAGCTAAAACAACCCCCAAATCAGCCTTAATTGACCAATTAGGGTATTTTAAGGTCCAAATCACCTCAAGGTAGTTAAACAAAGTTTGTTCAGAATTAAAAACTCTACAATTTATCTTAAACCAACTTTTTCATATAAGGTCATTAACAAGGTAAATTTGTTAGATCAAACAAAAGGGTTCCTAGGGTCAAACATTAGAGCTTAAACCCTGGAAGCTTATTTGGACTTGATCAGGAACATAAACATGGTTCCATTTCATCCCTAAGCATTTCTAGATGGTCATTAGTGATCAAAACATCAAGCACTTGGTTATACAGGCATAACTCATACAAAGCTAGGTGTAGGTTAACACATACACATATGCAAACAACGGGATCACTTAGGGTTATCATTTCATGTCATCATGGAAATGCATTAATGAAATGATGCTTGTGCTCATGCTCATGAAATGATATGCAAATGCAAGCTTAGCACCTAGGGTGTTACAACTTACATAAAAATATCCTTTGCCATATTGCTATCTTGGTTGTCCCTACCTTTTAAAGACATGGTCAATTTGTTAAACACTAATCATTCTCTCCATATGAGTAGATCTCTATAATGACTTCATGCTACCTTTGTCTATCCTAGTAAGTGTTAGTTTGGAAGTACTGCACATACTTATATTGGCTTTTAAATTAAGCATGGTGCTTAGGTTAAATAGCTTTCCTTAATTTGATTAGACATGGAGTCTAGTTTGGTTATTGAATTAAAAACTACTTGTATAGACATTGACATATTTTGTCGGACTAACCCTTGTAGGAAAACTTTCAATATCAAAATGGGAAGTCCTGAGATAAACTCACACTGGAGATAAAGAGAGAGACACATAAAGTTTGACGACGTGCAGAAGGAAGACATAGCTCCTCCATCATAGAGGGATGATCCATGGAACAAGAAGAAGAGTGCCACAACAAGATATAATCAAAAGCACTCACTCCATGGAAGAGGTTGGGTAAAATTCCACCAAGTCCCTTTAAGACAAAGAACATCATGGGAATTCAAGAAAGTGAAGGAGTGCAACAACGAGACAAAAGTACATGAACAAGATGCACAACCACTAAGAAAGGAAAGCTTCCATAAGGTGATACTGTACCATCACTCCTCAATAATTAAGGTAACATCTCAAGGTAAGTAACTATCACTTTTATAAGCTTCTCCTTGATTCTAGCATGCACATAAATAAAAAGACAAACATGTATGAGTTACAAATCTAATTTATCCAACCTGATTAATTTAACATGTCTATTCCTTTAATCTTTGTTCCTAGTACAACTTTCTTGATCTAAGTGTCTTAACCATATGAGCTAAAATGTTGCAAATCCAATCTTTAGAAGTTGATAGTCATAAAGAAAGATATATACACAGATAGACTATCCTTCCATAGGTTGATCAATTTGATTTGACAAAAGTTTTTAAATGCTATACTCATGCTCATCTTCTGCTCTTATCACCCATCAACTTTATCTTGCTCACTATGCTTAAGGTTAGAGAAGAATGAATAGACTCTTGGTTCTGTTGGTGTTTTCCACCAACAGGGCTCATGCACTTCATCTCTGCCTTGTCTCTATGAGCAGTACACATTTTGAGCAACATGGAGGAGTTTTCCAACTCCCAAATTCAACCAAGTGAAGGACCTGGATCTATGAGAACATACACATTGAGCAAGAGGTTGCCAGCTTCCATACATAACACTTCACTTTGAACTGCTAAGCAAACAGAGAATATGGGTGACACCATATCAAGAGGTGCAGTTACTAAGGTCTCCACCTAGAATCAAATGATGCACCTAAAGAATGAACACGGTGAGAAGTCAGGAGGTAAAATTGATAGTTACCTATATTTATCTTTTCTACATTAGTTTTCTTTTTTTCCACCATTTGCATAATCATTTTCCTTTCTCATATTTACTTTTTTGCATTAGCATTGCAAATATTTGTTTGTTGCATGGCATCATAAAATCTAAAGCCCCATGTGAGTGGACTTGTGGTTTAAAACCCATAGGTATATTCACTGTGGTGGCATAAAAAATAAAATAAATATGTTTTCATCTTATAATAAAAATATAAAAAATAGTAAGTGTCTGATTTTGGTAAATAAATGAAATTTATTAGAGGAAGCTCGATAGGATCAAAGCTAGAGAATGATGGCTAACACTTAATCAGTTTCACAAGCTTTGTTGTCTATTTGAGCTCCACAGAATTAAGGATCAAAAGAGGCTAGCAAGAGGTCACCCTACCCGCTGTCAGAATGTTGTCTCAACAGTCACTCCGACGAATACACCTCTGCTACCCACCAGCCACATCAAAAGAAATTATGTCAAAATCTAGCTTGGGGGAGAGCGGGAGAGAATAGACAAGATTAGATATCTTCAACTACGTTGAGAAGTACCACTACATCAACTATCAATCTTTGAAGTCTCAAAGTAAGTGAAGTATGTCTACATTGTCAAAGTGAACAACTAAGTGAACATCCAGCTTGGGGGAGAGCACCCCCATATATCGAGGTAAGTATCCTTATCCTCTCAGGTTCGCTTTTTATTAGTTGCATAAATTAATTCAAATAAAAAAATGTGAGCACATGAAGGTTCACACTTAAATAATTATGAATTACAAAAGTTACAATTTTGATATTTTTTTTATATTTATGGATTTATCATTGTCTACTTTATCCTTAAGAGAGTTTTCTATTTAGTAATAATAATAGGTGTGTTTAGTTTGTTTGTTTTTAGAAGCTGCTAATAATAATAGAAGAACTCTGGCAATAACTCTATGGAAATGATGAATAGTTGCTCTGCCGTAATTCCTTTCAAGTACCTAGTTTTCAACCTTGAATTCTCTTGAGTTTTAGATATAACTGTTTTGATATAAGATTTGATCTGAACCTAAGACTTGTGGGTTACAAATGCTTGAGCTAAGTCTAGGTAGTTGATAGGTATGATATGAGAAGGTGAGCTACTATTTATCTTGTTCCTAGCAATACTAGAGTTTTGGAGGATTTATCTTTTGAAAATTGAAAATATTACATGATGAATTTTTGTATGGAGAGAGCTTGGATTCCTACCACAGCCATATATGCATGCCTGGTAGATTAGGAAAACATTCACTATCATATTTACTACTTGTATTTGCATTGAGTTTTGTCAAGCTTTGTTGACCCTTAGAGACTTGTCATGCTTTTAAAATCAAGATCAGGTACACTCCACTCATATATGCTATTTCTATCCTAGTGGTACGCATCCACATATAGGCCATTCAGATCCACCAAAAAAATGCTCTACTCCTACCTTGGGAGTAAGTAACCAAAAATATCCCAGTTCTCCACCTATCCATATATTTCATTACCACAAATGTAACTACTCCAAAGATTTCCTTGTTATCATCTCTCAAAAGTGTTATTATAGAAAGAGACTTGGGGTTGTCAAAAAAAAATAATATATAAAAAAATAAAGAGAGTAAAACATGGACAAGTGTCCTATCAAAACAATGGGTACTTAGATGCCTGCCTCTCTAAAAAAACAAAAAAACAAGCCCAAGTTCTCTCAAAATTCCAAGTTCCAAAAGAGAGATGTATGTATATATGTATTCAAGGAGCAGAGTAAAATTAGGTTTCCATCATACACCCTCATATATCCACCATACACCAGTATACACCACATATCCACCCTCATACATCCACCATATATCCCATACACATGCACATCTTGATTTGATTGTATGCCTAGTTTCTCTGGACCCATTGTTTGACTTTACAATATATGCTTTGCAAGTATGTATGAGTTGTTTCTATCCCACCTATGAACTCCATATATTGCCTATTAGTTATAGGGTGAGAGAGAGAAGGCACATTGTTACTTTTCCTGTTCCAATAATATTCTCAGAGAAGGCATAACACCATTGTTGCCTTGGTGAGGATCCACAAATACCACATATAGAGAGACTTGAGAGGGTCATACAAAAGAGACTTTGAGTTTTATTTTGAAAACTTTGAAAAACTCCAGGATGAAGGTAAAGTGAAGAGCTTGAGACATAGTACTTGGCTTGATCATTCTAATTTTCAATTACTCAATACCCAAGTGATGGCTATAAGCCCCATGGTGAAAGGTAATATGGGTAAGTTTGAAAGTCAGAATGGTTACTCTAATCTAGAGGAGAATTCTTGTTTGAACGCATGTGTACCTTTAAGGTGTGAAAGCATTGTAGCAACTCCTGATCCATCATTGAGTTAATCTTTGCTTAGGGACGAGCAAAAGCTAAGCTTGGGGGAGTTGTTGACGGTCCTTAAGTACCAATTTTAACCGTCAACTAAACATCAAAAAGGATCCATATGCAATTCCCATCTAGATATAGGGGGGTTTACTAATGAAATTCCACAAGTTTTGGTGAATGACTGTTTCTACAGGGGGTTATTAGGAAATACCAAGGAAAGACCCACATGTCATGTTTACATAGAGATAATTATCAACCACACACTTTTCTATACTCTAGAAGGTACCAGAAGACACGAGAACGAACAGGAGACGGATCGGGCCCGGAGTCAGGGCGCCCGCCCTAGTCCAGCAGCCAATCAGGCTCAACTTTGCGGATCGTGTTCCACTGCCTTTGAGGATGAATCTAAACCCTTCATATAGGTCAGTTTGATCCAATGGCCCATGTTCAATTGAGGAGGCTATATAAGCAAGGCCCCTGACCCCCTGAGGGAATACCCCATTATCATAATTCATAGAGAGAGCAAAAGCTAGGGTTTGGAGATGAGAGGTGTCCCTCCAATGGACATTCTCTCTTCTCTAAACTATAATAGATCTAGATAGTAGAGAGATGGAGAGTGAGGGAAGATTACAGGAGATGCCGGCCTGTCGGTGCCTCCTCCGGTTGTACTTCAACATGATCAAGACCTAATCAAGCTTGCTCCTGAGTGCACTCTGGTAATCTACTTCTTATTTCATTGAGTAATTACTATGCTTCTGGTTTGCAACTCTTTCGAGTACTTTAATCTATAGGACCCTATAGGTTAGAGGAGTAGTATAGGTGTAAGCGCGGTGCTTAGACCTAGATTACTTGTGAATGTCTCCTACATTCTGGACCTGTGGGTGTAGCGTGGAAGTGACAGTTCCGTTGTTACCTTTGTATCCCACATCCCGTTTGTTTGACTCGTAGGACTGGAAACCTAAGGTTAAGCATCCTCTGTGGTGTCTCTTTTCACGTGGTTAGTCCCTTGATATAGATATATCTCCTTGAGATTAGAAGTAGAGAAGCCCCAGTTATCCTCTCTATTCTCCTATTATCGCCCCTACATTAGATTGTTCTCCCTTACCTTTAACCTTGTTTTCACCTTATCTTGTTCTTACCATAAACTTTATTTCCACCCACTTATCTTTTCTGGTTAAGTAGAGTGTAGGTGATTCTCCCGTTTCCCTATGGATTCGATATTTAAAACCCTTCCCGGGTGAAAGCTACAATGGTATCCGTGCGCTTGCGGATTTATCTGTGTGCGTATAAAATACCCAACACTCATGATGTGTTTCACCGCTTGCTTGTTCGAAGTCTGTGGGGACACCTGAAAGCGTGCACACAAGCAGACGACAAACTGTATGTCCGGCCGGGTCGCCGTCAGGTACAAAAGCGACCCGATCATGCTTCGGTACTCCGTCTGATCCACCGCCTCTCCTTCCTCGTCCGCATCCAAGGCAGTCATAGTCGACATGGGCGTCGAAAGAGGCTTTGCCTCACCCATCTCAAACTTCGTCAGAATGTCCTTTGTGTACTTGCCTTGGTGCACAAACGTCCCTTCCCGGGTTTGCTTGATTTGCAACCCGAGAAAGAAAAGTCAACTCTCCCATCATGCTCATCTCAAATTCCCTGCTCATAAGATCTGCAAACTTGGCAATAAGAGCATGAGAAGAACCACCAAAGATGATATCATCCACGTATATTTGGACAAGGAGAGTGTCTTAGCCTTGCTTGAGGAGAAAAAGCGTCTTATCTACCGATCCCATTTTAAAGCCCTTAGCAAGCAAAAAGGTTTTTAGCCTATCATACCATGCTCTAGGTGCTTGTTTCAAACCATACAAAGCTTTGTGAAGTTTAAAAACATGGTTTGGAAACTTGAGATTTTTGAAACCGGGAGGTTGTCTAACATACACTTCCTCCTCTATGTAGCCATTTAAGAAAGCACTTTTAACATCCATTTGGGAAAGTTTAAAACCCTTATAAGCCGCAAAAGCCAAAAGGATCCTAATTGCTTCTAAACGAGTTACGGGAGCAAAGGTTTCCTCATAGTCTATTCCTTCCTATTGACAAAAGTCTTGAGCTACCAACCTAGCCTTGTTGCGCACTACCACCCCATCCTCACTTTGTTATTTTTGAAAACCCATTTGGTACCTATGGGGTGGCAACTAGGTGGTATAGGAACTAAGACCCAAATGCGGTTTCGCTCAAAGTTTTCTAACTCATGCATGGTATTAACCCAATCCGGATCCAACAAAGCGTGTCCAACATCTCGGGGCTCAAAAGAAGCGACAAAAGCCGAATGATCAAAGTGAGAGAGATAGGACCTGGACCGCGTGACTCGACGGTCAATGTCGCTGATGATGTTCTCCAGCGGGTGCTGCCGCTAGATGTAGCGGGGAGCTTGCCTGGAAGACGTAGCCTCCCCCTCGACAGCAGCTGGAGCTCCCTTAGGTGCAACGGGCACCGACTGAGGAAGCTGCTCGAACGACCCCCATGTAGAGGAAGTAGTCGGGTCGGGGCCGTGAGCCAAAGTGGACGTCGCAGGGTCGACTGGGGCAGCCTGTGGAGTCGGCTCGGGATCACCCCAATCGGCATCGTCCTGCTCCTCCTCCATAAAGATGTTAGTGTTCACCTCATCATCACCTGCAAGCTCAAAAGCAGTGGAAACACAGGGCATAGTCTCATCGAAAGTAATCTCAGAATTCTCCATCACTCGGTTAGTCTCAAGGTTAAGTGCACGATAAGCACAAGAGTGAGTAGAATAACCAAGAAAGATACCATCAGAAGACCGAGACTCAAATTTTTCCAACTTACCGCCCTTCTTGAGGATGAAACACTTGCACCCAAACACCCGTAGGTGACTTACATTGAGTGGTCTCCCAAATCGCAACTCATAAGAAGTCTTCTTCTTGAAAGCAAGGAGGAAAATGTGATTGGAGACATAGCAAGCAGAACTGAGTGCTTCGGCCCAATACCGCCTAGAAGTCCTATGCTCATCGAGCATCGTCCTGGCCATCTCAACAAGGGTCTGATTCTTGTGCTCAACAACACCATTCTGCTGGGGAGTGTAAGGCGAGGAAAATTGGTGATCCAAACCCAAAGAAGAGCAAAGAGATGCAAACTGAGCGTTTTTGAATTCTGTGCCATTGTCACTGCAGATAGCTCTCATGGCATTCTTAGGTAGCTCATTTTGCAATCTCAAAATCAGATCACGCACATTCACAAAAGCCTCATCCATACTCTCCAAAAAGAACACCCAAGAATATCTCGAGTAGTCATCAACGACTACAACAACATACCACTTCCCTCCCTCTGACCTAACCCGAGCTGGACCAACTGTGTCCATGTGTAAGAGCTCGCCGGGTTGTTTGGTCATAATATCCGTCACCGGAGGATGGGAAGCGGCAACCATCTTGCCATGTCTGCAAGGATGGCAAACCAAGTCCTTCTCGAACTTTAGCTTTGGCAATCCTTGGATAAGGTCCATTGAGCTAAGCCTTGCAAGCAAGTCAAAACTCAAGTGTCCCAATCTCCTATGCCATTTCCAAAGATCAGAAGAAGAACTGGCAAGAAGACAACGAGAAGGTCTGGAAGAGATAGAAAAATCCACACGAAAAACCTTCCCAAAGGGCAAAATCGGGCAAACAAGATCACCACGAGAGTCCAAAATCCGAGACAAGTTTGGCTTAAAACTCACTTCAAAACCGTCTTCAAGGAGTTGCAAAACCGATAGAAGGTTAAAAAGCAAGTTAGCAACCAAAGCAACATCCTTGAGAACAAAAGACGAATTGACTCGGATGGACCCTCGGGACACAACCTTACCTTTACTCTTGTCCCCGAATGTGATATACTCGGTGTGGCGCACGGGGTTGAGGCTGGAGAACCACTTGTCACTTCCGGTCATATGGCATGAGCATCCGGAATCCACAAGCCAAGTCTCCTCCAGTCCTCCTTCCTACATCAACAAAAAGACATAGGGTGAGCAAACAGACCAACACTGGGGTTAGTAAACTGTGAAGGATACCAGTGTTGTCCCACTTGCCCAAAGAATGGGTTAGGAGAAAAACCAAACATCTCCTGTCCCATGGGAGGATAGTGATCACCACGATAGGGAAAACGTGGTCTGCTAGACAAGGGTGGATTGAAGCCACCACCACGAGGCCCGTAGTCGTATGGGTCATGACCGGTACCCCGCCGGGCATGACCACCGCGTGGTCTCGCCTCCTGAGGCCTAGCACCTTGGGGCATTGTACCTCTAGGCCTAGTAGTGCGCCTCTGAACTTCCGATTCACGCACCCCAACTTGTGGGTGGTACATGCCCAGTTGTTCAACTCAACCTACCTCCGATCATCTTTCTTCCTCCTATAGCAAAACTCAGCCAAGTGCCCATCCCGGTCACAATACTCACAATGGTACCTCACCGCACTCTTGGTAGGCACTCTCTTGTTGGGTTGGGTGGCTCTAGTTTTCTTAGGAAGGGGATCACTAGAGATGTCTGGTAGTGTGTCAAGTGGGTTGCGAAGATGGTTTAGTTTGGAATTCCACACTTGCTTCTGTGGAGTGGTTTTGTGTGGCTCTTCAAACACACCATCTCTCACAGGTAGCTTGGTAGGGTCGGTGTGGTGGGGAAAACTTGGTAAACTTGGGAGGTGTGGTGGGTTTCTCACTCAAGCTCAAACCACTGCACTCACCGATCTTACCGAACATGCTATCATCCTTCCCACCTATAGCAAAGCCTACTCCCGTGCTGCCAGCCCGCTTGCACTGGCTAAGCAACATCCCCAACTACGACTCTCGGCAAGACACCTAGCTCAAGATGGACCGAAGGTATGTGTTTTGTTCCTCGATATGCATCTTGTCGTGTCTGCACGACACAATCTCAAGCTCTAAAGCCTCAAAATGATCTGACTCTCTAGTGCTATCTGAGTTTGCCTTCTCTAACACAACAATCCTAGCATCCTTCTGTGCTAGCTCAGAACGCAAGCCTAAGCAAGAATTGCACGCACCAAGTAAGCTAGGCCTAGCCTTCAGCTCACTAACCTCCTCAAGTAGAGTGCCATACTTGTCCTGAAGAGCAACAAGATCAGACATGTGGATGGCGCAAGCATCGCACTGTAACTCCTCGGTAACCACCACAGACGACTTAGCAAAATCTAGCTCATGAAGCGCGCTAAGATACTTCGCCTTAAAGTCGTTCCTCTCTCTAATCGCACGCTTGAGCACAACATCCTGACTCATGTATGTGGCGGTCAAAGTCTCAAGCTCGAGAGAGAGAGAGATTCGAGGGTGGGTGATACCTCGAGAGTGTCGGATTCAGAGTCGGACTCGTTCTTGCTTTTGCTGGCCTTGCCTTCTTCAATCGCCATGGTGCAAAAGCCACCGTGCTTGGCGTCGGTGTAGAAGCATAGGTCGTTGAGCTTGTCCTCAACCTTTCCCTTCGACTCATCATCGTCGCTCGAAGAAGAGCCTTCGTTGGAGGAGAACTCGATGTCGCTGAGGGAGGCGAGGAAGGCTCGATGATCGGCCTTCACCTTGTCAAGCACCTTCTTCGTGGATCTCTGGTGAAAGCCGCCCTTGGCTTTGTGCTTGCCGTCGAAGCGGTGCTCGCGTTTGTCCTTGCGCTTGGTGAAGTCCCCCGCAGCTTTCTTGGGGAAGTTTGCGATGAAGTGATCCTCTTCACCGCAACGGTAGCATCCCTTGGCTGCACCACCACGTCATCGGTTCAAACGGTTGTTGTGAAACCATGAGAACCTAGTGATGACCAAAGCCAGCTCGTCATCTCCAAGTGCCTCCACTTGTTCCTCTTTCACAGATATCAAAGACAAATCGAACGAAGAGTGTGAAGGGTTAGAGGAAGAAGAAGACGCACCACCGGGGCCGGAAACCAACGCCATGGATGGGTTCGACGGGTTCTCAAGCTTGGCTCGGGTCTGGTGGTCAATCTCCGAGGACTTGAGCTTGCTGAACAGCTCGTCCACAGTCAGGGCATCATAGCCCGGTGACTCCTGAATGGCAGCCACCTTCATCTCCCACACCCTCCGATCAAGCGCATGCAAAAGCTTGATAGCCATCTCATGATCGTCATAGGGCAAGTTGGCCCAATTGGCACGCATCTTGTTGATGATAGATTGGAAGCGAGTGAACATCCCATCAACAGATTCACCAGCCAACTGAGCGAAGTTCTCGTACTCTCTATGGTACGTGTCGAAGAGTCTAGACTTGATCTGAGGATTGCCCTCATGATATCTCAAGAGTGTTTGCCAGATCTCCCATGCCGTAGTGAGACTCGAAACACGCTCAAACTCCGAAAGAGACAAACAAGAGAAGAGAATGCTACAGGCTCTTGCGTTTGATGCATGTTGTGTGACTTGGAGATCGATGATCCGAGCGCCAAGAACCACGTAGTCCTCATTCTCACAAATCTCCCAAAACTTCGTATCAAGCCCTTGGAGGTAAGCGGACATGCGCACCTTCCAATAGGAAAAGTTGGTTCCATCGAAGTAAGAAGGTTTACCAGCACCTCGCTCCATGTAGCCATCGGGATAAAGAACCGTGTAAGATGGATTGATCCTTAACCGGCTCTGATACCAATTGAAGAACCGAGAACGGCGACCAGAGGGGGGTGAATGGGAGCCAAATAAAATTCCTTTCGGAAACTTCTATTGCTTGACCCTTGTCCCAAAATCACTGCCAAAAATCGAGCTCGAAAGAAACGACACGCATACGACCTAACAAGTAGGTGGTGTTGGGGATATTACCTCGGCATATCCACAGGGACCTTATGGGCCTACTGACTAGAGGACGGCCCAGCCCGCGAGGCCTTGCGGCATGCGACCAGCTCGCCGTGCTCGCTAAGGACTCCGAAGAAGTCTTTCTCGCCAAGGAAGATCCTAGTAGATAGACTCGGATCCCTTTCCACAGGGAACCGATCATAATCTGTTAGGATATGGGAATTGTAACCCTGCTCCCCGGCTATATAAGGCGAGCAGGGAACCCCCTCTAAAAAATCTCTCACAAATTCTCTCAGATCATCTACGGATCTTGTAACCTAATATGCAAGATCAATCCAGCCACCAAAACACAGGACGTAGAGTATTACGGCGATTTGCCGGCCCAGACCTGTATAAATTGCCATGTCTACGCTCTCTGTGTTACGCTTGATCGCCGTCGCCACAGCTCCGCCTACAATCTACTACCGTAGGGTACCCCCTAGGTAGACTGCGATGCACATTTCGTCGACAGTTGGCGCACCAGATAGGGGGTGTGTGCATCGACTTCATCGCTCGTCAAGCGGTCACCTTCCCGGATTTGATGGTCCTTCCGGCGCCTGGCACCGTGCTCCAGATCGGATCTGTGTCTTGGACCGTCGGATCCGCGCCATGCGTGGCAAACGTGCCGCCACCTCCACGTCGTTTAGCCATGCCAAAGTACCACCCGCATAAGGACATTAGCGTCGACGACCTGGTCGATGCCATCGATCACAGCAACGCCGGCATCATCGACCTTGTCCAGGCGGCGCGACGTAGACCGCCTGGCCACCACGGTCGCCGACCGCACCGTAACCAGGCCCCAGCAAAAGCGACAACCGTGACCAGGCCTTGCGGATATGTCGACCTGGCGTCCCGACCCATCCCCGATCAGATCCCTGCGGCACCTGTCGTGAACACCGTCATCATCTCCCCGATCTCTAGTGACTCCGACCAGGCAGTGTCCCTCGATGGCACGACCTCATCAGGCTCAGTCGCCACGACAAGACCCGTGACACCTGATTCCCCCGCATCGACCGACGATTGCCTAGAGTTCCCCCTAGGCTTCGGGGGATGATTTTTCAAGTCTCCACCGATAGCGCCCCTCGCGACAACGAGACGGAGGCCGATCGTATCACAAGAGAACAGTGCAACACTGAGCGCGCACAACGGCGTGAACGGGAGCGCATCGAGCAAGAGAAGCGGGATGAGGAGTGCCACGAACGCGAACGGCTTGCACGTGAGCAGCGCGAGCAGGACCAAAGAAACGGAGGTCACATGCCAGGACACAATCTCCAGCACGAGTTTGACCAGATAGGCAACGTTCCGGTATACCCAACACCAAGCGCCAACCTGGCCGTAGCAACCTGCGAACTATCCAAACTTCCACCCACGCCAGAGGTCGAGAAGATAGAAGCCCATCTCATGGCAGCAGTAGTCTAGGTAAATAAAGAAGATCGTCCAACCGAATTTTCCGACCAGTCCCACAGCAGAAACCACTCCAGAAGCCCTCCTCGGGAGCACAGACGAAGATCTCCGCCATGCGACAGCGACGCCCACGACAACCTTCGGCGAGAGCGAACACCGGAGCAAGCACCCCGAAGCCCTCCTTGGGAGTACAGACGAAGGTCCCCACCACGCGACGGCAACGCCCGAAACAACCTTCGGCGCGAGCGAACACTGGATCCGGCGCGACGAACCCCTCCGAGGGAGTACCGACGCAGATCTTCGCAGTATGACGATAATCAGCGACGCGACCTGACGCCACCACCTGTTGGGAACTTGCGCCCTCTCTCCCTCGCCTGCGTGCTATTCGGTGGCCCTAGAACTTTAGAGTAATGTCCGTGGACAAGTATGACGGCAAGGCAAACCCAGAGCAATGGGCGTCCACCTACGAGATCGCCGTATGCGCTTCGGGAGGAAATCAAGATGTCATGGCCAACTACCTTCCGGTGATGTTGTTGACATCAACAAACAGTTGGCTCTAGAAGATCCCCGAAGGCACAATCGATAGTTGGGCATAGCTCACGGAAATCTTCATCAAGACGTACAAAGCTACGTGTGTCTAGCCGGGGACACGCTACGACTTGGAAAGCGTTCGCCAAAGGAGTAACAAGAGTCTCTGTGAGTACATCAGGCGCTTTTCCGATAAACGCTTAAGCATCACAGAGATCTCTGACTCCGAGGCCATCGCCATCTTCACCAACAGTCTACAGGTCGACGAACTCAGAAACAAGTTGGAACAGAAGAACGTGACAACCATAGAGGAACTCATGACGATTGCGAATCCTTACGCCAACCAAGATGACGCAGCACGAAGCAGGGAGAACAGGCGACGCTACTCCCGCTTCCCGGAGCGCGAAAGGTACAGGGACCACCGATCAGACTACCGTAACGATGGAAGTGCCGGTGACTACCGAGACTACCGGTCGGGCAACTCCGAGCGTTACCCGCAGAGGTACGATCACAGGAGAGACAACCACTACGTCGCCAACACGAACACCAGACCAAAGAAGAACTACGACGCCAACTACGAGAAGATCCTTGACGGCCCCTGCCCCATACACAAGAACTCCAAGCATTCCATGCGTGACTGCGACCTTCTTGAATCGGTGGTAAAGGGAAGAAGCGACAACAGAGCAAGAAAGGATGACCCTGACAAGGGAAGAGACCAAGAACCACCAGCACCGGAGTTTTGCCCACCGTCAATGACCTACTCCATTTTTGGAGGAGTCGTGGTTGTTGAAGCAGAAAGGAGACACCGTCAGGTACGCAAGGATGTCTACTCGGTAGCAGCAACAGGTGAAGATTCGAATAACACCCGCCATTTAGACTGGTCAGAGCAATCCATCAGATTCTCCGGGGAAGATGAGTGGATAGATTACAGATACCCTAGTTGTTTCCCGCTCATCGTTGATCCAACCATCGTCACGTGTCTCTTCAGAAAGGTGCTGGTCGACGGCGGTAGTGCCCTCAACATTATATTCGCCGACGCCTTCCGCCAACTCGAATACTCCAAGAAGGACCTCATGCCCGCGAACTTCTCGTTCTGGGGCATCATCCCAAATAAGGCGTCAACACCAGTAGGCCGGATCACCCTCCCTGTACAGTTCGGCAATCAAGACCACTTCAGGGTGGAACACATCACCTTCATTGTCGCCGACTTCGAAACAGCCTACCACGCGATACTGGGCCGACCAGCACTCGCGAAGCTTATGGCGGTTCCGCACTACACCTACATGGTGCTCAAGATCCCGATGTAGCAAGGCATCCTCAGCCTCCGTACCAACCTCAAGATCGCATACGAATGCGAACAGCAGACGATAAACGCCATCGAGAAACCTTGTCCACCGGACGTGTACAACTCCGAAGACGGTGATAGCTCGGCCGCGAAAAAACAGAAGGAAGCAGAGCAGCCAGCGACCACTCCCAACCCCGGCAACACACAAACATAGAGGCCGCTAGCTCCGAGTGACGCAAGAGGGTGTCCCAATATAAGCATAGTTCAATAAAGATTATATTCTTTCTTCTCCAAGCAATGAATAAAGGTGCTTTGTTTTACTTGTCTCATCTAACCAAACCTGCTATATGAACAAAACGCTCTCGGCGTACGATGATCTCCACAAAATGCTCACGGCGTATGACAATCTTCGCAACACGCTCACGACAGAGCGGCCGCTCCAAAAAACACCCACGCTGTATCACCATCATCATAAAAACATCAATAACGTTCGACAACCATGACAGTGCGACTACTAACGATCGGCGACCTCTCCAAAACACTCCCACAGTATTCGATGACCTCGCAAAAACGCACCACGACATTTCTCCAAACAGCCTGGCTATAACCAGAAAGCTCCCGAAGCTGGTCTATCAATGAGCCATAGCGAATAGAAGTAGCTACCCTAATCGTTAAGACAACGTTGATCGACCTCCCAAATGGTATTTCCCCAACAACCGGGCGGTATCACTTGGGTCGGGAGCCATGAGGCTATGCGCCTAAAATCTGTACACGACCACGGTACGGTCGACGACTCTACAAGCAGCATGGCTTTTCGCCCAGCGTCTACAGGAACGGTCTCCACAGGCCCTAGTCACGCCACGATCGAGCCTCTCGAATAAAGGACCTGTCTCTGGTATCATCCAAACAGTGCATGATCTGTTCGCCCTCTACACCACGGATTGCTAGCTGCGTACCTCCTTGGATGTCCTTATGTATCCTACGCGTGAAGTGACGCTAGCCCTATGACCTGGACCATTTGAGACCCAAGGCTGAACGATTTGTCGCTACGGCTCACGACTTAGCGGGCATGACAGGACATACAAGTGAAACAAAAGCTCACCGCCCCGGATATATTACAGCTTTGTAGTTTTCACTTATATGTCCGAATACTTGTATCCGAGATACAAATTATCGCTGTCCCGTAGCAAAATACAACATAAAGATAAAGTCGAGACTGCGAAGCAGAAGCAACCACACCTAAAAACAAGTCATACTAACGATTACAACCTCATCCTACTAATACGATAAGTGACTACTTCACTAATATTCCTAGTCCAGAGATCAAATTCATGTCGAAGCTGACATTGCAGGCTACAGTACATAATGATCCCAGGCATGTTGGTACCAAAATGACGGCACTCGTTCCAGACGCACAGATGAAGGCCGACCATGATGACCAGGTTTGGCACATCCTCCGAGGCACGAATCCACAACCGCCGCCAGATCCTGTGCATATCATCACGGGAACGCTCCCGAAGATGACGCAGGCTTCGATCACAAAAGCGACCACCTGGAAGGGCACCTCCGCCGAAGCAACCAAGAATAGCAAGCGTCTCCGGATTTGCCGAATTGGCGTAGTACAACATCATAGCCCTGAAGTACATTGCAACGTCATCTCCAGCAGCCACCGCCCTACCAATAAGCTCCTGCCCAACAGGATCCTGCCCCCACAACATCAATCGCTCCAAACCACGAAAGAACAAGGCCTCCCGGTGGTCGACATCAAGAAAACGCTACACGAAGGCAGGCTCCAGGAAAGGGTAGTAAGGCCGGAAAAAGTGTTGAATACGTCGAACAGACACGAGCCGAATCGTCGAAGCATCGTCACAAAATCGGTAGAAGAGGTGGCAGATTGGGCGAATCCTCACATACTCACGAACATTGTCGCCGCCGTCGATCACATGAAGAAGAAGCCGAAAGACCAAGTCCTCCGGCAATGCCAGTAGGACAGAGAAACCAACCGCAAGGCGCGCACCGTCCCCTTCCATCTTCGCCGACCAAACCCTAGCACCGACGGACTCTCCTACTTTTTGCCTAAACCTTGCTGATGACGCGCATGGAGATTACTAACAAGACGGACGGAAATCCTCTGGGATCACCAAGTATATATGGCACCGAATCGCTGGCCATTCGAATCCTAATCGCTCTAAGTCAAAGAAACGCGACCCTTCCTGTTCCGTCAACCATCAGGATAGCCTTAAATACCAAGCGGCGCGGCGCTTCGACTTCAAGGGTTTTTGGGAAACCGCAACGATCAAATATGGAACCGCCACGCCACCTACCTGTTGTGCACCAAAAACGGGCCGATAATCATGCATATAGAATACGGCCCATTTACTTCCTCTTCCTTATACATTCACTTTTAGTCAATTACCAACGCTACAGTCCCGGGGACTGGACGAACATACTTGTTACTCTTATGCAGCAACATCAGACGACTACAGTAGTCTGGCCGACAAGTTTCACAGAGTGGATGGCACAAACAAGCTTGGGGACTCCGACGACAGTAACTACCACCCGAGCACTGATCGCATTCCCGACCAGGCTCGGGGGCTTCGTCGAAACTACGCACCGAGCAAGGATCGGGGACTGCGGCTAAGGCGCCGAAGGACAACACCCGGGGACTGATGCCCGGGAGCTACAAATGAAAAGCAAATGACCCCAATGCAAGAACCTCTTCAAGCTCCTTCCATCAGGCTCGGGGACTATGGGTATTCGCAGTCGTTTCTTACTAAACTTATATTTCAGTTCTCTAATTTTCAATATATGATCCTGATACAAGAAGCTCCCAGTTTCCTACATCAGGCTCGGGGACTACGGATACTTGCAGTCGTTTTTTGCAAACTTATGCTTCAAACTTCATACCTTATGCACTATTTTATAAAGCATGGCACCACGTGCATACTTCTCCTGCTACCATGCTCGGGGACTAAGTGGTACACTTCACCTTGCGGTGAATGTACTAATTTTCTTTTCGACAAAGCTCTGCTATTTTCTGTGTTGTTTTTGCAGAGCCTAAGTGGGTACACTTCACCAGGGAAGGACATTCCAAAAGTTTTTTCTTCTTCAGCATGTCACATTCTTCAAACAAGCAGCCGCAGCATCCGGCAAGGCGACCAGCTCGCGCATCAAGCTACGACGTTCTCGACCAGCCCGACCTGGTCGGGAGGTTTCTCCGAGCAGCACCTCGACCAGCCACCCTGGTCGGGACTCTACGACGACCACTCCGCGTGATGGCGACCAGATGAACACCCTCGAGGATGACACTGCGGGCTCGCCAGAAGAATGCAACGTGCTTGGGGACTTATTGGGGATATTACCTCGGCATATCCCCATGGACCTTATGGGCCTGCCGACCAGATGACGGCCCAGCCCGCGAGGCCTTGCGGCACGCGACCAGCCCGCCGTGCTCACCAAGGACTCCGAAGAAGTCTTGCTCGCCAAGGAAGATCCTAGTAGATAGACTCGGATCCCTTTCCATAGGGAACCGATCGTAATCTGTTAGGATATGGGAATTGTAACCCTGCTCCCCGGCTATATAAGGCGAGCAGGGACCCCCCCCCTCCAAAAAACCTCTCACAACCTCTACGGATTATCTACGGATCTTGTAACCTAATACGCAAGATCAATCTAGCCACCAAATCACAGGACGTAGGGTATTACGGCGATTTGCCGGCCTGAACCTGTATAAATCGCCGTGTCTACACTCTCTGTGTTATGCTTTATCGCCGTCACCACCCCTCCGCCTACAATCTACTACCGTAGGGTACCCCCTAGGTAGACTGCAACGCACATTTCGTCGATAGGTGGACACCTTAGGAAGAACCGTAGAGGTGTAGTGGAGCGGTTGGAGACGGTCCGCGCTGGGTTGCCGGAGTGTCCGCGCTCTGTAACAGGGGAAGCCCGGACTTTCTGCGGTTTGCGCCGGACTGTCCGCCGGCAAAATTCCCCGAAACACACTATTCTGTGTAGTTTCTGGATGAGCTATAGGCGGTTCCCGGACTGTCCGGCGTAGAAGCTCGGATTGTCCGCGACCAGTTCGGCAGAAAAACCCGAGAGCCTCTAGCTCAGCCCTGACCCGTGGACTGTCCGCCACTGTCTGGACAGAAGCGAAAAAGGGGGCGATTTTGAATCCCTTCCCCAAAATCTTCCACAAATCTTCACCAAATTTTCACCAATAGCTACCAAATTTTGTGGGCATGATCCCAAGGCTATGGAGGAGCTATCCCTAGAGAATCATCGCTCAATTTGGATCGAATCAAAAGGCATAAAAGGATTTCGGGAAAAACTCCAAAAACAAAGAACACAAAATAGAAGTTGCCCGATCTATGCGCTCAAGAGGTTTGGGGCAAAGCCCTTTGATGAAAATATTTTATTTGCGATCCCGCACACTTGGTTCAAATGGAATCGCAAAACTCGCTCTCAATCAAGAGAAATCATCGCATGAACTTAGAGGATTAGAGAGGAGCAAAAATGCGATTAGCGAAGAACACAAGCGATGGAGACACAATCACGAAATCAAAGCCGCCACGGCTTACGGAGGGTAAGGCCTCCAATTCCCACCAAAAAAAGTGCAAATCCTTACACTAGGGGCCTCATGAACTAGAGAGAGAAACTAGAGAGTGAGGTGGTGCAAATGACTAGGGTTCAAGAGGTGGGGTGAGGGATACCTCTTCACCCCCTACTTATCGGGCTTTGGCTATTTCCCAAAGACCCCCTAGATACATTGAGTGAGCTACCTAGGCTAAGCATTGCAGTCCAAGCTCCAGAAAATATCTCCAGCATTTTGAATGGATAGCCCCGCTTCCTGCCAGGAGTTGTCGTCGCCTCGACGCAACCTCGGCCCAAACCACCAAACTGCTCGACTCGAGCCACCTTGTCCTCGCCCAGTTGGACTCTGATGTCACGGAACCGCCCAACATATAAGGGCACTAGTGTAATGATCATCATTTCTGACGACACTATCACACTAGAGCCCATATAAGCCCAGTAGTCCTAGAAATCTCGAAGGATCTCAAACCACAATTAGTAACAACTCGAGATCGAACACTAGATTCAGTAACCGCACATCCACAGTGATAAGTTCGAAATGAAATAATATTACAACAGAGTTTAGAGAAGTGTTATTACAACACCGAGTTCAAATCAAAGTTGCGGAAGTTTAGGTTTCACAAAACCCATTGCAAACTGTTTAGAATAAATATAGTGCCAGGCTTAGTAGAGTCCCATCAAAAGCAACAAGGAGAGACATCAGGATCCACCATTGCCCATTGTCTTCACTCATCATCACATGCAGGGTAGAGGCATGCCTGACAATAGCCAGAATACACCATACCATCTGCAACAAGGATAAAGAAACCCTGAGTACTCAATTGTATCAGCTAGGCTTACCCGACAGAGAGATAGATACATAACCATAGACACTTCAAGGATTATGCAAGGCTTTATCAAGTGGATCTCATGAGATAGCATAAATTTTGCATAAAAGAGCATCCTAATTACTCATGTATTCTCATCATTAGAAAACAACATTTAGCGTTAGATTGAGTGACATTTAACAGATCTCATTAGCACCTGTACTAGAGCAATCACTGAGTTATCAAACAATAATAACCATATTGTGCTTGGCATGAAAACCATATAACCATCTTTTGGTTACTTATTAGAGTTCAGGTTTCTACAGTGGGAGGAAGATCTTTCAAGTTTCTCACTGACGGGGAGAGACCGCGATTCGAATCGAATTCCTTTCCAGCTGGAGGTTTATTCCTCAATCACACCCATGCATGCCTGCCGACACACTTATACGGGTCACCTTCATTATAGTTCGGGTAGCCGCGGTTCTCCATGTACAGGCATGAGTAGCGACTCATGGATAGCCAGGTCGAGCAAGCATTGCCTGCCCATGGTGCCAGGCCAGGACGATCAGGGTACTTGCCCACGGTCTAGTATGCCGCTCGCGGTCTTCATGACCCAAGTAGGGGGAGGTTCTGGCCCGAACATACAGAGTTAGGCTTCGCGGCCGAAACGAGTTATTCGGCCAGCTATGAAAGGAGGCATGCGTTCAATCTCGGCAGATGTCCAACCACGGTCCAGTGCCTAACGACACAGGTAGAGAGAACCCGCTCACAAGACCTCCAAGTCAAGTGGCTCACAACACCTTGTCCGCCCGGTCTCAATTTATTACTTCCACATGGTGATTTTCCACGATATCAAGCTATAGCCAACCATGACCAGCACCTATCTTTGTGGGGGATGATAGACCATCCACGCTACCGGTCTAAGCATGGCTAAGCAGAGGTTTCGATCCTGGGCCTACAAGGTTCTTTTTGTGGACAAGGAGATATAATGCAGCAAAGGGTTTCATCTACACTCCTATTAACTTAATGCACAAACAAGTGGTGGTATTATAAGTAAAATACTTTAAATAGAATAAGAGAGGTGAATAAATGCTCCTGGGCTTGCCTTTCATGAAGGTGGAAGGAAGGTGGTTAGGGCACTTAGGAAGGTCAGCACCCTGTTCTCCTTCTTCTGGAGCTTTTGGAGCTTGCAACTCCGGTGGGACTCCTCCTTCGATCTCCCCGAACTCCAGCAAGGTCACTCCCTCCGGCGATCCTGGATGCATGTATACATGTATGATGATCCAAGATATATGACAAGTCATATATTAGAAATGAGACATGTCTAATGCACATGAATGGATGCTCATGATGAATGTTATTATGCATCATTTTATTTCATTCACCGAGTAGGTGCAAATCTCCTCTCTTGACCAGAGGTTTACACTTACCCATAGCTAACAACCTGTAGTAGAGCTTTTCCTCCTTGGTCAGCTCTCTAACACCTGCAACTAAGCATGCTTTAACTTTAAGCTATAGGATTAAACAACACACTAGGCATACAAAATAACTAAAGCAGCAGTTGAAAGAAAACTGTGTAGCTGGAGCTATATACAACCAAAAATTACAAACTTAGACATTTTGGAAAACTCATGAAATTGTCTACAAAAGACTTCATAAACTCTTCATCTAGATCTATCATTAAAAGGGCCTAACAGACACATCAAACAAGGCTGTTTAGAGGAAAACAGGAAAACACAGATTTGAAGTTAAACTTGTAAAATATACCCAGGTTAAAAAAATCTAACAAGAAGACATGCTTCAGCTGCTTAATAGCAAACAGATATAACCTAGAACAGTTATAAAGCCTTTAACCATCTATCCAAAAATTATGATAAAATTCTACAGGATAGATTACATATTTATCTACCACTTTGGTGTTCAAACCAACAACAGCAAACACATATAAAAAGGAGTTAAAATTACTTCATTGCTGGTGATGGGAAAACAAGCACAAGTTAAACATATATTACTTAAACAATTTGAAAAGTGTGAAACAACAGATTTCATATTTTTCTTAGCTTATACTAAGCAAGTAACATATGTACAAAAATTAACAAGTACAGCACACACATATAACTTGATTAACAAAATAAACAATGTTGCATTCAATTAAACAAGCATTTAAACAATAGAATTATAACATGCAACTTAATTATAGGTTACTGGTACTTTAACATTTTTCATGGGAAGTGCATGCTGAGACAAGCTCAACACAACAAGAACCATGATTTTAGCACATACCAAACTCTAGTTATGAATTAAACAAGTTAAACTAAGCATATAAAGTTTGTTGTTCATTTTAATTAAAACAACACAGAAGAACAGTAACAACATGCTGCTTAACATTTTTCATGCATATAGAAAAACATAACAAAGCTAACAAAACTAGTTTTACATTTTTAGCATTTTTCTGGAATTAGTTATGAATTTCCAAAGTTCGCAAACAGAACTGCAAAAGATAAAATAGAGAAACATTCCACAGTCTATGACACATGGGACCCACTGGTCAGCTTCTCCTCTCCAGAACCGATGCACCACAGGTGCTCGACCATCGGTTCCTCGCCGGCGGTGAGGTTTCCGGCTGAACCAACCCCATGGTCGTGTTCCCCTTCGCAACCCGCATCGATCCATGTAACTGGTTGTACCCGAGGTTCACCGTAGCATGCACAGCGGCGTCCATGGCGGCACGGCGACGCTGCGGTTCTTGTGCTGGCCGGCGCAAGCTTCCTCCGGCCAAACTGGCGGTGGCTACACCTACACTGAACCCTAGCGGTTCAATCTAGCCCGGATCGAGGCTACACAAACCCTCTGATGAGCTCGGCCACATGCACAGCGGCACGGTGGCGAGTTCACGACGGCGCGACACCGCTGTTCCGGCGGTGGCAAGGCACGGATGTTCTACCAACTCCGGCTATCTAACCACGACCTAACCGGCTAACCCTAACGCAACTAAGACAAACTCAAGCGACACAACTAAGCCCAGCGCAAACCTCACCGGCGTTGTGGGTGACGTGCGCATGCACGCGGCGGAGTTCCCGTTCCGGCGAACCCTAACCCTAATCGCTTCAACCGACTCCTCGGCGAGCATCTACAACCTCTAGGCTACCGCGTACGAAAGCTAGAAGGAAGGGAGAGGCGCTGGATTGGGCTGGCCACGATGGCACAAAGCTCGGCGGAGCTTAGGTCGTCAATGGCGCCCATGGTGTGCTCGGTCTGGCTCACCTGTGTGGTTAGCGTGGTAACTGAGCGGTGCAAAAGATGGAGAGGATCAAGGCGAAGCTGTGGCTGCGTTTTGGCAAACAATGCGGCGGTGTGCTACACCGGCAAGCTTAGCGACGGCGCTGCTTGGCAATGGCGCGGCTGCTGCATTTCTGCGCGAGGCATATGGGAGAGGGAGAGAGCGAGGGTGAGTGAGCGTCTGGTCGCGAGCTGGAGTGTGCGGGTGTCCAAGGCGTGGCCGGCGTGGGTCCAACGTCGACTGACAGCTGCCACGTGGCATCCAACTCATGCGGCGGTCGGCCACCGACCGGGAGCACGGCGCTCTGCTCTGCATTTGAAACTCCATTAGACCGACTGACGGCCGGTTTTGCAAAGCGATTAACTCCCTAACCTCTGCGTCTTAGCTTCAACCAATTGCTTACTTTTGTAGAGCTATTGTTGAACTCCAACTTTGGTGTACTTGGTTTGAACTGAAACGGTTTGGATTTCAAACTACAAGCATTCAAACGTGGTAACATTCAAACTGCAAGTCACTTAGGACTTAGACAATTTCAGAAGCTAAAACAGCCCCCAAATCAGCCTTAATTGACCAATTAGGGTATTTTAGGATCCAAATATCCTAAAGGTAGTTAAACAAAGTTTGTTTAGAATTAAAAACTCTACAACTTTTCTTAAAACAACTTTTTCATATAAGGTCATTAACAAGGTCAATTTGTTAGATCAAACAAAAGGGTTCCTAGGGTCAAACATTAGAGCTTAAACCCTCGAAGCTTATTTGGACATGATCATGAACATAAACATGGTTCCATTTTCATCCCTAAGCATTTCTAGATGGTCATTAGTGATCAAAACATCAAGCACTTGGTTATACAGGCATAACTCATACAAAGCTAGGTGTAGGTTAACACATACACATATGCAAACAAAGGGATCACTTAGGGTTATCATTTCATGTGATCATGGAAATGCATGAATGAAATGATGCTTGTGCTCATGCTCATGAAATTATATGCAAATGCAAGCTTAACACCTAGGGTGTTATGGCCCTTCCCTCCTTATAAAAATCTCATCCGAGATTTGTAAGGCTTACCATTTTTCATAGAAAGCAGGGTAGACTTCTTCCTTAAGGTAATCTTCCCGTTCCCATGTAGCATCTCATTCACTTTGATTGTTCCACATTATTTTGTAAAACCTGATAACATTGTTTTGAGTTACTCTTTCTTTGGTGTCCATGATCTGGACTGGCTTTTCTTCAAAACACATGTCTGACTGTAACTTCAAACCAGAAGGTTCGATATGTTCCTCTGGAACTCTCAAACACTTCTTAAGCTGGGATACATGAAAGACATTGAAGATAGCCCTCATTTCTGGTGGTAACAACAGCTTATAGGCTACTCTTCCACTTCTTTCAATGATCCGGTATGGTCCTACATACCTTGGAGCAAGCTTTCTTTTAACTCCAAACCATTGTACTCCTTTCATAGGTGATACTTTCATGTACACATAATCACCAACTTAGAACTCGAGCGGTCTTCTTCTCTTGTCGGCGTAGCTTTTCTGTCTTGACTGAGCTGCACGCATATGTTCTTGTATGATTCTAACTTTTTCTTCAGCTTCTTGCACAAAGTCGATACCGTAGTACCTTCTTTCTCCTGGTTCAACCCAATTGAGAGGTGTTCTACACCTTCTACCATATAGGGCTTCGAACGGAGCCATCTTGATACTTTCTTGGTAGCTATTGTTGTAAGAGAATTCTGCTAGAGGTAACCAATTTTCCCAAGATCCTTTAGAAGATATTACACAAGCTCTAAGAAGATCTTCGAGAATTTGATTAACTCTTTCTGTCTGTCCTGAAGTTTGAGAATGATAAGCTGAACTGCGAACTACATTGGTTCCAAGCTGCTTATGTAAATGTTCCCAGAAACGAGCAGTGAACTGCGGTCCTCTATCTGACACAATTGTTCTTGGAACACCATGTAAGCGAACTATGTGAGTGATATACATCTCTGCATACTCATATGGTCGGTTAGTGGTGCGGACTGGTATGAAGTGCTCTGAATTGGTCAACCGATCCACAATCACCCATATTGAGTCATGACCTCTCTGTGTAGGTGGAAGGCCTGTTATGAAATCCATGCTGATTTCTTCCCATTTCCATCCTGGAACTGACAAAGGTTGTAAGAGTCCAGCGGGTTTCATATGTACCACTTTCACTCTACAACAAACATCACACCTTACCACGAATGCGACAATTTCTTTCTTCATCTTTGTCCACCAAAAATGTTGTTTTAGATCGTGATACATTTTGCTACTACCTGGATGTATATATAGCTTAGAGGAATGTGCTTCCTCTAAGATTCGATTCCTCAAATCCTTATCCTTAGGCACTACAAGACAATCCTTAAACCATAGGATACCTTTCTCATCGATCCTAAAACACTGTGAACCCTCTTCTTTCATCTTTCTCTTGATATGGAAAACACCCACGTCTGTTTTCTGACCTTCTATGATTTGACTTTCTAGAGAGCAACTGACTGTAAGATTGTACAACACTGACGGATGTAACAAGTTAAACTTATCTTCGAGCAAAGGTTGCACAAGGTGATAATGCGACTTTCTGCTCAAAGCGTTAGCTACCACATTAGCTTTCCCTGGGTGGTAATGAACTTCAAGATTGTAATCCTTGATTAGTTCTAACCATCTTCTTTGCCTCTTGTTCAACTCTGGCTGAGTAAAGATATACTTGAGACTCTTGTGATCGGTGTATATGTGGCATATGTTACCCAGAAGGTAATGCCTCCATAACTTTAAGGCATGGACCACTGCTGCAAGTTCTAGATCATGCGTTGGATAGTTAGCTTCATGTTTTCTGAGCTGTCGAGAAGCATAGGCTATCACTTTTCCTTCTTGCATAAGAACACATCCTAGTCTAGTCCCGGAGGCGTCACAATACACATCAAAGGGTTTTGTTATATCTGGTTGCGCCAAAACGGGTGCTGAAGTAAGTAGAGTTCTTAGGGTAAGAAAAGCTGCCTCACATTCTGGAGTCCATTCAAACTTCTTATCTTTTTGCAACAAGCTGGTCATAGGTTTAGCTATCTTGGAAAAGTCTAGAATAAAATGACGATAATATCCAGCTAGACCAAAAAAACTATGAACCTCGGTGATGGAGGTTGGAGCTTTCCAATCCATAACCTCTTGCACTTTACTTGGATCAATAGATATTCCATCAGCAGAAAGAATATGTCCAAGGAAAGGTACTTTAGTAAGCCAAAACTCGCACTTACTAAACTTAGCATACAACTTATGTTCTCTTAGACGAGCAAGAACCACACGTAGATGCTCTGCATGTTCTGCTTCACTCTCCGAGTAGATTAAAATGTTGTCGATTAATACAACCACAAATTTATCCAGCTCGGGCATGAATACAGAGTTCATAAGGTACATGAAATAGGCGGGAGCATTAGTTAGCCCGAACGACATAACCAAATACTCATAAAGCCCATATCTCGTTGCAAAAGCTGTTTTGGGTACGTCTTGTGGTCTGATCTTGATTTAATGATAACCAGATCTCAAATCGATCTTAGAAAACACTTTAGCCTTGGATAACTGATCAAACAAGATATCAATACGAGGTAAAGGATACTTGTTCTTGATTGTTGCAGCATTAAGTGGTCGGTAATCCACACACATCCATAGGGATTTATCCTTCTTTTTAACGAACAATGTGGAACAACCCCACAGTGATGAACTAGGTCGAATGAGACCTTTATCTTGTAACTCCTGTAACTGTTTCTTTAACTTTGCCAGCTCATTGGGCGGCATTCTGTACGGCCTACGGGATATAGGTGCCGTACCAGGTACCAACTCAATAGAAAACTCCACATCTCGATCGGGTGGGAGACCGGGAAGATCATCGGGAAACACATCGAGAAACTCACACACTACCGGGATGTCCTTCAGAGCTGTGACTTGAATTGCACATGTCATAGCATAAAGATCAAGCTTTCGAGGGAGCGAAATCTGGAAGGTTTCACTTCGATCCGGAGTTTTCAAGGTAAGGACCATATTTCCGGTATCAATGTTCACTCCATAAAGGTGCATCCATCTCATACCTAGGATCAGATCCAAACCTAAACCAGGAAGGATGATAAGCCCAGTTTTAAACTCATGTTTCTGCATTATGATGTTTACATCCCTGACTGCTTGTTTGGTTGATATGTCAGCCCCGGCTGAACTTATGCAACAACCCACTTCCAAATCAAATATGCTCATGCCATGCTTAACAGTAAAAGCTTTACTCACAAACGAATGCAAAGATCCTGAGTCAAACAGCACAACTGCAGGATGATGGTTTACAAGGAACATACCAGCTGTGATGGGCTCTCCTTGTGGCACCTCCTCTATGGTTGTGTAGTGTACACGCCCCTGGTATGCTTGATTCTTCCTTGGATGAGGGCAATCCTTAGCAAAGTGCCCTGGACGTTGACAATTGTAGCATGGTGCATTATGGAGTGGAGCCCTCTGATTCCCAGAACTGCCTTGCCTTGGGTTGCCTTTTGGAAGAGCAATGGTGTAGGGCTTGCGATACTGACTCTGCTGTGAACCTCTGGCTAGAACTTTCTTCTGTGGGGGTCTGAACTTAGCCCCTGCAACCGGAGGTCGATAAGTAGAGCGACTGACAAAGGGAGCTCTCTGCTGAGACGAGTTTCCTTCGAACTCCCTCTTGCGTCCTTTAGCGGCAACATGCAAGCTGTTCTGGTTCTCTTGAGTCAAAGCATCACTGATGAACTCATTGAAAATGGTGCGGTTTGAGTTAGCAAGGGTCTTCATCAATTTGGTTCCCAGACCTCTCTTGAAGCTATCGATCTTCTTTTCATCTGTGTCAACAAACTGGGGAGCATAACGAGCTAGGTTGTTGAAAGCATGAAGGTACTTAGTTAAGGTCTTGGTACCCTGTGTGAGCCTCAGAAACTCTGCTATCTTCATTTTCATCAAGCCTGGAGGAATGTAATGTCCTCTGAAAGCTGAGTTGAACTGATTCTAGACCACTGGAGCGTTGGCAGTGTAGGTGGTGCGGTGACGAGCTCACCAGATACCTGCGGGTCCCTGCAACTGATGTGAAGCATACTTTGCTTTTAGCTCTTTAGTCATCCTCAACAGACGGAACTTCTGCTCCATAGTGTTTAGCCATTCATCTGCTTGGAGTGGTTCTTCTGCCTCTTTGAAGATTGGCGGCTTGGTGTCAAGGAAATCCTTGAAAGTGCTGAACTAGTTTGCCAGTTGACGATCACGGTTGCCTTGGTTCTGATTACTACGAGCAACTTCACGACGCAACTCCTCAATGTTTGCTGCCCACCAATGAACTGAGCCATGAACTGCTCCGGAGTAAGCGGTGGTGGTGGTGGCGGTGGATTAGGCAGCGGTGCCTCATCCTCGTCACGGTGGTTCCCACTGCTTCCATAGCCACGGGAGCGAGTGTTGGCAGGCATCTGCATGAATTCGATAGCAAGTAGCAATGAGATTTGAGTAATTGCAGACGAATCATAATTATGCCTTAGTAAATCATTGAAAAGTAGATAACTTAAATCCACAGAGGGCATAAAAGAATTCATACTAATAACACATCATCATTGATTCATACATGGTACCATAAAATATCCACACAAGCCAAAAGTGTCAGACATCTGGACTTTAAGTCATGGTGATTACACAACATCAAGCCTCTCATGGAACAGCAAAAGGTCAAGCTACTAGCGCAAAAGAACACTAAGGACTAGCGTAAGCAAGCTATCCTAGTCATCGCGGTCGGTGTCCATCCCTGATAGACGGCCACCCTCGTTGTCGCTTTCATCAACAAGCTCAAGCTCCTCTGGGTCCTTCTCCTCCTCGTCCTCGGTGACTAGGTCGTCGTCGGCATGGATCACTATGGGATCTATCACTGGTGCAACTGGCGGAGGGATCGGGTTGACCACGTTGTTGAGCCTGTGAACCTCCTGCTGTAGCTCTCGGATCTAATCATGGGCCTGCTGATGTAGCCCATTAAACTCAGCGTCATGACGGTGCTAAGCGATGTTCCCCACCACCTGCTGGTGGCGAAGCATACGCTCACGAGCCTCAGCTGCCTCCTCTCGAAGTATAGTTGCGTCCCGCTCGTCCTGCGCCTTCTTGGCTGCCCTTCTGAGACGCTGGTTGTCTGTACCAAGTCCCTGTAGGAACATCTCACTGGTCCGGAGACGTGCCACACTGAACAGGTAGGAGTGTTCTCTGGCAAAAAGAGTCTTGAGCATTGCATGCATAGCACTCATAGTCGGTCCTGAACTGCCAGCTCTCTCATCCCTATTCCTGATCAATGGATCATTCCTCTCCTGGTACCAAAGAGTGGTGTCAGGGCTATCCTCTGGAAAGGTCCCTGCTGCACCCTGGTCGAAAGTTGCACTGTGCTCCTAACGGATCTGACTCAGAAGAGTCAAAGCTGCGGACTGAGCTCCTTCCCAAGGACTGCTGGCTATGGCCTCAGCGTACCACCTCCTCCACAAAGGTGCCTCGGTGCGCTCCGGAATGTCCACTGTAACTGTGTACAGTGTAGCATTCCCAAGCGGCTCCTGAGTCCAATGGTACAGAGGCTCCTCAGTGTACCCCACCTGACTCAGCACCCTCCAAAGCAAGGTGGGAGTGCCAAACACCGACAGGAAGCGGTTGCTACGCTGGGGAGGTCCTGGGGCTACCATCTGTAATAAGTTTTAACCTTTTTGTGAGAACATGTATTTTACAGATTTATGCATTTAACAGGTAAAAAGAGATACAAATTTAGTAAGGGAGGGAATTAAATGCAATATGATGAGACATGATGCATGCACGTACTTTACGTCCTCACATTCCTATGAAAGCAAACCTTTCGCTAAGAACGTTCTAGACGGTGGCATACATACGTCCTCTCACAAGTACGCAATTAAATGATCTACACGATTCGCTGTTAGTGTACCTGCAGAAGATTCATTTCAGCCCATCCCAACAGTATGAATAATGTATTGCTGAAATTAAATCTAATACTCACTTAGGTGTACACCCCGCATACACGTAAGCAGCATACATACATAGTTCTTCGTCCTAATGACGACATCGTCTCAATAGACGGCAACACCCACACATGGATGCCATCTCATAATCTTGTGTGGAAGAGGATTATTGTCCGGACATCATATAAGCATTCCCCTAGATCGGTAGTGTATCCTATACAAGCTCTCACAACTCACCTTACCTTTGGCGTAGCGGCAAAATTGATCCATACAACACCATTCAAGTGAATGGCCCCCATACTATTTCAACCCGTATGGACAGGTAACCAAAAATATGATGCAATCCCCCAAGTTAGTACTTTAAGCCACCTAACATCCTATTGGGCAATAAGGGACATAACCTATGGCACATTTATAGTTTGCAATTAATTTTGTATGCACACAAAACTTTTTGGTAACAATTAGTTTGATAAACAAAAATCTTTTGTTTGCAAATACACTCGTGAACGGTAGTATACTGAATCTTGCTCTGATACCAGCTATCACGGAACCACCCAACATATAAGAGCACTAGTGTAATGATCATCATTTCTAACGACACTGTCACACTAGAGCCCATATAAGCCCGATAGTCCTAGAAATCTCGAAGAATCTCAAACCACAATTAGTAACAACCCGAGATCGAACACTAGATTCAGTAACCGCACATCCACAGTGATAAGTTCGAAATGAAATAATATTACAACAGAGTTTAAGAAGTGTTATTACAACACCGAGTTCAAATCAGAGTAGCGGAAGTTTAGGTTTCACAAAACCCATTGCAAACTGTTTAGAATAAATATAGTGCCAGGCTTAGTACAGTCGGATCAAAAGCAACAAGGAGAGACATCAGGATCCACCATTGGCCCATGGTCTTCACTCATCATTACATGCAGGGTAGAGGCATGCTTGACAATAGCCAGAATACACCATACCATCTGCAACAAGGGTAAAGAAACCCTGAGTACTCAATTGTACTCAGCTAGGCTTACCCGACAGAGAGATAGATACATAACCATAGACACTTCAAGGATTATGCAAGGATTTATCAGGTGGATCTCATGAGATAGCATAAATTTTGCATAAAAGAGCATCCTAATTACTCATGTATTCTCATCATTAGAAAACAACATTTAGCAGTATATTGAGTGACATTTAACAGATCTCATTAGCACCTGTACTAGAGCAATCACTGAGTTATCAAACAATAATAACCATATTGTGCTTGGCATCAAAACCATATAACCATCTTTTGGTTATGAGAGTTCAGGTTTCTACAGTGGGAGGAAGATCTTTCAAGTTTCTCACTGATGGAGAGAGACCGTAATTCGAATCGAATTCCTTTCCAGCTGGAGGTTTATTCCTCAATCACACCCAAGCATGCCTGCCGACACACTTATACGGGTCACCTTCATTATAGTTCGGGTAGCCGTGGTTCTCCATGTACAGGCATGAGTAGCGACTCACGGATAGCCAGGTCGATCAAGCATTGCATGCCCATGGTGCCAGGCTAGGACGATCAGGGTACTTGCCCATGGTCTAGTATGTCGCTCGCGGTCTTCATGACCGAAATAGGGGGAGGTTCCGGCCCGAACATACAGAGTTAGGCTTCGCGGTCGAAACGAGTTATTCGGTCAGCTATGAAAGGAGGCATGCGTTCAATCTCGGCAGATGTCCAACCACGGTCCAGTGCCAAACGACACAGGCGGAAAGAACCCGCTCACAAGACCTCCAAGTCAAGTGGCTCACAACACCTTGTCCGCCCGGTCTCGATTTATTACTTCCACATGGTTATTTTCCACGATAGCAAGCTATAGCCAACCGTGACCAGCACCTATCTTTGTTGGGGATGATAGACCACCCACGCTACCGGTCTAAGCATGGCTAAGCAGAGGTTTCGATCCTTGGCCTACAAGGTTCTTTACGTGGACAAGGAGATATAATGCAGCAAAGGGTTTCATCTCAACTCCTATTAACTTAATGCACAAACAAGTGGTGGTATTATAAGTAAAATACTTTAAATAGAATAAGGGAGGTGAATAAATGCTCCGGGGCTTGCCTTTCACAAAGGTGGAAGGAAGGTGGTTAGGGCACTCAGGAAGGTCAGCACCCTGTTCTCCTTCTTCTGGAGCTTCTGGAGCTTGCAACTCCGGTGGGACTCCACCCTCGATCTCCCCGAACTCCAGCAAGGTCACTCCCTCCGGCGATCCTGGATGCATGTATACATGTATGATGATCCAAGATATATGACAAGTCATATATTAGAAATGAGACATGTCTATGCACATGAATGGATGCTCATGATGAATGTTATTATGCATCATTTTATTTCGTTCACCGAGTAGCTGCAAATCTCCTCTCTTGACCAGAGGTTTACACTTACCCATAGCTAACAACCTGTAGTAGAGCTTTTCCTCCTTGGTCAGCTCTCTAACACCTGCAACTAAGCATGCTTTAACTTTAAGCTATAGGATTAAACAACACACTAGGCATACAAAATAACTAAAACAGTAGCTCAAAGAAAACTGTGTAGCTGGAGCTACATACAACCAAAAATTACAAACATAGACATTTTGGAAAACTCATGAAATTGTCTACAAAACACTTCATAAACTTAGAACAGCAAATAGATATAACTTAGAACAGTTATAAAGCCTTTAACCATCTATCCAAAAATTATGATAAAATTCTACAGGATAGATTACATATTTATCTACCACTTTGGTGTTCAAACCAACAACAGCAAACACATATAAAAAGGAGTTAAAATTACTTCATTGCTGGTGATGGGAAAACAAGCACAAGTTAAACATATATTACTTAAACAATTTGAAAAGTGTGAAACAACAGATTTCATATTTTTCTTATCTTATACTAAGCATGTAACACATGTACAAAAATTAACAAGTACAGCAAACACATATAACTTGATTAACAAAATAAACAATGTTGCATTCAATTAAAGAAGCATTTAAACAAAAGAACTATAACATGCAACTTAATTATAGGTTACTGGTACTTTAACATTTTTCATGCGAAGTGCATGCTGAGACAAGCTCAACACAACAAGAACCATGATTTTAGCACATACCAAACTCTAGTTATGAATTAAACAAGTTAAACTAAGCATATAAAGTTTGATGTTCATTTTAATTAAAACAACACAGAAGAACAGTAACAACATGCTGCTTAACATTTTTCATGCATATAGAAAAATATAACAAAGCTAACAAAACTACTTTTACATTTTTAGCATTTTTCTGGAATTAGTTATGAATTTCCAAAGTTCGCAAACAGAACTACAAAAGATAAAATAGAGAAACATTCCACAGTCTATGACACGGGACCCACTGGTCAGCTTCTCCTCTCCAGAACCGATGCACCACAGGTGCTCGACCATCGGTTCCTCGCCGGCGGTGAGGTTTCCGGCTGAACCAACCCCATGGTTGTGTTCCCCTTCGCAACCCGCATCGAGCCATGTAGCTGGTTGTACCCTAGGTTCACCCGAGCATGCTCGACGACGTCCATGTCGGCACGGCGGCACTACGGTTCTTGCGCTGGTCGGCGCAAGCTTCCTCCGGCCAAACTGGCGGCGGCTAGACCTACACTAAACCCTAGTGGTTCGATCTAGCCCGGATTGGGGCAGTGCAAACCCTCCAATGAGCTCGGCCACATGCACAGCGGCACGGTGGCGAGTTCACGGCAGCGCGGTGCTTCTGTTCTGGCGGTGGTAAGGCACGGATGCTTAAACCAACTCTGGCTATCTAACCATGACCTAACCAGCTAACCCTAATGCAACCTAGGTGAATGCGAGCGACAATATCAAGCCCAGCGCAAACCTCATCGGTGTTCTTGGTTTGAACTGAAATGGCTTAGATTTCAAACTACAAGCACTCAAACAGGGCAACATTCAAACTGAAACACATATAGGACTTAGGCAATTTCAGAAACTAAAACCACCCCCAATTCAGCCTTAATTGACCAATTAGGATATTTTAGGATCCAAATCACCTCAAGGTAGTTAAAGAAAGTTTATTCAGAATTAAAAATTCTACAACTTTTCTTAAACCAACTTTTTCATACAAGGTCATTAACAAGGTAAATTAGTTAGATTAAACAAAAGGGTTTCTAGGGACAACCATTAGAACTTAACCCTAGAAGCTTATTTGGACTTGATCATGAACATAAACATGGTTTCATTTTCATACCTAAACATTTCTAGATGGTTATTAGTGATCAAAACATCAAGCACTTGGTTTAAACAAGCATAACTTATATGTATCTAGGTGTAGGTTAACACATACACATATGCAAACAAGATGATCACTTAGGGTTATCATCTCATGTGATCATGGAAATGCATGAATGCAATGATGCTTGTGCTCATGCTCGACCCTAGGGTGTTACAACCGAGTCCCATGAGCCTCCGCTCGACCCGCTCGTCCGCTGTCTTGACTTGGTTGACTCGGTCTACCTCCATGTCTTGTCGCATTCGCCGGTGCCAAGCACTAGCCACCACAGCTAGTCCGCCGGCGCCCATGGTCCCTTGGTCCGAGCCTCGCTTCCGCCCTTCACCGCTCTCAGTCCATCGGCACGGCAAGCCTCTACTCGACCTTCTCCACGCCATTGACCACTGTCATTAGGCATAGCACCTGCACACCACAAGCCGATAGACAGACACACAGTTGCTTTCGCAAGACGTTAGTTCAAGCCACTCAAACTGAAACGCTCAAGTGTTGGGCAATCACTCATCACAAAACTAAACTACATGGGTACTTATCCACCATGTGTTCGCAACCGGCGAGTGTGACAAGACATGGAGGTAGACCGAGTCGACCAAGTCAAGACGGCGGACGAGCGGGTCGAGTGGAGGCTCATGGGACTCGAAGTCCGACCGGGCGATGGCAAGGTGGCTCGAGTCGAGCGGTTTGGTGGTTTCGGCCGCAAAACCACCGGTGGACGGTTTCCGAGTTTGGGCCACAAAACTCGGGGTTCGGTAGTTGAGCCCAAAGCTATCGGTGGCGGGTTTCGCGAGTTTGGGCCTCAAAACCCAGGCGGAGCTTCCGAGGAAGCGGGGATGGCACGTGGCGGAATTCGGGAGGTTGTGTCGAGACGACAACAAGTCCAGGGAGGAAGCGGGGCCGTCCATTTAAATCAAGGTAGATATTTTCCTGGAGTTGGGTCACAATGCTTAGGCTAGGTGGTTCTCTCTATGTATCGAGGGGCTAAGCCTCCATTACTTAGGAGATGAAGGGTTATCCTCTCCCTATCTCTTGCACACTTCTTCTTCCACCTCCCACCTCCTAGGTCTTCCCTACCTCTAGGCTTCTTGCTTGAGATCCATGAAGTCTCCCATGTAAACTAAGATTTTGGTAAGGAAAGGTGGTCATAACCTCCTTGTCTCCTCCGGAATTCAATTTCAAAAACCGCGTGTGCTTGCGTTCTTCATTTTTCATTTTTCATTCTTGATTCCCGTCGCTCGATCTCCCTCCTCGTTGGGTGTTTTGGAATTCCGTTTCAAGTGAAAGTTGCTCCTACCCCTTGTGATCAAATCCACTGAAGGAGTCGGGCTAGGATGGGGTGAGCGAAGAGATCGATCCGTTTGCATTTTGGCTGTTCTCCACTCCGTTTTGCTTGTTCATCTTTGATTCATGGACTTGTGAGGGAAGGCTGGACTAGATCCTCCAAGAGTAGAGTCTCATCTACCTTAGAAACATCCCCACAAAGTTTGAATTCGATCGGAGTTGAAACGAACAAGTTCTGGCGTTTTTCGTGTGATTCCCGCTGTTTTCAGGGGCATCGGAGGCTGGAATCCACCCGTCGGACGCTGCCCGCTCCCTAGCCGAGCGTCCGTCGCCTGGGGCTGTTTCGGGCCGATTTTTTGGTGTAACGGACGCTGGAAATGGACTCTGCCAATGGACCGTCCGTCGCCCGATGGACTGTCCATCGCTCAGCGTCCATCGCCCTTCCAGCAGGGTTTTCAGGATTTTCTTCGCCCACTATTTTGGCCGTACTCTCTCATCCGGAGTCCGAATTGAGTTCCATTTGTTGCGTTGGTTTCGTAATCAAGCAGGGAACTTGATGAAGCACTTGTGAGACCAGTTTGCATAAGTATTTTTGGGTGAGCTCTCTTTTTCTCTCTCTAGGGTTGAGAGTCTCACTATCGGTCTCTCGGTTTGAGCTTTTGGGTTTCTGGAAGATCTGATGTACCTCTTGGTCATCACCAAAGGTATCCACCCTCTCTAGGGTCATGATCTTGCTGTGTGAGTAAGCTTGCTTGCTAGGGTTGTTTTTGGGAAGAGTTGCCTGAATATTTCCGAGTGAAATTTGAGGCTCCCATTCACCCCCTCTCTGGTCGCCGTTCTTGGTCCTTCAATTGGTATCAGAGCTTGGTTAAGGATCAATCCACCTTAGCCGGTTCTTGATCCGCGAAGGCGACATGGAGCGAGGTGTTGGCAAACCTCCATTTTTCGATGGAACAAACTTCTCCTACTGGAAGGTGCGCATGTCTGCCTCTCTACAAGGAGTCGATTCGAACATTTGGGAGATTTGTGAGAATGAGGGCTATCATGTTCTTGCGGCTCGTGTTTACCAACTCCAAACCACTCAAAACAATGCAAACAGTAGAGCATGTAGCATCCTCTACTCGAGTATGTCTCTTCCTAAGTTTGAGCAAGTCTCGAACCTCACTACGACGCGAGAGATCTGGCAAACACTTGTGCGATATCATGAGGGCAATCCTCAGATCAAGTCCAGACTCTTCGACACATACGATAGGGAGTACGAGAACTTTGTTCAGTTGGCTGGTGAATCCGTTGACGGGATGTTCACTCGCTTCCAATCTATCGTCAATAAGATGCGTGTCAATCGGGCCAACTTTCCCTATGATGATCATGAGATGGCTATCAAGCTTTTGCATGCTCTTGATCAGAGGGTGTGGGAGATGAAGGTGGCTACCATTCAGGATTCACCGGGCTATGATGCCCTAACCGTGGATGAGCTATTCAGCAAGCTCAAGTCCTCGGAGATTGACCACCAGACCCGGGCCAAGCTTGAGAACCCATCGAACCCATCCATGGCGTTGGTTTCCGGCCCTACCTGTGTGTCCTCTTCCTCTAACCCTTCACAAGCTTTGTTTGCTCTTTCGTCTTTGATCTCTGTGACAGAGGAACAAGTGGAGGATCTTAGAGATTACGAGCTGGCCTTGGTCATCAATAGGTTCTCGCGATTTCACAACAACCGCTTGAACCAACGACATGGTGGCGCGGCCAAGGGTGCTACCGTTGCGGTGATGAGGATCACTTCATCACAAACTACCCCAAGAAAGCTGCTGGTGACTTCACCAAGTGCAAGGACAAGCGCGAGCACCACTACGGCAACAAGCACAAGGCCAAGGGCGGCCACAAGCGAAGATCTGCCAAGGAGGTGCTCAACAAGGTGAAGGCCGACCATCGAGCCTTCCTCGCCTCCCGCAGCGACATCGAGTGCTCCACCGATGGAAGCTCTTCTTCGAGCGACGACGATGAGTCGAAGGGGAAGGTTGAGGACAAGCTCAACGGCCTATGCTTCTATGCTGACGCCAAGCATGGTGGTTTCTGCACCATGGCGATTGAAGCAGACAAGGTCGGCGAGCGCAAGGACGACTCCGACTACGACTCCGACACTCCCGAGGTATCACCCACCATCGAATCCCCTCTCTCGAGCTTGAGACCTTGAACGCCATCTACATGAGTCAGGACTCCGTGCTCAAGCGTGCGATTAGAGAGGAACGACTTTAAGGCGAAGTTTTTGAAAGCACTAGATGATCTAGAGTTCGCTAAGTCATAGGTGGTGATTACCGAGGAGGTAGAGTGTGATGCTTGCGCCATTCACATGTCTAGTCTTGTCACTCTTCAGGACAAGTATGTCATTCTACTTGAGGAGGTTAGTGAGGTAAAGGCTAGGCCTAGCTTACTTGGTGCGTGCAAGTATTGTTCAGGCTTGCGTTCTGAGCTGGCATAGAAGGATGCTAGGATCACTGTGTTAGAGAAGGCTAGCTCAAATAGCACCTGAGAGTCGGATCGCATTGAGGCTTTGGAGCTTAAGATCGCGACGTGCTGGCACGACAAGGTGCGTACCGAGGAGGACAACACAAACCTTTGGTCCGTCTTGGCTTGGGTGTCTGGCAGAGAGCCGCAGCTGGGGATGTTGTACAATCAATTCAAGCGGGTTGGCAACACGGGAGTAGGCTTTGCTATAGGTGGGAAGGATGATAGCATGTTTGGCAAGATCGGTGAGTGCAGTGGGTTGAGCGAGAGTGAGAAATCCACCACAATACCCAAGTTCACCCCACCTAAGCATACTGACCCCTCTGAGTTACCTGTGAGAGATGGTGTGTTTGAAGAGCCACCCAAAACCACTCCATAGAAGCAAGTGTGGATTCCAAAACCAAACCACCTTCGAAACCCACTTGACACCTTGCCCGACATCTCTAGTGATCCCCTTCCTAAGAAAGCGAGAGCCACCCAACCCAACAAGAGAGTGCCTACCAATAGTGTGGTGAGGTACCATTGTGAGTATTGTGAGCGGGATGGGCACTTGGCTGAGTTTTGCTATAGGAGGAAGAGAGATGATCAGTGGCAGTTTGAGTTGAACAACCGGGACATGTACCACCCACCGGTTGGGGTGCGTGAACCGGAAGTTTAGAGGTGCACTACTAGGCCTAGAGGTGCAATACCTCAAGGTGCTAGGCCTCAGGAGGTGAGACCACGAGATGGTCGTGCCCGGCGAGGTACCAGTCGTGGGCCATACGGCTATGGACCTGATGGCGGTGGCTTCACTTCCCACACCTTTAGCGGACCACCTTTTTCCTATGGTGGTGATCGCTACCCCCTATGGGAAGGGAGATGTTTTGTATGCCTCCTAACCCTTTCTTTGGGCAAATGAACCAACACTGGTATCTTTCATAGTTTACTAACCCAGTGTTGCTTCGTTTGCTCACCCAATGTCTTTTTATTGATGTAGGAAGCAGAAATGGAGGAGACTTGGCTTGTGGATTCCGTATGCTCACGCCATATGACAAGAAGTGCCAAGTGGTTCTCCAGCCTTGACCCCGTGTGCCACACTGAGTACATCACATTCGGGGACAAGAGTAGAGGTAAGGTTGTGTCCCGAGGGTCAATCCGTGTCAACTTGTCTTTTGTTCTCAAGGATGTTGCTTTGGTTGCGAATTTGCATTTTAACCTTCTCTCGGTTTCGCAACTCCTTGAAGGCGGTTTTGAAGTGAATTTCAATGTTGGCTTTTCTCGAATTCTTGACTCTCGGGGTGATCTTGTTTGCCAGATTTTGCCCTTTGGGAAGGTTTTTCGTGCGGATTTTTCTATCTCTTCCGGACCTTCTCGTTGTCTTCTTGCCGGTTCTTCTTTTGATCTTTGGAAGTGGCATAGGAGATTGGTACATCTTAGCTTCGACTTGCTTGTAAGGCTTAGCTCGATGGACCTTATCCAAGGATTGCCAAAGCTGAAGTTCGAGAAGGATTTGGTTTTCCATCCTTGCAGACATGGCAAGATGGTTGCCGCTTCCCATCCTCCCGTGACTGAGATTATGACCAAACAACCCGGCGAGCTCTTACACATGGTCACAGTTGGTCCAACTCGGAAGGAGGGAAGTGGTATGTGGTTGTAGTCGTTGATGATTATTCGAGATACTCTTGGGTGTTCTTTTTGGAGAGTAAGGATGAGGCTTTTCCACTTGTGTGTGATCTGATTTTGAGGTTACAAAATGAGCTACCTAAGAATTCCATGAGAGCTATTTGCAGTGACAATGGTACAAAATTCAAGAATGCTCATTTTAAGACCTTTTGTTCTTCTTTGGATTTGGATCACCAATTTTCCTCTCCTCACCCTCCTCAGCAGAATGGCATTGTTGAATGCAAAAATTGGACCCTTATTGAGATGGCTAGGATGATGCTCGATGAGCATAGGACTCCTAAGAGGTATTTGTAACACCCTCGGTGTTAAGCAAGGGCTAAGAAGTAATTAAGCCTAATTATATTGGATCAAGCTATAATTGGAGACTATAGTTCATATATTGGAAATATATGATAAGGTATTTATTCTATGTGCCTCATCTATATTTCCATCTATATAAACCATTGGAGAAGTTTCACGAAGTCCGGAACCGAAAAGTTAAGTGAACGGAGGATTCATATAATTATCGGATTTACCATGTGAAGTGGGAATAAATATGTGAGTCAACCGAGTCTCATGACCTTGCCCAAAATACTCCAGTTAAACTCAACAACAAAAGTCGTGAAAGGTTCGTGTTGACCCGAAGAGGAGAAAATGCCCGGAAAATATTGGAAACCCCAGTCCAAGCTCAACCGATGATGCTTTGACCGTCGTTGACCGACAATTTGGAGATCTTACATGTCAACGCGCATTGAACGAAAGATGTAGATCGGATCGAGACGGACAAACTTCGTTCAAACGTCGAGACCGGAATCAGAGCCGAAAATGGTGAAACAGGTTACCGAAGATCGTTGGAATGCCAGTTTTCGGTACCCGCGAGGTTTTCCTTGGAAATCAATAATTCACAAACCGGTTGGAGTTTGACTGTGGTTCTTGAAGTTTATTAATCTATTCGACGAGACCTTCACAACGGCACAATCGGATTTACGAAATGACTTACGGTTTAAAAAGTGCAAAAGTTCCGACATCGTTCGCAGTGTCGTTTTTACTGTGATGCGTGGTGGGGCCGGAAAAAGATAAAAGGGCAGCAGCCCTGCCCTCTCCTCCCTCACGCCTCCTCCCCCCCAATCTTTTTCTGCTGAACAACAGCAGAAGCTTCTGCTCCTCTCTTCCCCTTCCTCAAGCTCTCTCCCTCAACTAGGGTTGGAGCAGGAAAGCTCCCTCCTCTCCTTCCATGGCTGCTCCTCGTCCCCTGACCCAGCAGGCCACGGCAGGCAGCTGCTCTGCAGCCCAGCTCGCCACCCCCCTGCCTCGCCTCCCTGGCCAGGCACCATTGCTTCTGCTGCGCTGCGTGTGCCCCTGCCGGGCCGAGCTGCTGGCGTGGCTTCCCCAGGCCGTCCCCGCTGCGAGGTGCTGCTGCCGCCGAGCCGGTGCCTCCCTCCACCTCGGCTGGCTGCTGCTAGGGCAGCACCCTCCCCTCTCCATTGCTGCTGCAATGGAGGAACGGCGAGGCCAGAACCTCCGGCTCCTCGTTCCACGGCTTCCCAACAGCGGCGACCTGCTCCTGCACCCCATCCCCATGGTTGAAAGCTCCAAGAACAGGACCCCTCCCATCTCCCTTTTTCGTTTTTCAGTTTTATTCAGATTGTGCAGTCCTTAGAAAAATTGTGTAAATTCATAGAAAAATCGCATGGATGTGTGGTTGGACTTTTTAGAATCCTTGTTAAATGCTCTATGCAGTAGATCTATTGGATGCCATGTGTTAGTTTTCTTTGATTGCTCAAAAATTCGTTTATGTAGTTAGAGTTTGTATGGTTAGATGTGTGATTTAAATATTTGACACCGGTAAGGAGTGCTCCAAAAATTATGCAAAAATTATGATATATTTCTAGTGCTATGAAAAGTCTATGGTTGAAATTTCATGGCTAGATGTTGAATGGTTTGAGATTTATGAAGTTAACAAGTGTCTCATTCATTGTTTTGGACTGCAAGCATGAACCCTGAATATTAATATTGTTCGTGTATAAAATGTTATTTTCTGTTGGTATTCTGAATACCAAAGTTGTAGATAATAATATGAGGAAGCTTGTGTTAAAATTTCATGGCCATATCTCGGATAGTTTAGGAGATATGAATTTATCAAGTTGATGGCTGAAATCTGTCATTCTCTGGACAGATCTAAATGTTTGTGTTGTTTGACCAAGTTAAACTTGGAATCATGTCTTGAGACTGTGGAAACTTTTTTAGTGGTTTTAATAAGATTTCTAAAATGTCTAGAACCATCTTTATATCACTTCTAGAACTCAAGTTATGAATATTTCAAGTTATATGTCAAATCTGTCCAAAGTATGGACAGAGTTGCTCTCTTTTGTTTGTTTAACCTTGTTAATTATAGAATCATCTTGTGATGGTGATAAGCATGTTTGATATAATTTACTAAGCTTTCTATTAAGTTAAGATTCATACTCTTTGGATGTTTGTAACTCAAGTTATGCATTCTAGATGTAATGTTGCTTTTCTGTCCTAGTTAGAGCAGATCTGAAATATTAGCTTGTTTGACTTCTTTAACCTTTGAACTAGCTTTTAGTGGTATTAACAATATTGTAGATAATTTTAATACCTTTCCAGAAAGTCTAGGTTCATCTCTTTTGGATGCTTATATCTCCGGTTATGTTTAAAACCATAACTGCATGTTGCTGTCCCGAACTTGCATGTGTAAGTTAAATGCTTCAACATGTTCTTGCTATTTTAATCTTTTAAGTAAACTTGTTGGATGGATACTTATCATGGTTTGACTTTAATTGAATAGTAGATCATGCTTGAAGTGCTTTTTATCTTCTATGTTAAGTTTAGGTGATATTTAGCTAAACAAGTTCTAAGTGACTAGGTATGTTCTGTAATGTGCTTCTATCTCCTAAGATATGCTCTAGTTATAGTTAGTAATTAAATATAAGTGCATCTATATATCATGTATGATCTTGTACTTATCTTGGATGGTTAATTAAATAACCCTTATTCTTATCACATGTTTGCAATGGCTTGTGTGAGTCGGTTAATATGTTAAAATTGATATGACTGCTAGCAACCTGCGATAGTCATGAGTGGTGCCTTTTATAAATAAATATATATGCTTATGTGGTTGTTATCATATAGCAGCCCTAGTTCTTGTATGCTATATTTGTTGAGTAGTTCATGGCTGTTGCATGCTCGTAATGGCTGAGCTTTGGTGAAGATAACTTGTAGATCATACCTGATAAGCTTGCTATCCTCCTATGATATGCTTGTATCATACTTAGTTAAACCTTTCCAAGTGCTGATGTATGTATGGCATAGTCATTTATCTTTGTAGGTTGTTTCAATAAATTGCTTTCTATCTTTGATGCTAGACTTGAGTGGTAGTAGTTAATAATTTGCTCTCTAAATGTGCTTGTGTATGTATATCATCAAGTGAGTGTCATCTAACCATCACTGACTTTGTGTCGGTTCCCAAGGCAAGCCCCGGAGCATTTATACCCTTCTCAATTCTATTTAAAGTATTTTACTTACTATACAACCACTTGTTTGTGCATTAAGTCATAGGAGTGAGATGAAACCCTTTGCTGCATTATATCTCCTTGTCCACTCAAAAGAACCTTGTAGGCCTAGGATCGAAACCTCTGGTTAGCCATGCTTAGACCGGTAGCGTGGGTGGTCTATCATCCCCCACAAAGATAGGTTGCTGGTCACGGTTGGTTATAGTTTGCTATCGTGGAAAATAACCATGTGGAAGTAATAAATCGAGACCGGGCGGACAAGGTGTTGTGAGTCACTTGACTTGGAGGTCTTGTGAGCAGGTTCTCTCTGCCTATGTCGCTAGGCACTGGATCGTGGTTGGACATCTGCCGAGATTGAACGCATGCCTCCTTCATAGCTGGCCAAATAACTTGTTTCGACCATGAAGCCTAACTATGTGGGTTCGGGCCGGTATCTCCCCCTACTTGGGTAATGAAGACCGCAAGCGGCATACTAGACCGTGGGCAAGTATGACCTGAGCTACCTGGTCGGGACTGTGGGCGATCTACTTGAGCTACCTGGCTATCCGTGAGTCGCTACTCATGCCTGTACATGGAGATCCACGGGCTACCCGAGCGACAATGAAGGTGACCCGCATAAGTGTGCCGGCAGGCATACTTGGGTGTGAGTGAGGAATAAACCTCCAGCTAGATAGGAATTCGATTCGAATCGCGGTCTCTCCCCGTCAGTGAGAAACTTGAAAGATCTTCCTCCCACTGTAGAAACCTGAACTCTAATAAGTAACCAAAAGATGGTTATATGGTTTTGATGCCAAGCACAATATGGTTATTTTTGTTTGATAACTTAGTGATTGCTCTAGTACAGGTGCTAATGAGATCCTATTAATGTTACTTAATCTGCTGCCAAATGTTGTTTTCTAATGATGAGAATACATGAGTAATTAGGATGCTCTTTTATACAAAAGTCTGCTATCCCATGAGATCCACTTGATAAAACCTTTCATAATCCTTGAAGTGTCTATGGTTATGTTTCTATCTCTCTGTCGGGTAAGTCTAGCTGAGTACAATTAAGTACTCAGGGTTTCTTTACCCTTGTTGCAGATGGTATGGTGTATTCTGGCTATTGCCAGGCGTGCCTCTACCCTGCATGTGATGAAGAGTGAAGGCCATGGGCAATGGTGAATTCTGATGTCTCTCCTTGTTGCTTTTGATGGGACTGTACTAAGATCGGCACTCTATTGGTGTTAAATAGTTTGCAATGGGTTTTGTGAGACCTAAACTTCCGCTACATTGATTTGAACTTAGTGTTGTAATAACACTATTTTAAACTCTGTTGTAATATTATTTTGTTTCGAACTTATCACAGTGGATGTGCGGTTACTGAATCTAGTGTTCGATCTCGGGTTGTTACTTGATTGTGGTTGGGATCCTTCGAGATTTCAAGGACTACCGGGCTTATATGGGCTCTAGTGTGATAGTATTGTCAGAAATGATGATCATTATACTAGTGCTCTTATATGTTGGGCGGTTCCATGACAGCTGGTATCAATGCAAGATTCAGTATACTACCGTTCACGAGTGTATTTACAAACAAAAGATTTTGTTTATCAAACTATTTTTGCTACAAAAACTTTTGTGTGCGTACAAAATAATTCCAAACTATAAATGTGCCATAGGTTATGTCCCTTATTGCCCAATAGGATGTTAGGTGGCTTAAAGTACTAACTTGGGGGATTGCATCATATTTGAAGGACCGAGAACGGCGACCAGAGGGGGGTGAATGGGAGCCTCAAATTTCTCTCAAAATATTCGGGCCACTCTTCCCAAAAACCAAACCCAGTTGCTGGGTGCTCAAAAACGAGCAAATGAAAGCTCACCAGCAGTGGAGGAAAACTCAACGGAAGCCCCCAAGAAGAGTTCTCAACCCCTATGTGAGAGAGGCAAGAATTCCAAGCAAAAAAACTAGAAAAATAGGCGACGGATGCTGAACAGCAGGGCGACGGACGCTGGAAGACTATGCGACAGACGCTCCAGGGCAGGGCGTCGGACGCTGGCGACGGACGCTTAGGCGAGCGTCCGTCGGCCTTCCAGAGAGCACTGCAGAAGAGAAGCAGAAGGCTGGTCGTCGGACGTTGGGCGACGAACGCTTGAGCGTCCGTTGGCGTCGGACTCTAGGCGACGGACGCTGGGGTGAGAGTCCGTCGGCCTACCAGAGAGCTCAGAAAAACGGGCAGAAAACGCCACGCGACGGACGATCGCGACGGACGCTGGCGTCAGCATGACGTAGCGTCCGACGCCTCGACGGACTGTCCGACGCCCAAACTCAGAGCGTCCGACGCTCCCGAGCAGAACGCAGAAAACGCGAAAAAAGAATTTCTCTCCGCCAAAACTTCCCAAAACTTGACCAAATGTTCTCCACTAGCAACCAACTTGGCAGGCATGATTCGAGTGCTATGGAGGAGCTATCCCGAAGAAATCATCGCTCAATTTGGTGAGAAACAAAAGGGAAACGAGGATTTGGGGGAAAAGGAGCAAGAACGAAGAATACCGCAAAGGAAACGCCCGATCTATGTGCTCGTGAGGTTTTAGGAAAATTCCTTCGATGCAAAGATGCTCCTCATGAGTACGAACAACTTGGTTCAAAAGGATTTTGCAAAGCTACTCTCTTCAAAGAGAAATCATCTCGGGAAAAAGAGAGAGCAAAAGCAAAACGCGAAGAACATAAGCAAAACGGGGACACAATCACGAAATCGAAGCCACCATGGCTTACGGAGGTTATGGCCTCTGATTCCTCGCAACAAACTCAAGTTCTTACAGAGGTTGGTGAAATCAACCTAGGGATCTCATGAACTAGATAGAGGGTAGAGAGAGAGAGTTAAGGCAAATGATTAGGGTTCAAGAGATAGGATGAGGATACCCCTTCATCCTCTATTTATCAGAGGCTTTGGCTATTTCCCAAAGACCCCCTAGATACAATGAGTGAACTACCTAGCCTAAGCATTGCAGTCCAAGCTCCAGTAAATATCTCCCTCGATTTGAATGGACGGCCCCGCTTCCTGCCAGGAGTTGTCGTCGCCTCGACGCAACCTCCAGGATTCCGCCACGTGCCATCCCCGCTTCCTCGGAAGCTCTGCCTAGGTTTTGAGGCCCAAACCCAGGAAACCCGCCACCGGTAGCTTTGGGCTCAACTACCGAACCCTGAGTTTTGCGGCCCAAACTCGGAAACCGACGCGGATGGTTTTGAGGCCCAAACCATCAAACCACTCAACGCGGGCCACCTTGTCTTCGCTCGGTCGGACTTTGAGTCCCCTGAGCCTTCGCTCAACTCGCGCGTCCACCATCTTGACTTGGTCGACTCGGTCTACCTCCATGTCTTCTCGCACTCGCCGGTGCCAAGTACTAGCCACCACAGCTAGTCCGCCGGCGCGCATGGTCCCTCAGTCCGAGCCCCGCTTCCGCCCTTCACCGCTCTCAGTCCATCGGCACGGCAAGCCTCTACTCGACCTTCTCCACGCCATTGACCACTGTCACTAGGCATAGTACCTGCACACCACAAGCTGATAGACAGGCACACATTTGCTTTCGCAAAGATTAGTAGTAAGCCACTCAAACTGAAACGCTCAAGTGTTGGGCAATCACTCATCACAAAATTGAACATACATGGGTACTTATCTACCATGTGTTCGCAATCTCCCCCTTGATGAGTGCATTGTCAACACAAGTGCATTTCAGATTTGAGTCACAAGGTAAAGCTCTCCAAATGACCAAAAGCTAAGAAAGCCAAAACGGGGTCACTTGAGAGAAGCAAAACGCATCCAAAACTTGGTTCCCAAAGACATGGGCAACAGCTCGACGCAACCAAGCAAAACAAAGCTAGCCCTCAAGAAGAGGCAAAAACGGGCTCAACACCGCTAGCAAGCCAAAGATACCAATCAAAGCTCAGAATACCAATTGAAGCACTAAGGGAGCTCAAAGATACCAATTAAAGCGCATAAAACTCAAGAAGCCAATCGAAACCTGTCGGAGCCAAAACACAAGCTAGACCCTCCAGAAGAGGCAAAGACTCAACATGTCTAGCAGAAGCTCCCCCTGGGCGAAAGCATACTCAAGAGACCAAAAAAAGGTGAAAAGTGTCAAAAATGCAAGATTTTCACAAAATGCACATTTTCTTCCCCTGGATCACATATCTCTTCCCCATGCTTTCTTCCCATAATGCACAACTCTCCCCCTTAAGTGTAGATGGAGTGAAATGCACATCTCTCTACCCCTTGTTGACACATGAATCTCATCAAAGCTCAAAACTCAAGAACCGGTCACAAATGCCATGATATGCAAAATGAGTGCAACAAGCTTCATACATAGAGCTAATACAATGAAAGGATGCTCTAAGTGATGTGATCCTGTGAGAATAGGAAAAGCTCTACATGCCCAACTAAGACGCAGGTTGAGCTAAAGATCACTTTAGAAGCTATTTTAAAGAGCATTACATGTGTGAGCAAGGAATGGGTATTACCTCCTAGAGAGAACTAGACATGGCAAACAAGATAGGACCTATCTCAAAGCAATCTCATGTATAGCAAGTAAAACTATCCCTAGCAAAGTTCATACAACAAGCCAATGACCCAACTGAATGAATTTTTCAAATTTCAGAGTTTTGTAGCCAAATTTCAGTTTTAGGCACATTTAAGTTGTATGCGAGTGGTTGTAAGCAAAGTGATGCCCCTGCTTACCAACCGGGCGAAGTCAAAGGACTTAACACACCGGTTTTGGCCATACACGACACCGCATAGTTCTTGTTGCTATGCAATCCAATTTGCTTCATGTGGGATTTCTCATTGGTGTATGTTTGGTAATGGCGTTACGATGAGCATTCTATGGTGCCGCGACGAAACTGAGAGCCTCCTGTGGCTGCAGACATAGGGTGGTGTTGCTCGGCATGCACTGGTATCGTGAATGGTTAGTCATAATCCATTGCAAAAGATACGCTGGTGTGATATCTTCTCGTGTGTTTCTCCTTGGTTATCTTCCCATATCTTATCGGAACATCTCTACATCAGACCAAATGTAATAGAGCTTCTTTCTGAAGATGCAAATGGAGTTCCTTTGGAAGCTGCAAAGAGGATGACCTTTGAAGGACAGGTCACAGACATAAACATTGAGAGACTACAAGAAGTAAGGATAATATTTGACTGTGTCCCTAAGTGAGGATATCCATATGTTGAGTAACACTTATATCCTCCCTATTGGATCAAAAGGGCACACAACACGTTAACTTGGATAAGTGTCAGTTGGACCAGACTTCCCTAAGAAATATCAGGGCTAGATTAGGTCATCTAGTGCTTATGATCTTGTTTTTGGATTCAAGATCTTAATCTTCATACAAGATGGTTCCACAGTCGAAATCAACCATCTCGAATGGGATCCCTTGTCTAATGATGTTGAGAGTGTTTTGCCAACATATAGCAATGGGTGTTGAATTCATCCCCTATAAGATTTGAAGTGTTGGAGCTTTTTAGTGTTGAGAGACAACTGATTAGCTACAAATGAGAATGTTAATCTCTAGTAAATTAACAACTCCTTGGTAGCTATGAAGGCTATGTCTCATAGAACATTGTTACATGAAGAAGCAACAATGTCAGTCAGCAATACAAGTGATGCTCCTTCCTCCCAGCCCTGTACTGTCAAGTCAATTCTATCATGGACAATCACACGGATGGTACAAGGTGTGTTGTATCAGCTAAGTCAGAAGCTAGTAAAAAGTATTTTCCTAGCCTTAGTCCAGACCTTTGGGTGTCAAGTTTTGGAAAAAGAAGGTATTTAGAACTCTTTGGTATGAAGCACTTGAGCATATGTAGAACAGGTACCTTACCTTTCTAGGAATGTTTCTCTATGTGGACTATGCCTTGTGCCCTATAAAATAGATCACAAGTTTAGTGTTTGTGCATCATTAGCTTGGTGCATAAGTCAACGGTTAAGGATGTTTTCTAGGAAACATGTAAGGAAATATCCTGACCTCTTGACAAGGAGATGCTACTATAACACATAGAGTTAAGCAATGCAGAATACACCACAACGTGTGAAGCAAGAAAAGAAAGATGAGGAGTCTATTCAAATATTCGGATGTTGCACATGTTGTCTTTAAGCGATCGATCAGAGGCTTAAACATGGTTAGCTTGTCAAAACTCTATGATCTCTTATCTTGCTTAGGATACTTCAACATCTTAAGTGGGTTGAGACTTAGTTGAGTGGAGCTTCAAAGATGACAGATGTCTTATCAGTTGGTTCACTATCGTTTCAATCCAGAGCAGTTTCAGAAGGTGTTTGTTTGGACCGTTGAACAATGTTGTTGGAACTGATTTTTTGGTCAGTAGTCAGAGGACTCTGGGACTAATGTGCCTACCAAAATTCATGCACTTTTGAGAATAAATCTCTGGATTGGTGAACTAAGAACTAGTGTATAGAGAATCTGCAATTTCTCTATAGACTATTGTTCTCCCTCCTTCTACAAGGGTAGGTTTGCAGTAATGACAGGTTTAGCACTGTGGTCAATGTGTGACTTCAGTTAATCCTTTGGGTGTTCTCTAGAAGACTCTGTGTACCCTGAGGTACACTGCCTTTGTTCCCTCATATTGATGATGTCTGATCAATCAAGATCCTCTGCAAATCAACCTGTGCCTCTGTGAGTTGAAAACAATTTGAAAATGGTCAAACCACAGATTTTGGAAAAAATTGTTCATTGACATGAGAAAGGAAAACTCAATGTCAAAAGTAGTCCAACAAGATTGGTCTGGTACGTGCAATGCAACTTGACTTATAGTACATCTGCTTCCTGTAGGAAAGTGATCTACCTACGGGATGTGGATTGTTCTCTAGTTGTTGAAGGTTTGCAACTTTTGTTGTTCTCCAAGCCCCGTTAGTATCCTTTTGAATAATGGATTCCGATGCTAACCTGCTCTTGGTACCTTCTATGTGTTGCTACCCCAGAGGTTGCATCAGATTCAACCTAGATGATTGTTGCCTTTTTGATGTGATGATTCACTTAATGAATGTTTAGCAAACATGCTAAGTTAACAGAGTCAGCTATCACATTCACTACTCTCTCAACGGGCTCAAATAATATAGTGTTGTCATCAGAGACAGAGAATTGCGCAACATGGAACCTTATGTAGCTTTCCTTTGGTTGATATCTAAGGAAATTGGACAGATGCGACTAACCTAGAAATGGTTGGTTAGTTAATCAGTTCCTCATCATCTTAAAGGATGTTTACTCGGTTAATCACTTCGTTCATAGAAAAAGTGGTACTCAAGCCGCTTGGTAGAGGACTGCTTTGTGAACCTTGTGAATGAGGTTTAACCCTCAGAAGCTGCATTTTAGTATGAATGTCATGAAGGGTGCTATAGTGTCGGAAGAAGAGATGCTTACGAGTGATCATATGCTCTGAACCATCCTCGGTATCTCGAGAATAAAGTATTGTACTATTTTGGATTTCCTCCCAAAGTAACAATGCTTCATGGAAGTCAATGAAGGAAATTCTTCAAACAAAAATTTCCAAGGAATAGTAAGTATCAGGAAGTGGTCATGACTAGAGTAACCACTCTGACGCTCAAAGCTGAGTTGTCAATGCTCTAGCTAATGTTGGAAGGTGGGAAACATGCTTCTCTCCCTTGAAAGTTCTTCGTTCTGAATCTCGGGACGAGATTCTTTTTAAGGGGGGAAGGGCAGTAACACCCTCGGTGTTAAGCAAGGGCTAAGAAGTAATTAAGCCTAATTATATTGGATCAATCTATAATTGGAGACTATAGTTCATATATTGGAAATATATGACAAGGTATTTATTCTATGTGTCTCATATATATATCCATCTATATAAACCATTGGAGAAGTTTCACGAAGTCCGAAACCAAAAAGTTAAGTGAACGGAGGATTCATATAATTATCGGATTTACCATGTGAAGTGGGAATAATTATGTGAGTCAACCGAGTCTCACGACCTTGCCCAAAATACTCCAGTTAAACTCAACAACAAAAGTCGTGAAAGGTTCATGCTGACCCGAAGAGGAGAAAATGCGCCGGAAATATTGGAAACCCTAGCCGAGCTCAACCGACGATGCTTTGACCGTCGTTGACCGACAATTTGGAGATCTCGCATGTCGACGCGCATTGAACCAAAGATATAGATCGGATCGAGACGGACAAACATCATTCAAACGTCGAGACCTAAATCAGAGCCAAAAATGGTGAAACAGATGACCGAAGATCGTCGGAATGCCAGTTTTTGGTACCCGCGAGGTTTTCCTCGGAAATCAATAATTCGCAAACTGGTTGGAGTTTGATTGTATTTCTTGAAGGTTATTAATCTATTCGACGAGACCTTCGCAACGGCACAATCGGATTTGCGAAACGACATACGGTTTGAAAAGTGCAAAAGTTCCGACATCGTTCGCAGTGTCGTTTTTACTGTGATGCGTGGTGGGGCCGGAAAAGATAAAAGGGCAGCAACCCTTCCCTCTCCTCCCTCACGCCTCCTCCCTCCCACTCTTTTTATGCTGAACAACAGCAGCTGCTGCTGCTCCTCTCTTCCCCTTCCTCAAGCTCTCTCCCTCAACTAGGGTTGGAGCAGGAAAGCTCCCTCCTCTCCTTCCATGGCTGCTCCTCCTCCCCTGCCCAAGCAGGCCACGGCAGGCAGCTACTCTGCAGCCCAGCTCGCCACCCCCCTGCCTCGCCTACCTGGCCAGGCACCATTGCTGCTGCTGCGCTGCGTGTGCCCCTGCCGGGCCGAGCTGCTGGCGTGGCTTCCCCAGGCCGTCCCCACTGCGAGGTGCTGCTGCTGCCAAGCCGGTGCCTCCCCTCCACCTCGGCTGGCTGCTGCTAGGGCAGCACCCTCCCCTCTCCATTGCTGCTGCAATGGAGGAACGACGAGGCCAGCACCTACGTCTCCTTGTTCCACGGCTTCTCAACAACGGCGACCTGCTCCTGTACCCCATCCCCATGGTTGAAAGCTCCAAGAACAGGACCCCTCCCATCTTCCTTTTTTTTTCAGTTTTATTCAGATTGTGCAGTCCTTAGAAAAATTGTGTAAATTCATAGAAAAATCGCATGGATGTGTGGTTAGACTTTTTGGAATCCTTGTTAAATGCTCTATGCAGTAGGTCTATTGGATGCCATGTGTTAGTTTTCTTTGATTGCTCAAAAATTCGTTTATGCAGTTAGGGTTTGTATGGTTAGATGTGTGATTTAAATATTTGACGCCGGTAAGGAGTGCTCCAAAAATGGTGCAAAAATTATGATGTATTCCTAGTGCTATGAAAAGTCTATGGTTCAAATTTCATGGCTAAATATTGAATGGTTTGAGATTTATGAAGTTAACAAGTGTCTCATTCATTGTTTTGGGCTGCATGCATGAACTCTGAATATTAATGTTTATCGTGTATAAAATATTGTTTTCTGTTGGTATGGTGAATACTAAAGTTGTAGATAATAATATGAGGAAGTTTTTGCTAAAATTTCATGGCCATATCTCTGATAGTTTAGGAGATATGAATTTATCAAGTTGATGGCTGAAATATGTCATTCTCTGGACAGATCTGCATCTATATATCATGTATGATCTTGTACTTATCTTGGATGGTTAATTAAATAACCCTTATGCTTATCACATGTTTGCAATGGCTTGTGTGAATCGGTTAATATGTTAAAATTGATATGACTGCTAGCAACCTGCGATAGTCATGAGTGGTGCCTTTTATAAATAAATATATATGTTTATGTGGTTGTTGTCATATAGCAGCCCTAGTTCTTGTATGCTATATTTGTTGAGTAGTTCATGGCTGTTGCATGCTCGTAATGGCTGAGCTTTGGTGAAGATAACTTGTAGATCATACCTGATGAACTTGCTATCCTCCTATGATATGCTTGTATCATACTTAGTTAAACCTTTCCAAGTGTTGATGTATGTATAGCATAGTCACGTATCTATGTAGGTTGGTTTAATACATTGCTTGCTATCTTTGATGCTAGAATTGAGTGGTAGTAGTTAATAATTTGCTCTGTAAATGTGCTTGTGTATGTATGACATAATCTTGTGCTTGTGTTGGATGCTTGTATATGTATCTCTTGTCACCATTCTTCGCATTCATACATGTGCACCTTGCATCTCATTTAGGTACGCTAGGTACACTACGTGGAGATATGATGGTTGGAGCCAAACCCAAAGACGGTGTTTGGTGGAGCTAACCCAGACATGGTGTGGTGGATGAATCCAGGAGACAAAAAGAACCAAGAGTACGAGCGTGGATCTACAGAGCTCGTCTAGCGAGTGTCATCTAACCATCACTGACTTTGTGTCGGTTCCCATGGCAAGCCCTGGAGCATTTATACCGTTCTTAATTCTATTTAAAGTATTTTACTTACTATACAACCACTTGTTTGTGCATTAAGTCATAGGAGTGAGATGAAACCCTTTGCTGCATTATATCTCCTTGTCCACTCAAAAGAACCTTGTAGGCCCAGGATCGAAACCTCTGCTTAGCCATGCTTAGACCAGTAGCGTGGGCGGTCTATCATCCCCCACAAAGATAGGTTGCTGGTCACGGTTGGCTATAGTTTGCTATCGTGGAAAATAACCATGTGGAAGTAATAAATCGAGACCGGGCGGACAAGGTGTTGTGAGCCACTTGACTTGGAGGTCTTGTGAGCGGGTTCTCTCCACCTGTGTCGCTAGGCACTGGATCGTGGTTGGACATCTGCCGAGATTGAATGCATGCCTCCTTCATAGCTGGCCGAATAACTCGTTTCGACCGCGAAGCCTAACTATGTGGGTTCGGGTCAGTATCTCCCCCTACTTGGGTCATGAAGACCGCGAGCGGCATACTAGTCCGTGGGCAAGTATGACCTGAGCTACCTGGCTGGGACCATGGGCAGGATCTATTTGAGCTACCTAGCTATCCATGAGTCGCTACTCATGCCTGTACATGGAGATCCGCGGGCTACCCGAGCGACAATGAAGGTGACCCGCTATTGACACCGTTTTTTCGGCACGTGTCAAATAAGATGAGACATGTGTTGGTCGGCAGCCGTTTCCCATCGGCATTGGGAATATATAGATCAGTATTGCCGATGGGAGTATGCTGTGAGAAGACAGTCTACCGCCGATGGAAGCTGGAGGTTTCGGATGTTGCCGATGCCGATTGCCGATAAGGTTAATTGGTGAAGTCAAGTTGCCCGGACTGTAAAGTTGCTGTTGCCGATTGCCAATGAAGAGATGTTGTCGATTACCGATGAGAAGCTGATGCCGATTGCCGATAAGGGTTGAATGGTGAAGACAAGTTATCAAATACAAGATTTCCCATTGGAAAATATTGCCGATGCCGATGGGCATGGGGTGCCGATGAGTACAGGGTGACTTAACGCTTGATGTCAGCAGAGGACTGTCGGTGGTCAAAGAAGGAAATCGCAGGTTGAAAGGATCTGCCGATGGAAAGTTTCCGTCGAAGGAAAGACATAAGGAAACTGGTGATTTCGTACCAGTATTATTATAGTAGTTGAGTCCGACTCTTGCATGAGTCGTTTGTTTTCCTTTAAAATAGGTGTGTTTGTTTAGGAAAATAATATTATTGTTTTAGATCCGACTCCTGCGCGAGTCATCTTCCTTGAAGTTAGGAGTTTGTTTTAGGAAGGATAGGAGTCGTGTCTTTGTACAACTCTCCATGCGGGAGTATAAATATGTGCTCGAGGGCTACGTGTATGAAAATCAATCCAATATCAAACAAACCAATTTTATTCTTATTCTACTTTTATCGCAATTTACCCTTTACTGCATTAGCTGTAGTTTATCAACGACTTCTTCAAGCTTCGACGGGCTGCATCATCTTGATCTCCGTCAAATCCTTGCAAGTTCTGCGTGGGAGTACCTCTGGGCTTTGGCATCCGGGCGCATCGTTGTTGCCTCGTTCAGCTCTGCTCTAGTTATCCTGATCAAGCTTCAATCCCAGCATCCGGGCGCATCGCCGTTGTCTAGATTGGATCTTGTTCTAGTTATCGTCCTTGTCGATTAACTGGTCAAATCGACTGGCACGCCTCCGGATATCGAATTTTGGGTATAAGCCCGAGGTGTTCGTAGATCTTGACGTTTTTTGTGTCAACACCTCTTTTGGCATGCTCGGTGGGACTCGATTAACAAATCTATACATCTATCATGTGTGATATCGCCGACGTTAACCAGAGGAACGTCATTGAAGTCTCTGAGGCCGATCTGAAAGATGATCAGAAGCTGGCCATGGAGCGGGCTGTGGAGGAGTACAAGCAGTTATATCTGAAATCCTTCAGCCTAAGCAGGAGCGGCGAGGCAATCCATAAGCAAGACCCGCCGTTGCCACGGCAGGTCACGTATGACGCCAATCCTGGTAAGTTACAAGAGATGGTTAATTCTGCTATAAGTCAAGCATTAATTAGCCACTCCAACATGCTGTCCAATACTGTCTACAATGCTGTTGCACAATCATTCAAAGAAGGACGTGCACCGCAATATGTTGGTCCAGCGTACCATCAACCTGGATCGACATCTATAAGCCCATCGGCAGCCCCAATGGCGTCTTCCACTCCTGTGGAACCGTCTGCCGATGTGGCTACATCGCCAAGACTGAACCCTGGCAGCATCACCAGGCTCAACACAGATCCAGTGGCGTCGGCAATTTCAAGACCTGCTATCCAGAGTCAACCAACTCCCGTCAACTGCTGGGGATACGGTATGCCTTCAAATCTATCCCCTGGTTCTAATTTGGTGCAGGGAGAGAGCTCAGCTAGGAAGGGCTCTATGACATCGGCAACGCAGTCACAGCCGGTGGTCCCTATGATGCATTACTCTGCGCCTTCTCCAACTGTGCAATTGCCATCAGAAGATCTTCAAGTAATTCCTAAGATACCTCTACTGCCACCATCGGCAAGCTCTATGCCGATGTAACACATTATAGCAGCTGGCAGTCAACCTCTAGTGTCAAATCCTCAAACTGAAATGCTCGCTCCCCAAGGTAATCTGGTGATTGATTGCTCCAGAATACAAGAGCCACATGCTCCAGTCGGCTATCAGCCATCGGTAAGTCACATGTCGATGATTTATAATCCTGGATGGGCCAACCAGCCGCCGGCTCAATAGCCTGGCGTGTCAAGGTATCATCATGAAGGCCCAGCAAACACTCAGAGCGGACCATCGGTACAACAACCGATGAACACGATGACTCAACCTAATCTGCTAAGTGTGCAAAACTATCCATCGGTACATCAACCAATGCATAGTGTTCAGATGACTGGTGCTGCGCCTGTGACTACTCCGCATCATCTTCATGAGGCGCATCAGTCGGCTCCACCAGTCAACAACCAGCCAATGAATCGGCAAGAGCAGGATGCATACTGGGTCGGTGCTAGATTTTACTAAATTCTCCGGCCAAGATGACACATCGACGATGGAGCACATCAACCACTTCATTATCCAGTGCGGAGAGGCTGCCAGCAGAGAGGAACTCAGGGTGAGATTGTTCTCTTCATCATTGTTTGGATCGGCATTCACATGGTTCATATCATTACCTCCAAATTCTGTAATCACATGGGCCGATCTAGAGAGACAATTTCATAAGTACTTCTTCGCTGGCATACATGAAAAGAAGCTTACCGATTTGGTCAAAATGAGGCAATGCAATGACGAATCGGTAGAGAGCTTTGTTCAAAGGCTGCGGGACGTGAAGAACAAGTGTTACAGCTTGGTACTTGATGATCGGCAACTGGCAGATTTGGCCTTTCAAGGGTTACTGCCGCACATTAAGGACAAGTATGCGTCCTAAGAATTTGAAAGCTTAAGTCATCTGGTGCAAAGGATTGCCAATCAAGATATCAAGACCTTTGAACCCAGGAAGACTTGGAACAAGAAGGTGACCTTCATCGGGCAGGAAGAAGACTCTGGATCGGATGAGGAGCCAAGCATCAACGCGGCCGAATGGGTAAAGGATAAGAAGCCTGTGTCTTGTTCGTTCGGCCAGAAAGAAACCGAAAGGTTCACCTTTGACATCACTAAGGCCGATAGGATGTTTGACTTATTACTTCAAGAAGGGCGAATCAAGTTGGCGCCCAACCAAGTAATTCCATCGGTCGAAGAGCTCAAGAAAATCAGGTACTGTAAATGGCACAATGCGACTTCACACAGTACCAATGACTGCAAAGTATTCAGGCAGCAGTTGCAGTCAGAGATCGAATCTGGACGAATCAAGTTTGAAAATTCTAAGGTCCAGAAGCCGATGAAGATTGATCAGCACTCGTTTCCAAACAACATGGTGGAAGCTAGTAGGAAAACTAAAGTGCTGACATCGGAAGCTGCCAGGAAGAACTCATCGGTAGATCCTAACCATCAAGTGACTGAGCGTGATGAGAGGTGGTTTGCCGATGACATAAAAGGTAAGAAGGTTGCCGATGAAGGTAGCAGTGCCAACAGGGCTCCTGGTGTTATAATCACGCATGAGCAGCCAAGGCAAGACTATCGGCAATCACGTGAAGGGCGATATCGGCAAGAAGAAGAAGAGCATCGGGAAGAAGGCATCAAGCTGCCTACTGCCGATAATTGCCCAGAGTGTAATGGATATCACACTGCCGATCGGTCATATAAGAAACCTTGTTTTGACGATCGGGCATCTAGGTATGCCAAGCCACTCAGAAAGAAGAGGTCGGCACATGACCGACTGGGGGGCAAGCTTAGTGCCCATAACAGGCTTGGCAGACGTGTTGATCAAAAGGAGCTAGAGGAGATGGCCAATGCAAGAGTGCCCGATGAAGCAATATTCTCCAGAGATCCCAACATCGGAAGAAGTGCCGATACAAGCGGTGGAAAGCAGCGCCAGCCTATCTGGAAGACCAAGCTTCCCCAGTGGTGTCCTAAGGGTCTGACCAAGACTCAGAAGAGGAGGATTCAGCGTTAACGCCGCAATGATTTGCACGACAATGAAGAGCCCTCAAGGGAAAAGCAGTGGAGGCCAAAGCGCAAGGACAAGGATCCATCGGCAGATATTAATATGGTCGTCATGTTTCCGATGGAGTTCATGGCACCTGTCAGTGATGAGGAGGAGCCTGCTGAGATGGCACAATTGGTGCTGGATCCGATGACGGCTGTCTTCGAAAAGCCTGCCGATAACGAGAGGCAGCACCTGAGAGCGTTGTTCGTTAAGGGCAAAGTGGATGGACAGTCGATGACAAAGATGCTGGTGGATGGTGGCGCATCAATCAATATAATGCCATATGTCATGTTCAAGAAGCTTGGCAAAGGCGATCAAGACTTAGTCAAGACCGACATGAAGCTCAAAGACTTCGAAGGCAATGTGTCGACCGCCATGGGAGCCGTATCTGTTGACCTAACCATTGGCAGTAAAACTTTGCCGACGACCTTCTTCGTGATCAGTGGCAAAGGCACTTACAACTTGCTCCTCGGAAGGGATTGGATCCATGCCAATTGTTGTATCCCTTCTACTATGCATCAGAGCCTTGTGCAGTGGATCGGGGACAGAATTGAAGTCGTTCGAAGCAAAGCCCTGTCTACTGTTGCATCGGTAGAATCAGAAACTTATGAGCAGACCAGGTGCATATCTGGTGAAGCTTGGGACAAGGAATTCCTCAAAGTTGCCGATTACCGCATCAAACCGATCCAAGCAATCGGTCCTGAAGAAGAGTCTTGATGGATCAGTTCGCTAATGATGGAAAGCTGGGACAGGGCTTCACATCCGCCGATGATTTACTTGAGATAGACATCGGCGATGGTAGTAAACCTAGGCCTACTTTTATTAGTGCTAAATTAGATTCCCAGTGTAAACAGCAGTTAACCGATTTATTGAAAGAGAATAAAGATTGTTTCGCTTGGGATTATACAGAGATGTCTGGTTTAGACCGATCAATAGTTGAACATCGGTTACCCATCAAGTCTGGTTTCTAGCCACATCGGCAACCTGCGCGCCGATGCAATCCTACTATTTTGCCTGATATCAAGGCTAAGATTACAAAGTTAATCGAAGCTGGGTTTATTCGGGAATGCCGGTATGCCGAATGGATTTCTAATGTGGTCCCTGTGTATAAAAAGAATGGAAAACTTCGTGTTTGTATTGATTTTAGGAATCTCAACAAGGCTACACCGATGGATGGCTATCCGATGCCTGTTGCCGATCTGCTGATTAATGCTGCTGCTGGACATCAAATCATTAGCTTCATGGATGGTAATGCTGGGTATAATCAAATATTCATGGCTGAAGAAGACATATCCAAGACTGCTTTCAGATGCCTAGGTCACGCCGGTTTATTTGAGTGGGTTGTCATGACTTTTGGCTTGAAAAATGCCGGTGCTACTTATTAGAGAGCAATGAATTTCATCTTTCATAAGTACATCGGCACGATAGTTGAAATCTACATTGATGATGTGGTGGTTAAGTCTGGGAATTTCGAGAAGCATCTTGCCGATTTGCGAAAAGTATTGGAGTGCACAAGGGAGCATGGGTTAAAGATGAATCCTAACAAGTGTGCATTTGGTGTATCGGCAGGGCAGTTTCTGGGCTTTATGGTGCATCAAAGAGGCATTGAGATCGGCAGGAAGTCTATTGATGCAATTAACAAAGTGGTTGCTCCTACAAATAAGACTGAGCTGCAGTCTTTGATCGGCAAGATTAATTTCATTAGAAGGTTCATATCTAATCTATCTGGTAAGATTAAATCTTTTAGTCCATTGTTGAAATTGAAAGCCGATCAAGAATTTACATGGAAAGAAGAACAATAGTTAGCCTTGGAGGAGATTAAGAAATATTTAGTGAACCCTCCAGTCTTGGTTCCACCTCAGCACGGGAAGCCTTTCAGATTGTATTTGTCTGCCGATGGCAGTGTTATCGGGTCAGCCTTAATTCAGGAGTTTGAAGGGAGAGAACGTGTAATATATTATCTGAGCAGAAGGTTGGTGGATACTGAGACCAGGTATTTGGCCATAGAGAGATTATGTTTATGTCTGTATTTCTCTTGCATTAAATTAAGGCATTATTTATTGTCGGCTGAATGCACTGTTATCGGCAAAGATGATGTGGTTAAGTACATGCTGTCAATGCCGATATTGAGTGGACGAATCGGTAAGTGGATTTTGGCACTTTCAGAGTTTGACCTAAGGTATGAATCGGCTAAGGCAGTTAAAGGTCAGGTAATGGCCGATTTTGTTACTCAGCATTGCAATATGGTAAACTCTGTAGAGATTGCTCCTTGGACTTTATTCTTCGATGGGTCTACATGCAAGGATGGAGCGGGTATCGGTATTCTCTTAATTTCACCCCGAGGATGAAAGTATGAAATTTTGTTGCCGATTGTTGCTACTTCGACAAACAATCAGGCTGAGTACCAGGCTTTACTTAAGGGGTTAGAATTACTCAGAGAGGTACATGCCGATGTTGTTGAAATATTCGGTGATTCTATGTTGGTAATCAACCAGTTGATCGGAACGTATGAATGCCGAAGTGAAACTTTAATTGCAGCCCATGGAAAGTGTTTGCAATTATTGAAGGAGTTCAAAGAGTACCGCCTTGAGCATATTTCTAGATTGCATAATGAAGAGGCCAATCGGTTAGCCCAGAATGCCTTAGGGTATCAGCCGATTCAAGAGGTCATGACATCGGTAACAATTGCTGATGACTAGAAAAGTGAGATTGCCGATTACTTAAGGAACCCGTCTAAGAAGGTTGAAAGGCGTCTAAGGTTCCAAGCCACTAAGTATGTGCTCCTTGACAATGAATTGTATTATCGGACGATTGATGGAGTTTTGCTCAGATGCCTCGGCAAAGAGGAGTCAAAGGAGTTGATGGGTGTAATCCATGAAGGTGTGTGTGGAGCACATCAATCGGCATTCAAGATGAAGTGGATGATTAGGCGGAATGGATATTATTGGCCGACAATCCTTGAAGATTGCTTCAACTATTTCAAAGGGTGCCAAGATTGTCAGAAGTTTGGTAACGTATAGAGGGCACCAACATCGGCAATGAATCCTATAATCAAGCCTTGGCTGTTTAGAGGGTGGGCTATTGATCTCATCGGTCAGATTTATCCGCCATCAAGTAAGGGGCATAAGTTTATACTTGTTGCTACCGATTACTTCACTAAATGGGTCGAAGCCTTTCCTTTGAAGAAAGTGACATCGGCAAACATGGTGGATTTTGTTAAAGAGCACATTGTTTACTGATTCGGTATTCCTCAAACTATTACTACCGATCAAGGAACCATGTTCACATCAGGAGAGTTTGATGAGTTTGCCGCTAGTATGGGGTTCAAGGTATTGAATTCTTCTCCTTATTATGCTCAAGCTAACGGTCAGGCTAAAGCCACTAATAAGGGAGTTATCAAGCTTATCAAATGCAAGATTGAGGAGAACCCTAGAAGGTGGCATGTGGTGTTAAATGAAGCCTTGTGGTCATATCGGATGGCTTGTCATGGTGCAACCAAAGTCTCGCCGTATCAATTGGTCTATGGACACGATGCTGTCCTGCCTTGGGAGATTAAAACTGGTTCTAGGCGATTATCTTGCCAGGATCAATTGACAACCGATGATTACACTACTCTGATGAAAGATGGGTTAGAGGATTTAGCAGGTCATCGGTTGAGGGCATTGATTAGTATTGAAGAGAATAAGAAGAGGGTTGCCAGATGGTATGACAAGAAAGTAAAGGTGAAGGAGTTTGCCGATGGTGATCTAGTATGGAAGTTGGGAGGGTCCTTATCGGGTAAAACAGTCTGCCCCTAGCAATGCCTACATTTTGGAAACTCTCGAAGGAGTTGCGTTCTCTAGAGCGATCAATGGCAAATACTTAAAGAGGTATTACCCTAGCATATGGGTAGACGCATAGCATGCTCGTTTGAATGCCGATGAAAGAAAAAATTATGATACATCGGTAAAAGCGTGTAAACGTTATATTACAAGAACCAAAATCAAGTATCAGAGTTATATTTGCCGATACAACAAATGGATTACAACAAAGAGTGGATGGCTGATATCGCACGCAGGCGAATTTGTTCTATCTTGTCCATCTCCTTGGCATCGGCATCGGCAGAGCCCTCGACTGGCTTGATCTTCTTCTTCAGCATAATAGCTTGTCGGGTATTCTGGTCCCTTTCTTGCCGCAGAACCCTGATGGTGTCGGACAGTTGGGCATTCTGCTGGTTGGCTGCAGTGAAAGCTTCCTCAACCTTTTGTAACTCAGCCAGTAGCTCCTCCTTCTTTGCCGATAGCTGAGTGATTTCTTGATCAAGGTTGGCGCTGGAGACTTCTGCTTGGCCGATGCTCTTGTGTTTTTCATCGACAATACTTTTGAACTTAAACTTCTCTTCCTCGGTCTTGGATTGGACAGCCCTATCGGCAATACGATGGGAAAGCCTCTAGTACTGGATTTGTTCGCTGTCGAGGAACGTTGCCTGGAAAAGAATTTCTTCCATATCGGCAGGGAGGTGGCCTTGGATATCCTTAAAAGCAATCCTTGCTGCGGATGAGTCTTGAATGAGCTGGGGTGTGTCTTGCAGCAGCAAGGAAAGCAATGCTTCAAGCTTGTGCTTGATCTCTGCCGATAGAGCTGGAACAGAGCTTTCTTCCTCCTCATCGTCATCGGGAATGTCGATTGCGAAAGAAAACAGGTTGTCCGCTCGAATGGGGCCTTGGTGTTCATCTTCCTCCTGGGGGTTGATGCCGAAGGAAAAGAGGCTGTCTAGAGAGTCTTGGGCCTGAAAACAAAGAAGTTAAATGTGCCGATCATGAAGTTACATTGTGAAATTTTAGGTAACCAACTTACCATCTTAAAGCGAATCTCTTGCTGAAGGTCCGGCTTCGTCCTGGAGATCGGCAGCAGTTGCCGATGATTGAGCCTCTACTGGGGAAGCAGTCGACACCATTGATGCTGGTGGCGTTGTTACTGGCGTCGCTTCCGATGTAGTGGCTGGTCCTTGTGGTGGCGACGCCATGCTTTCATCGGGGATTTCGGCCGGTGCCGATGCCGATGCCGCCTCCGTTGCTGCAGCGGGTGGAGTTGTCTCCTGATCAGGGACGTCGTCCAGCGGATGATCAGGAATTGGAGCTATTGGTGGTCCTGCCGATGGTGCATTGGTGGCTGGTGGAGCAACTGGAGTCGATGGTGAAGGAGAAGCCAGCCTCAGACGCCTTCTCTTCCTTGGCGCGGCAGCAGGGGATCCAGCCCGTTTCGATGAAGACTGGGGGGCATCAGCAGCCGGACTTGGAGCAGCTGCTGATGACCTCATTGCCTGAAAATATTTAGTGCAAGTTATACAGAGTAAATATTACCGATGAGACAGTATGTAATCGGTATGAGTGAAGATGAGTTTACTGCAAACACCCGCGTCAGGGCAGCAGCAGCGGCCGATGTAGCTTTGGTTTTTGCAGGCATCGGTGTGGGTACCTGCTGGGGCGTGAAGGCAGCTAGCGTTGGAGCTTTGTTGCCGATGAGCGATACGGGACTCATCATCCGAAGGTTGAAGAGCTTGCCACTGTTGCTCATCGTGGGAATTGGATCGTCAACCTGTTAGGCAGAAAAGGGGTCAGATGCCGATGGTAGGAATAAAGTAATGAAGAATGCATCGGAATGAAACCTACCGCATCATTGGGAATAGCGTGGTCGGCGTCGATTATATTCCGATAATAGTGCGACAACTTGGCAAACAGCTGACACCCTCATTCTTGCCACCAAGACTTGTACTCATTTGTGATGAAAGAGGTTGGTGACCAGGAGGACAGATCAAGGTCTGGCACATCGGCACTGGGAGGAAGATTGATGACCTTATTCCAGTCTAGAGCGCTAGAGATTGTCTGCCTAGGCTTCACCACTTTGGAGTAGCAGAGCTTGATCGGCAGTTGGCCAAATGCTAGTTGTCTCGCTGCTGCCGATGGGTAGTAGAGTGCAAATGATGGAGGGGCATTCTTCTCGGATCCGAAGATGTTTACTGGGATAGCACGGGGAACAATACTGGCCTTCATAATTATTTGATTCTCAGGCACATTCCCATCGGTAAGGTTGAATAACAGTGGGAATCGGTTGTCTTCGTCGACATATGGCCACCAGAGCCGTTCTGTGGCAGGAATTCCATTATAAAACTTCTGAAAGAATAGACCGAATTGCTCTGCATCGGCATCGGTCCCTGGCAGCACTATAATGGCCTCTCCGAAGTTGAGTGGAGGGCGAGTTGCCGATTCATCATCCCTACACTGGTAATCTTCCGATATGTCCCTCGGGAATTGTTGAGCGAACAAGTCGAACCGAAGCGCTTTCTGCATATGTGCGTTCAGCCACATGTTGATGAACCACCAGGGACCCCCAAGATTGCCGATGGGTTCACCTAGCAGTAACTTCTGGGATACTTGATGTAAAAGATGGTATACTGATCCGAGAAGGTATCTGCCTAGGGGAAGCCTTGTTCCATCGGCAAGGAGTTCAGCTGCCGGAAGGTGCATAATGGTGGGTCCAACTGCTCTGCCGCAGAAAATAAATTTTTCCAACCACATATTCAGAAACGTGGCATGCTCCCGCTGGTTTACCGATCCTGTTTTCCGGTACTCGTGGATATAGCCTGTCCAGTCGCCGATCATCCGGGTGTTCACTTTGTACTCAGCTTTTCTGTTGAACAAGGTTGAGGTATCGGCAGAGGAGACGTCCAAGCCGGTCAACATATGGACATCGGTAAGGGTACGGGTGGCTGGCCCGTGACAGAAAAGGAAAACGTTCATGGTGTCCGACCAGAAATAAGAGGCAGCCATCAGCATGTTCTCATTCTTCTCCATATCGGCAATGGAGAGCCTGATACACTGATCCAAGTTGCGCTCTTGCCAATAAACTTGTTGTGCCCTAGTGACCCTGAGGTACCAGTTCTTCCACCCTTTGGTGGGCTTGGGCCATGAGCGGAAGGCGTCTTTCCATAATCCTAAACCGAAGCATTCAGATCTGAATGGAATCTGGTTGGTTTCCGCGTTGATTATGAAGCTGGGATCGGGATTGCCCATGGGGCCTAGGTAGCTGAAGTTGGACTAGGCGAGGGGGATCGCTACCTTGTACAATTCCTAGGGTTCGAAGAAAAGAAAGGAAAGAATCAAAAAAGGAACAAGGATGATTCTAGATTCGTGCGGAAAAGAACTAGCAGGAGGTTGGATGAGGAGGAAAGAAGACTTTACCTTGGGGATGTCGACTTGGATCGCCATTAGAGCTGAAGGAGTGCTTATGGTTCATCCTTGGATTAAGGAAAGAACTGTTGCTTGAGCTCGTGTTCTTCGTAGGCGCCGCTGGAGGTTGAAGACGAAGGCAGTAAAAAGTGAAAGTGGACTCGGGGTGAAAAGCAGATTGGATCCTGGTAACTTTTATAAGCTTACTCAGGGGTATTTTGGGGCTTCAGTTCACACTGTGCAGGAATGTGAAGAGGCTTGCAGTGGATGTGCGCGATAATCAAGGGGATTTTGTCAGATTTGCAACTGTTTGTGCTACAATCGAGGGATTTTATTAATAAATTATGGTTCTACGCACGGAGATCGAGGAAGTCGTGCGTTTATCTTGAAGGTAACAACTACAGTAGAGAGAATTTCGGCACGTAAAGTATTATACGCTCCGAAACTAGGGGGCATGTGTTGACACCATTTTTCGGCACGTGTCAAATAAGATGAGACGTGTGTTGGTCGGCAGCCGTTTCCCATCGGCATTGGGAAGATATAGAACAGTATTGCCGATGGGAGTATGCTGTGAGAAGACTAAGTCTACCGCCGATGGAAGCTTTCGGATGTTGCCGATGCCGATTGCCGATAAGGTTAATTGGTGAAGTCAAGTTGCCCGGGCTGTAAAGTTGCTGTTGCCGATTCCCGATGAAGAGATGTTGTCGATTACCGATGAGAAGCTGATGCCGATTGCCGATAAGGGTTGAATGGTGAAGACAAGTTATCAAATACAAGATTGCCCATTGGAAAATATTGCCGATGCCGATGGGCATGGGGTGCCGATGAGTACAGGGTGACTTAACGCTTGATGTCAGCAGAGGACTGCCGGTGGTCAAAGAAGGAAATCGCAGGTTGAAAGGATCTGCCGATGGAAAGTTTCCGTCGAAGGAAAGACATAAGGAAACTGGTGATTTCGTACCAGTATTATTATAGTAGTTGAGTCCGACTCTTGCATGAGTCGTTTGTTTTCCTTTAAAATAGGTGTGTTTGTTTAGGAAAATAATATTATTGTTTTAGATCCGACTCCTGCGCGAGTCATCTTCCTTGAAGTTAGGAGTTTGTTTTAGGAAGGATAGGAGTCGTGTCTTTGTACAACTCTCCATGCGGGAGTATAAATATGTGCCCGAGGGCTACGTGTATGAAAATCAATCCAATATCAAACAAACCAATTTTATTCTTATTCTACTTTTATCGCAATTTACCCTTTACTGCATTAGGTGTAGTTTATCAACGACTTCTTCAAGCTTCGACGGGCTGCATCATCTTGATCTCTGTCAAATCCTTGCAAGTTCTGCGTGGGAGTACCTCTGGGCTTTGGCATCCGGGCGCATCGTTGTTGCCTCGTTCAGCTCTGCTCTAGTTATCCTGATCAAGCTTCAATCCCAGCATCCGGGCGCATCGCCGTTGTCTAGATTGGATGTTGTTCTAGTTATCGTCCTTGTCGATTAACTGGTCAAATCAACTGGCACGCCTCCGGATATCGAATTTCGGGTATAAGCCTGAGGTGTTCGCAGATCCTAACGCTTTTTGTGTCAACACCCGCATAAGTGTGCCGGCAGGCATACTTGGGTGTGATTGAGGAATAAACCTCTAGCTGGATAGGAATTCGATTCGAATCGCGGTCTCTCCCCGTCAGTGAGAAACTTGAAAGATCTTACTCCCACTGTAGAAACCTGAACTCTAATAAGTAACCAAAAGATGGTTATATGGTCTGATGCCAAGCACAATATGGTTATTATTGTTTTATAACTCATTGATTGCTCTAGTACAGGTGCTAATGAGATCCTATTAATGTTACTTAATCTGCTACCAAATGTTGTTTTCTAATGATGAGAATACATGAGTAATTAGGATGCTCTTTTATGCAAAAGTCTGCTATCCCATGAGATCCACATGATAAAGCCTTGCATAATCCTTGAAGTGTCTATGGTTTTGTATCTATCTCTTTGTCGGGTAAGTCTAGCTGAGTACAATTGAGTACTCAGGGTTTCTTTACCCTTGTTGCAGATGGTAAGGTGTATTCTGGCTATTGCCAGGCGTGCCTCTACCCTGCTTGTGATGAAGAGTAAAGGCCATGGGCAATTGTGAATTCTGATGTCTCTCCTTGTTGCTTTTGATGGGACTGTACTAAGCTCGGCACTCTATTTGTGTTAAACAGTTTGCAATGGGTTTTGTGAGACCTAAACTTCCGCTACTTTGATTTGAACTTAGTGTTGTAATAACACTGTTTTAAACTCTATTGTAATATCATTTCGTTTCGAACTTATCACTATGGATGTGCGGTTACTGAATCTAGTGTTCGATCTCGGGTTGTTACTTGATTGTGGTTGGGATCCTTCGAGATTTCAAGGACTATTGGGCTTATATGGGCTCTAGTGTGACAGTGTTGTCAGAAATGATGATCATTACACTAGTGCTCTTATATGTTGGGTGGTTCTATGACAGTATTGAGCCGAAGCGATCAGTTCTGCTTGCTATGTTTCCAATCGCATTTTTCTCCGAGCTTTCAAGAAAAAGACCTCTTATGAGTTGCGACTTGGGAGACCATCCAAGGTAAGTCACCTACGGGTGTTTGGGTGCAGGTGCTTCATCCTCAAAAAGGGAGGTAAGTTGGATAAATTTGAGTCTCGATCTTCTGACGGTATCTTTCTCGGTTATTCTACACACTCTCGTGCTTATCGTGCTCTTAACCTTGAGACTAACCAAGTGATGGTGACTTGTGAGATTACATTCGATGAAACTATGCCTTGTAGTTTCACTACTTTTGAGCTTGCAGGTGAGGATGAGTTGCACTCTAGCATCTTTGTGGAGGAGGAGCAGGACAACGCCGATTGGGGTGATCCCTGTTGACGGTCCTTAAGTATCAATTTTAACCATCAACTAAACATTAGAAAGGATATATTTGAAAGACACCACCTAGACATAGGGTTTATACTGACAGAATTCCATGAGTTTTGGTGAATGTATGTTTTTGTAGGGGGTTACCATGAAATATGGAGGAAAGACCCACATGTAAGGTTTACATAGAGAGAATTATCATTCGTAGGAAAAAGAACAATCCAGAAGGCTTAAGAATGCGCGGGAAGGAACGAGAGGGCAAGCGGGCCCAGGGGCAGGGTGCCCGCCCTACCCTCTGTGGCGCCCGCCCTGGCTAGGCAGCTAATCAGGCTCCGCCTCACGGATTAGGGTTCCACCACCTTTGAGGTTGCATCTAACCCCTCCATTAAGGTCGGTTTGATCCGACGGCTAACGTTCATTTGAGGGGGCTATATAAGGAGGACCCCTGCCCCTGGCTAAAGGCAATCCATTATTCATTTACATATTTTCTAGAGAGGATTCGCCAGAGAGGATCCCTTACGGATCTATTCTCTAGGGCTTAGCATTCAAGAGAAACTATCCTTAGTTTCTATGTGAGATTAGAGTTTACTCTTCTAGATTGAGAGAGTTAGAGTGGAGGTGTGGATTGGAGGAAGCCTGGCCTGTCGGTGTCTCTTCTCCAGTTTGTATCGACGGGATCAAGTCTCCTAACCCGAGACTTGCTCCTAGGATTTCTTCGGTATTTTGACTTCTAATTCTAGTAAGTTCCCTGTTTTATTATTCTTTGGTTTATGAGTTTACTTTATTCTCTTTGCATTGAGAGTAGGGTAATCGTCTTTAGCGTAAACGTGGTGTTTTGGCTAAGATCCTCATAGATATCCCCTGTCTAGCCGGATCTGTGGTAGTAGCTCAAAAAGTGACAATTCCGTAGATACCTTTGGAACCCACAATCCTGTTAGAAGGACTGGTAGGGTTTATAGGCCGCGTGGTAAGCATTCTCTGAGGTGTCTCTTATCACGACGGTTCTCCCTAATAGAATAATAACTCATATCTTATATAGACTAGAACGAGAGTGCTGTCGCGGTCTTCTCTAATCGCTCATATCAAAATCACCTTGTTTGTAGCCTAAAGGTTAATAGCATATATTTGGTTAGTCAGATGCACCCTTTCTCCCTGTGGATAAATAAATATGATACTCTGGATAATCTCCCGGGTGAAGTGCTCACCGGTATCCGTGCGCTTGCAGATTACTTCCTAGTGATTTCTCTGTTTGCGTTAACAAATATCAACAAGCATTTCTGGCGCCGTTGCCGGGGAGAAAGACGGTTTGCTGAGATAACCTTGAATCGTGCTATTAGCTTGTACCTATACTTTTATCTTTTCTTATCTTTTTCAATTTCTTTATTTCTTACCTTTTCTATAATTATGGAATGCTGTGCTAGTTTTGAACTATGCTCATCCATTTACCTTCTTCCTTTTTTTCTTTTTATCATCTTTCTCACCTTACCATTTTCTTCTTACCACATATATAAATACTCTACTCCAAAGGGCGACTTGTTGGAGACTCCACCATTTTCACACCTTATTCTTATAAATGGCTATGAGCTTCGCCCTGCTTGTATAGCCATGGTTTGTGAGAAATCTTTCTCTAGTCTTGGTTTAGTTTTAACTCCATTTGAAAATATGAATTATCCAAGTATAGAGGAGGCCCCAAACAAGACCAATTTGAGAGTTACAAATCCAAGTGGAATTTTGAACTTACATGAAGAATCAACCATAGAGATTGGAGAGGAAGATGATATCAATGAGCATGGAATCTATTCCATAACTATCTCTTTAAATCCATGCTCATATGAGACATCTCTCATACCCACTAGTGTCTTTATCATCACCATTTATGACATCTTCAACACTCTCACTCTTTCTCTTTACAAAAACTTTAAAAGGGTGGTTTTCGATGCATATGTCTATCATAAATATTTTAGATCTTGTTGTGTAAATCTTGAGATAGGTAATGAAGGGGAAACCATTTTTCTAAAAGCACATCTTGAAAGGTTTCCCTAGGACAAACTTAGTGTCCTAAAACAAGCATCTCTGAGAGCTTAACATGAGTATTCACCCTTTTTGTTGCCTACCTTGTGAAACGAGCATAGAAATATATGATTATATTCCTTTGGGTATTTTTGTCACTAACCTTTCCAGGTATAGAACAGAAAAAAATGAAGGAATAACAAGCATAAGGTATGTCCAACCAATCATCATGCAACATTAAATTACATTCATCCAATCTTCATTTTTGCAAAATTCAAGCTTGGGGGATAACCCATCATACAAACATCTTTTGTCATCATCTTATTTGTACCTACCTTTAAGGCATGCTCAACTACTAAAAAAAATCATCCTACTCGTTCATCTTCACTTGAGTAAGTCTCCATAATACTTTCATGCTACCTTTGTCTCTTATAGTATATGTTTAGGTTTTGAAGAATTTTCATATATCTTTTAAATTATGCATGGTGCTTAGTTTAAATCAAAGGTATTTGGATATTACTTCGAAAGGCTTTTAAATTAAGTGTGGTGATTAGGTTAAAATGTCTTCCTAAGTCAAATTAGACGTGGTGTCTAGGTTGATTTTTGAACTGATAGTATGTTGTAGTAGATATCGGATATTTTGTTGGACTAACCCCTATAGGAAAACTTTCAATATCAAATTGGGAAAGTCCTGAGAGAAACTCAAATTAGAGATGGAGAGATACACATGAACTTCAACAACTTTCACAAGAGAGACACAACTAATTCATCAATAAATGAATTCCACGGAGCAAGGAGAAGGCAAGTGACAAAGGACAAAATCTACATCCGTTCAATCCATGTAAGAAGGTAAACAAACTTCAAGACAAGACAATGAAAAGACCAACAAGATCAGAGGAACAAGGATGAGGAGTGGAACAAAGGAGACAGGCTATTAATGCTCAACCAGCCGATCAAAGGAAACTTCCATGAGGTGTTATAGGGCCATCATTCTTCAAAATTAAAGGTAAGTAATCATCACTCTAAAAACATTTCTTTGATTCTGGTATTCACATAAATAAATATCTAAAACATGTTGAGCTACAACATTATTTGATCCAACCTCATAAACTCAACATGTTAGTTCTTTAAAAGCTTGTTTCTAGTACCACATTCTTGTTCTCACAAATTGAACCATATGTGCTGAATTGTTGCACATCCAACTTTGGAAGATGATAATCTCAATCATATAAAATTTATTCATAGACAAATCCTTCTATGTGCTCAAGCAATTTAATTTGCTAAGTGTTGTTGAAGTGCTACACTCATACTTAGATTTTGAATTTTTCACCCATGTTATGGTTAAAAAAATACTCAATTTTGCTCGATGTGTTTAGGCTAGAGAAGAATGAATAAAACTTTGGTTCTGTTGGTGTTTTCCCACCAACAGAGCCCATGCACTTGATCTCTGCCTTGTTTATTTGAGCAGGACACTTCTTCACCATGACATCAAGAGCATGGGTGGATGACACCCCACCAATGGAGATAGGAGATTCAAGACCTATCATCCCAATCTCCATTAGAGCTTACACTCTTGAAGAAGCTGTCTATGACCTTGGAGCAAGTGACAACATCATGCCAAGCTTGTAGATCAGACACTATGCTAACCCAAGGCAATTCCTTAGTATATCTACATATGAGTTGGGCACTCGTTCGTACCAGTAAACCTTGTGATTGGAGAAACAGAAATAGATGAGAAATCTCTCATTATCTTGGGCGAACAACTAATACCATCATCTACACGGATAGCGCCAAGATTTGTTTCCCAATCAAGGATGAGGAGAGATTCACTTTCAAGAAACATACACTCAAGGTTCCTACTCATCCTTAGAGGCCTACGCCTACGAGGATACAACTATTGCTACAAGGTAGTAGAACATTAACAATAAAAGGAGGAAGAATAAAGCTCAACAACCAAGAGAAGACCCAGATGATCAACACTATTGATTTAGGGTATGGCCAACTCCCTCTATCAAATACCTTGCTAAGCTGGATGATCCAGGAGTACCTACCATTGATTGCAAGATCAAGGAAAGTACATCCCACAAAACATTCTGCAATATTGGATCAAGTGGCAACACAGTGTCTGTGGTAGCCTATCAACATTTATATGATAGTAGACCACTATACCAGACATATGTAGAGCTTCAGCTAGCAGACCAATCATTCTGATTTCCGGAGGGAATAACAAAAGACATCATAATCAAAGATCACTATATTCCCGCCGACTTCATGGTTTCATGGGAGATAAAGATGGAGTCCACCTTATTCAAGGAAGATTTTTCCTGAACACCACCAGCACAATCATCTTCATATCAAAAGAGGACTACTTCCAATTTCCTTAAGATAAGACGTATTGCTACTTCAATAGCCACACCACTTATGAGAAGACAAGGAAGCATCGCTCTCAATGCCAAATGAAACAAGCCACCAAGGATGGATGGACAGATTATCCAAGAGAAAGTCAAGATATGAAGACCAATCCAATAATGAAGATAAAGATCTCCTGAGTAAGAAAGTTGTACCACCAACGGAGAATGTATCACAAGCTACAGAGAGCAAAGAAGAAGTAGGACCTCAAAATAGTGAATCGCAGGAAGTGAATCCTCAGACTAAGAAAAGGTGGAAGAAGAGACTTCATCAAAACATTAACATAAGGTGAACAAACATCCAAGTCCTCATTAGGATTGGATAACACTCCTGAAGATATTTTAACCAGAAGAGATGTCCGGATCGACGGACCTAAATCTACGAACCTTGGCCGAAAGGTAAACTTGGTAACTTATCTGCATATTTAAATTCCACCACCATAATTAATTCTGGCGCTATTAACCAACATAAATCGAATTTGCATACTTAATTTTCACACTGCATTAGTTTAGCTTACACACTCGAAATTTCTAGTGTTGTTTTGCTCTACTATCATCCATTGCATAATCACCTTGATAAACTTAAACAAATCCTTAGCGCCAATCTATTAAGATACTTAATTTCATTAATTGCATTCTAGCATATCACTTATAGGTATTCCTAGCATTATTCTTATTCCTCATATTCTCCATTGCATAATCATCTTTACCATGACATATCTACATTTCTGCATTACAAAAAGAAGATCTTTAAGCCCCATGTGAGAGAACTTATGGTAATACCATAAGCGAATTTACTGTGGTGGCACAAAAATAATTTTTATTTTTCGCTTGCATCATAAAATAGAAAATTCTAAAAAAAAGAGAGATGAGATATTCAATTCCTACTAGAACATATTAAAGTTTAAATTAGCTCATAAGAATATTCAATTACTCTTTTGGCTGACCGCTAACCCATTGTCATAATGGAGCCTCGAGTTTTGTTTGTTCTTGTCGGAGTATAACCATGTAGGATTGAAAGCACCAAAGAGGAGTGAGCCCAACTAGGAGGCTACTTCCAAGAAACATTCAAAGCAACTATAGCAAACATCCAGCTTGGGGGAGGGCATCCCCCAGTTATTAGGTAAGTATATCTATGCGATTATCAAGTCTATCTTATAGTCATAAAAATATCAAAAATATGTGAACACATGAAGGTTCACCATAGTATCATACGAAAATTTAAAATTGCTAAAAACATATGGGCACATGAAGGTCCATGACTATCGAGTCTTAAGAGTCCTAAATAAAGATATATATATATATATATATATATAGTTAGGGTGTGTGTTTAATTTGTTTAGAGTCAATAAAAACCATGAACAATAATTTTTTCTTGGAAATGATGAATAGTTGCTCTGCCGTAATTCCTTTCAAGTATCTAGTTTTCAGCCTTGAATTCTCCCGAGTTTTAGATATAATTGCTTTGACATAAGATTTACTCTGAACTAGAAACTTGTGGGTTGCGAATGCTTGAGCTAAGTCTAGGTAGTTGATAGGTATGATATGAAAAAGTTGAGCTGCTATTTATCTTGTTCCTAGCAATACTAGACTTCTGGAGAATTTATCTTTTGAAAATTGAAAATATTACATGATAAGTTTCTATATGGCGAGAGCTTGAATTCCTACCACAGCCATATATACATGCCTGGTAGATTAGGAAAACATTCACTATCATATTTACTGCTTGTATTTGCATTGAGTTTTGTCAAGCTTTGTTGACCCTTAGAGACTTGTCATGCTTTTAAAATCAAGATCACGTACACTCCACTCATATATGCTACTTCTATCCTGGAAGTACGCATCCACTCATATATGCTACTTCTATCCTAGAGGTACGCATCCTAATATATGCCATTCAGATCCACCAGAAAAATGCTCTACTCCTACCTTGGGAGTAAGTAACCAAAAATATCCCAGTTCTCCACCTATCCATATATTCCATTACCCTAGATGTAACTGTTCCAAAGATTTTCTTGTTATCATCTCTTAAAAGTGTTATTATAGAAAGAGACTTGGGGTTGTGAAAATATATATATATATATATATATATATATATAAATAAAAATAAAGAGAGTAAAACATGGACAAGTGTCCTATCAAAACAATGGGTACTTAGATGCCCACCTCTCTAAAAAAAAGCAACCCCCAAGTTCTCTCAAAAGTTCCAAGTTCCAAGTTCCAAAAGAGAGATGTATATATGTATATTTATATATGTATTCAAGGAGCAGAGAAGAATTAGGCTTCCATCATACACCCTCATATATCCACCATACACCCTCATATATCCACCATACACCATTATCTATATCCACCACATATCCACCCTCATACATCCACTACATATCCCATACACATGCACATCTTGATTTGATTGTATGCCCTGTTTCTCTGGATCCATTGTTTGACTTTACAATATATGCTTTGCAAGTATGTATGCGCTGTTTCTCCCCACCTATGAACTCCATATATTGCTATTAGTTATAGGGTGAGTGAGAGAAGGCATAACACCATTGTTGCCTTGGTGAGGATCCAAAAATACTACATAATGAGAGACTTAAGAAGGTCATACAAAAGAGACTTTGAGTTTTATTTCGAAAACTTTGCAAAACTCCAGAATGAAGGTAAAGTGAAGAGCTCGAGACATAGTGCTTGGCTTGATCATTCTACTTTTCAATTGCTCAAGACCCAAGTGATGGCTAAAAGCCCCATGGTTAAAGGTAATATGGGTAAGTTTGAAAGTCAGAATAGGTTACTCTAATCAAGAGGAGAATTCTTGTTTGAACGCATATGTACCTTTAAGGAGTGAAAGCATTGTAGCAACTCCTGATCCATCTTTGAGTTCATCTTTTCTCAGGGACGAGCAAAAGGTAAGCTTGGGGGAGTTGTTGACGGTCCTTAAGTATCAATTTTAACCGTCAACTAAACATTAGAAAGGATATATTTGCAACACACCACCTAGACATAGGGTTTATACTGACAGAATTCCATGAGTTTTGGTGAATGTATGTTTCTGCAGGGGGTTACCAGGAAATATGGAGGAAAGGCCCACATGTAAGGTTTACATAGAGATAATTATCATTCATAGGAAAAAGAACAATTCAGAAGGCTCAAGAAGGCGCAATAAGGAACGAGAGGGCAAGCGGGCCCAGGGGCAGGGCGCCCGCCGTACCCTCTGGGGCGCCCGCCCTAGCCAGGCAGCCAATCAGGCTCCGCCTCGTGGATTAGGGTTCCACCGCCTTTGAGGTTGCATCTAACCCCTCCATTAAGGTCGGTTTGATCCAACAACTGACGTTCATTTGAGGGGGCTATATAAGGAGGACCCCTGCCCCCTGGCTAAAGGCAATCCATTATTCATTTACATATTTTCTAGAGAGGATTCGCCAGAGAGGTTCACTTATGGATCTATTCTTTAGGTCTTAGCATTCAAGAGAAACTATCCTTAGTTTCTATGTGAGATTAGAGTTTACTCTTCTAGATTGAGAGAGTTAGAGTGGAGGTGTGGATTGGAGGAAGCTTGACCTGTCGGTGTCTCTTCTCTAGTTTGTATCGACGGGATCAAGTCTCCTAACCCGACACTTGCTCCTAGGATTTCTTCGGTATTTCGACTTCTAATTCTAGTAAGTTCCCTGTTTTATTATTCTTTGGTTTATGAGTTTACTTTATTCTCTTTGCATTAAGAGTAGGGTAATCGTCTTTAGCGTAAACGTGGTGTTTGGGCTAAGATCCTCATAGATATCCCCTGTCTAGCTGGATCTGTGGTAGTAGCTCAAAAAGTGACAATTCCGTAGATACCTTTGGAACCCACAATCCCGTTAGAAGGACTGGTAGGGTTTATAGGCCGCATGGTAAGCATTCTCTAAGGTGTCTCTTATCACAACGGTTTTCCCCAATAGAATAATAACTCATATCTTGTATAGACTAGAACGAGAGTGCTGCGCGGTCTTCTCTAATCGCTCATATCAAAATCACCTTGTTTGTAGCCTAAAGGTTAATAGCATAGATTTGGTTAGTCAGATGCACCCTTTCTCCCTGTGGATAAATAAATACGATACTCTGAATAATCTCCCGGGTGAAGTGCTCACCGGTATCCGTGCGCTTGCGGATTACTTCCTAGTGATTTCTCTGTTTGCGTTAACAAATATCAACAATCCCGAGCCGACTCCATCGGCTGCCCCCGTTGACCCTGCGACGTCCACTTCGGCTCATGGCCCTGACCCTTCTACTTCCTCTACATGGGGGTCATTCGAGCAACTTCCTCAGTCGCTGCCCGTTGCACCCAAGGGAGCTCCAGCTGCTGTCAACGGGAGGTTATTTCTTCCAGGCAAGCTCCCCGCTACATCCAGCAGCAGCACCCGCCGGAGAACATCATCGGCGATATTGACCGTCGAGTCACGCGGTCCAGATCCTATCTCTCTTACTTTGCTCATTCGGCTTTTGTTGCTTCTTTTGAGCCCCGAGATGTTGAACATGCTTTGATGGATCCGGATTGGGTCAATGCCATGCATGAGGAGTTAGAAAACTTTGAGCGAAACCGCGTTTGGGTTCTTAGTGCCACCAGCACCAAGTTTCCACCCATAGGTACCAAGTGGGTTTCCAAAAACAAACAAAGTGAGGATGGGGTGGTAGTGCATAACAAGGCTAGGTTGGTAGCGCAATACTTTTGTCAAAAGGAGTGGACAGATTATGAGGAAACCTTTGCTCCCGTAGCTTGTTTAGAGGCAATTAGAATCCTTCTAGCTTTTTGTTGGTATTTCTTATGACTATTGGATAAATCCACAAGCGCACAGATTATATCGTTGTAGCACTTCACCTAGGAGTATTCCAAGGTATCATAATTTATATTTTCCCAAGGGAAAGCTGGGCTAGAAATGATAATCAGAGGGAGATCCTAGAGAGCACCTCAACTTAGTACCAACTAGTATAGGGCGTAAATGATATATGTGATAGGAAGGGTTGATGAATGAATAAGCCAAGGTAAATGATACTTAGAAAGAACTAGATAGTATAGATAGGTGGGAGGACAACGAGAGAGTATAGGGACTCCTATGTAATTCACTCTACTTCAATATACTTAGCAAATTAATTAGTCTAAACACTATAGTATGTCTCCTCAATACAAGTATGCTAGGCGAGGGGATAGATCAGTAGGAGGACAAAACTCCTACCAGACCATGCCCTCTTCTTACGGGGGCCTTACCTTTTAAGAACTTGTCTAAGAACACATGGTGGAATACAAAGACTAGACAAGGCTGTCACTCTCTTGCTAGCTACCACAAAAAATCCGTGCAACAAGCGGTAACCAAGGGTAAGATGATATATAAGCACCACGCTTACACACAACTTACTACTTTGACTATGATCTATAACCAAAGCACCATATAACAGGCAATGATTGTGTACGAGAAAGGCCACAAGGATCACAGACTATTGATGTAAAGGCTAGTAATAAGCAAAAGCATATAACAATACTATAACAAGTATAGTAATGCTCAAAGTAAATACTAAGTAAAGTAAAGGAAAATTAATATATTGAATAAGGTAAACTCTTACAAGAAGGAAAGATACAAGAGCTATACCAGACTTTCTAGAAGACGACTCTGGAAATCCCGAGCGCAGCTCGACTCAACTCTAACTCCCACTCTAGACTAACTACTAGAACAATCTAAGGAATAGAGCTTGTAGGCTTCTTCACCATGTATGAAGAGGGGGGTTATGAGCCTCTATTTATAGTGGGAGGTGGAGTAGGGGCTACTCCATTGCCACGTCATCGATCCAGGAGGCTTCAAATCTCCACCCTTGGATCCACCGCCTCTAAACAGACTTAGAGTGGATGGTTGTGATCTTCAACATGTGCTAATCATGTATGGCGGTTACTAGGGCCTGAACCGACCTAGGGGAGGTCGGCCGACCCCGCCTATGGACTGTGGGCCATGCCTTCACCTTCTAGAAGTAGCCCCACTGGTCAGGGACCAAGTGAGGGGCTGGTGGGCCCAGCTAAAGGCCGGCCGACCCCCCCTGGAGTCTCTGACCCACCTCGGCCTTCTGGATGCTGGTCCCACTTGTCATCTGGCTGGGTTGGCTCTTCTGAGTTGTTTTGTCACGTTGATCTCCTTGATGTGGGCCCATGGATCCATGTGAGTTGCATGTGGACCGTTGGGAGAAAGCATAGAGTGATCCAAGGGTTGAGATCCACTCTGGAGTGCTTCTCCTGGATCATGGCCAGGGAGGAGATCTTGTGGGCCCTATAGGAGGTCGGCCGACCCCCTATGTGGGTCCCACTGGCTCTCCTTTGCTCCATTTCTTTAATCCTATAATCAAATACTCCATGGACATGTGGAACTTGTTATTTGATAAACTATGCTCATGATGTGATTGTTTATCCTTGATCCTGAGGTTGTGGACATCATTTTAGTTATATAAAATTGCATCATTGTTGGTGCCAACAAGATCCCCCAAGCTTAACGTTTGCTCGTCCCGAGCAAACAATCAAACTTAGCTCAATGGATCAGGAGTTGCTACTATGCTTCATATTTCAAGAGTACTAAATCTACAACAATCATACTTCTCTTTTGAATGGAAAAATTAGCAATAAATACTCACCCATATTACCTTAGTCCTCCATGGGGCTTATAGCTTTATCGTTTGTCTTGGGTGGTTGAGAGATAGAACAACTTGACTTGAGCACTATTTTTCTCATTCTTTCACAAGTTTCATTTCGGAGATTTTGTAAAATTTTGTAAAAGAAAGACTTAGTGTTCCTCAAATGGCACTCTCGAGTCGCTCATAAGGTGTATGATTCCTCACCAAGGCGCATATCAATGTTTGCCTTCTTTTCATCCTATCTCTAAGGCTTATGTGGAGATGTAGGTAGGGATGAAGAATGTAGCAAACTTACCTTGCATATATATATATTGTAAAGTCAAATTCCAGATCCAAGGAGAGAAATGTCATACTCTTAGATCAAGATGTGCAAGTGTGTGGAAACATGGCAAATGATCATCACTCCTCTATGATATCTCTTTCCTAACTTAATATTTTGAGACAGAGCTATCTTTATTTATTTTTTATTTTTTTATTTTTTTCATGAGCTTTGATGTGCTCATTTTTTCTAAAACATGGGACTTTGATGTGCCCCTATATTTTTCATAATTTTGTATAATCTATGTCTCATTTACTAGCAACATACTAGAGAGAGAATTTTCTATTAAAACATGGAGTATGAACTATGTAGAAAATGTAAGGCATGTTTCTGCGTACTTCCAGTGTAGAAGCAGCATGTATATGTGGCGTGTACGTGATCTTGATCTTGGGAGCATGATAAATCTCTCAACAAGGGTCACAAAACTTGACCAAACTCAACACAAAGCAAGCAGCTTATGTAGAAAGCTTATATCATGAGAGAGATTATATGACTTTGGTAGGAATTTTCACCATTGAGGAACAAAAAGTGTTTTTATTATTTTAATAAATAAAACTACGATAGTCATTCTTGCTTAGAACAATATTATAGCAGCTCTTGTCTTGTTATATCATGTCTCACAACAACTTAGACTTAGTTACAACATTTGCAACCCACAAAAGTTTTAGGTTCATGATGGTGTCTTTTACGCCAAGTAATCCATACTTAGAGAAATATCAAGTTGTAAACTAAGTACTAGAGAAACATTTAGCAGAGCAACTATTCATCATTTCCATAGGAGATATAAATTTTCATGGAACAAGTGAGAGTAGAGAGAAGTCTTTTTATTCCTTTTATCATATTTAGATTTTTTTAGATACAAACAAAGATAAGCAACAAAGCGCATGAATGTAAATGTAGAAATTAAACACTTACCTTAGTGGGGGAGGGAACCTCCTCCAAGCTTATCCTTTGCTCAATATAGTGGTGGCTGATATGGATGTTGTTGCCACCACAAAGTCCATTGCCGGTTTTGTTCTTCTTGCAATGCTTGGATTTGTTCGACAGTTTGCTGGACTATGCTTGTTGTCACACCATGCTCAACGCGAAGCTCGCCAAAAGCATTGGTGAGATGATCCATCTGTTGTCGCCGGTCCCGATGCTCCCTATGTCGTGTGGACGAGAAGGATGCTCTTGGTCCTTGCGGACATGGTGGCCGAGGAGGCATGCCACTGGAAGTGTACATGGGATCGGAAGATGCATCGTCTTCCTCCTCGCCAACAGCTTCGTGGGAAGGACCACCTTGCTCAAGGTGAACAAAGTATTGCCCTTCTTGAGCTCTCCTGTCTGAACCTCTTTGCCCATGTCCTTGATCTAAATCAAGGGTTAGTTTATGGGTCCTATACAACTGACGTTGCCTATTTGGAAGAGGAAACTCAGCTGTATGGCCACTATAAATCATTTTAAGTTCACCCTTGTGGTCTATTTTTAGCATTTGAGCAGTTGTAAGATATTCTTCTAAAATTACTGCTCTAGGTGAAGAGATGTATTCCAAAGGGTAAGTGCCATCTAGCATGCTCATAGATTCGGCAAGACAAGTGATTAAAGATGTGAAATGTATAGGTTCATTACTCTCAATTGAACTTTGCAAAAATTCTACCAGGCATTTCACAGGAGATATTTGAATTTTATTAACCATGGCATAAAGCGGTTTTAAATTCGTGGTACTTAACATGCTAGCATTACTTCCAGGAAACAAAGTCATGTTCATCCAAAGGTCATGAAACGAAGGGTTGGATTATGAATTTCCTCAGGTTTGGGATTTGAGCAAACATTTAGAGCAGAGATAGACAACCAAAATTTTCTTTTGTTAAATCTACGCATGGCAAGATCTAAGTCAAGCAAGCATGAATCATCAAAACCAAGAGCAACATTTAGATGACTCCAAGTGAGACTAAAGCTTTGATTAAACATGTGAAAGGATATTCCATCATTAGAGACTTGTAAAGAGCACAATAATTGTATGGTGAGCAATTCGATTCCAAGTTCATATACTTTCCAAAAGCTAGACCAACAAATGGTAGAAAAGATAGTATCGAATTCGGTGTTCATACCTGCGCTGGAGAGAAGGATTGGATTTAATATCCTTGTATGCTCAAAATATCGATCCCGAAGAGAGAGGTATCTCTGGTACTCTAGTTGGTCAAACCAAAGACCACTTTGTTGATCATACGTCCTCATCGGGGGTACCATGAATGCCCCAATATGAGGTACCTCCGTCGGCGATTCTTCCTCCTCCTGGGGTTGTTCTTCGGTTTGGATGTTCTCCCAAGCATATTGGGCAGAACCTCCCCTTCTTCTTCCTTGGGAAGTATCCTCGGATTGGCGGGAGCGTCGAGATGAGCTCCCACTTAGGATTTTCTTCGCTTTCTTGAATGCGGATCTTAGAGGGTTTTTCAGTTGGGCATATTACCTCGGCATATCCCCAGGGACCTTATGGGCCTACCGACCAGGAGACGGCCCAGCCCACGAGGCCTTGCGGCACGCGACCAGCCTGTCGTGCTCGCCAAGGACTCCGAAGAAGCCTTGCTCGCCAAGAAGAATCCTAGTAGATAGACTCAGATCCCTTACCTAAAAGGACCGGTCATAATCTGTTAGGATATGAAAATTGTAACCCTGCTCTCGGCTATATAAGGCAAGCAGGGACCCCCTCCAAAACATATGCATACGATCCCCTAAATCTCATATACGAATCTTGTAACCTAATACTCATATCAATACAGCCACCAAAACACAAGACGTAGGGTATTACGGCGATTTGTCGGCCCAAACCTGTCTAAATCATCATGTCTACGCTCTCTGTATTACTTTTGATCGCCGTCACCAGACCTCCGCCTACAATCTACTACTGTGGGGGTACCCCCTAGGTAGACCGCGACGCGTATTTCGTCGATAGTTGGCGCTCCAGTAGGGGGTGTGTGCATCAACTTCATGGCTTGTCAAGCGGTTACGTTCCCCGATTCGATGGTCCTCCCGACGGTTGGCACCAAGCTCCAGATCGGATCCGTGTCTTGGACCGTCCAATCTACTCCGCGCGGGGCAAACGCGATACCGCTCGCACATTGTCCCGCCACGCCAATATACTGCCCGCAAAAGAAGATCAGCATCGACAACTTAGTCGACGTCATCGACTGCTCCAACGTCAGCATCACCGAGTGCATCGATCTCGTTCAAGCGGCGCGACGCCGACTCCCCGGCCATCACGGCCGCTGACCACACAATCACCGAACCATGACAAAGGCGACGACTCTAGCGACCAGGGGCACCCACCTCCCCCAACGATGCCTCATGGCCTCTGCAATCAGGCGGCGGTTTCCCAATGCCAGATTCTATGATCAGTCTTCAACCAGATCTCGGCGCCCCCCATCATGAACACCGTCGTCATCTCCGCAATTCCTACAGACTCTGAGCAGGTAGTGTCCCTTGATGGCACTATCTTCCCAGGTTCGACCACCAGCGTAGCGACCGAAGTCGCCAGCCCCTCCAGATCGACCGACGACTTCCCAGAATTCCCTCCAGGCTTCGGTGGGATGATTTTTCAAGTCTTCGCCGATAGCGTCGCTCCCGACAACGAAGCAAACACCGAACGCACCACGAGGGAGCAGTGCAACGCCGACCGTGCGCAGAGACGCGATGATGAACGCCGCGAGCAGGAAAGGCGCAACCAGGAGCACCGCGAATAGGAACGCATCGCACGGGAACAACATGAACAGGATCAGAGAAATCACGGTCACCTGCCACGACGCAATCTCCAGTACGAGTTCGACATGATGGGCGACGTCCCGGTATACTCAACTCCCAGCGCCAATCTAGCAGCTGCCGCCTGCGAGTTGTCCAAACTCCAAGGCACGCCCATGGTCGAGAAGATAGACGCCCACATCAAGGTGGCCGCGGTCCAGGTAAAAAGGAAGGGGAAAGTACTCGAGTCCTCTGGCCAATCCGATAGTAGGAACTACTCACGAAGCCCTCCGAGGGAGCACCAGCGAAGATTCCCAAGATGCAACGAGGAAGATCACGACAGGGCCCGGCGTGGTCGAACGCCAGAACCCGTGCACCAGAGTCCTCCGAGGGACCATAGGCAGAGATGCCCTCGACACAACGACGGGGAGGACGATAGAGTCCGGCGTGGCCGAACACCGGAACCCGCACGCTGGAGCCCCCCAAGACAACATTGACGAAGATCGCTAAGGTACGATAATGACGAGTATCACAACCCCAGACGCAATCAGGCGCCAGCACCTTGAGCCACGGGGGACTATGCCTTTTTTCAGCCCGCCTGCGTGCCATCCGGTGGCCCCAGAACTTCAGAGTGACGTCAGTGGAGAAATACGACGGTAAAGAAGATCCGGAACAATGGGCGTCCACATACGAAATCGTCATGCATGCTGCTGGAGGAGACCAAGACGTGATGGCTATTTACTGACCAGTAATGTTGTCGACCTCCACCATCAGTTGGCTCTAGAAGATCCTGGAAGGCACCCTCGACAGCTGGGAAGACCTCAAGGAAATCTTCATCGAGACGTACACAACCACTAGTGTCCAGCTGGGGACACGGTACGACCTGGAAAGCGTCTGCCAGAGGAGTAATGAAAGACTCCAGGAGTACATCAGGCGTTTCTCCGACAAGCGCCTGAGCATAACAAAGATCTCCGACCTGGAAGCTATCGCCATCTTCTCCAACGGCCTACATGTGGACGACCTCCGAAACAAGTTGGCTCGAAAAAACATAAAAACCATAGAACAGATGATGATGATCGCGAACCCCTACGCCAACCAAGATGACGCCACCCGCAGCAGGGAAAACAGACGACGCCATTCCCATTCTTCGGAACGCGTAGGGGATAGAAATCGCCAACCAGACCACCGAAGTGAAAGAGGGCCTAGCGATCACTGTGACTACCGGTCAGGTAACTCCGAGCGCTGCCCACAGAAGTATGACTACAGGCAAAACAACCGCTACGTCGCAAGCACAGACACCCGTCCAAAGAAGAACTACTATGAAAGCTACGAAAAGATCCTCGACGAACCATGTCCCATACATAAGAAATCCAAACACTCTCTGTGAGATTGTGAACTCATTGAGATGACAATGAAGGACAAAGCCGACAAAAGACATAAGAAGAACGGCGAAGACAGAGGCAAGGACCAAGGACTGCCAGCGCCTGAATTCCGAACAGCCTCAACAACGTACTCCATATTTGGATGTAGCGTACTCGTCGAAGGGGAAAGACGACGCCGCCAAACCCGCAAGGACGTTTACTCGCCCACCGCCACAGGAGAGAGTGCAGCCGAGGCTCGCTCCCTCGACTGGTCGGATAAACCAATCAGCTTCTCCGAAGAAGATGAGTGAACGGATTACAGATACCCAGGTTGCTTCCCACTAATCATTAAGCAAACCATCGCAACGTGCTGCTTCAGGAACGTCCTAGTCAATGGGGGCAGCGCCATCAACATCATCTTCGCCGATGCATTTCACCATCTTGACTATTCAAAGAAAGATCTCCTCCGAGCAAACTTCTCCTTCTGGGGAATCATCCCAGATAAGGCGTCAACACCAATAGGGCAGATCACCTTACCTGTGCAGTTCGGCGATAAGAACCACTTTAGGGTCGAGAACATCAACTTCGTCATCGCCGAATTCGAGACAGCCTACCATGCGATACTGGGCCGCCCAGCACACGCCGAGCTAATGGTAGTTCCACATTACACATACATGGTATTGAAGATCCTGACACCGCAAGGCATCCTCAGCCTCCGCACCAACCTGAAGATAGCATACGAGTGCGAACAGCAGACGATCAAAGCCATCGAGAAACCCTGCGCCCAGGACGTGTACACCTCCAGCGACAACGACAACCCCGCCGCCAAGAAGCAGAAAGAAGCAGAACCAACGATGACCACCGCCGACTTCGCCCGCGAATAGACGAAGAAGCCGCCAACCCTCGACATCGTGTGAGGATCTCCAAATGTAACCATAGTTCAAATAAACTTTGTACTAGGTACTTCCCCGTCAATAAATAAAGGTGCTTCATCTCCTACATATCCCACATAACCAAAAAGAAAAAACTTGTGCAAAACGCCCACGGCGTATGACGACTACTGCACAAACGCCCACGGCGTACGACGACAATCGCGATAAAGCCTACAACGTTCGACGACTTCTCCAAAACACTCCCACAGTGTTCGACGACCTCGCCAAAAAACACAATAGGGTGTTTCTCCAAACAGCCTGGCCGCAACCAGAAAGCTTCTGAAGCTGGCCTGCCGATTAACCATAGCGAATAGAAGTAGCTACCCTAAGCGCTATTGTTACATCGACAGGCCTCCCTAGCAGTATTTCCCCAGAAGTCGGGTGATACCGCTCGGGTCGGGAGCCATGAGGTTGCGCACCCAGAATCTGTACACGCCCACAATACGGTTGACGACTCTACAAGCAGCATGGCTTTTCGCCCAGCGTCTGCAGGAACGATCTCCACAGGCCCAAAGTCACACCACGACCGAGCCTCTCGGAAAAGGCCCTGTCCCTGGCATCTCCCTAAGCATGCATGAGTTGTTCGCCCTCTGCGCCGCGGGTTGTCACTGTGCACCTCCTTGGGAATCCTTATGTATCCTACGCGTGCAGTGGCGCTAGCCCTACGATATGGACCATTTGAGAACCAAGGCCGAACGTTTCGTCGCTACGGCTCACGACTTAGTTGGCAAAACAGGACATACAAGTGAAACAAAAGCTCACCGCCCGGATATATAATAGCTTTGCAGTTTTCACTTACACGTCCAACCACTTGTACTCAGGATACAAAACATAGCTATTCCGCAGCAAAATAGCCGACGCCAGAGTATCCTGATACACCGAAAGAGAAAAGGACAGCACTTCGGTAAAGCATTCGACGACTACAACCTCATCCTACTGATGCGATAAGTGACCACCTCACTAATGTGCCTAGTCCAGAGATCGAACTCATGCCGAATCTGACATTGCCGGCTACAGTACATAATGATCCCAGGCATATTGTTACCCTCCGGACCTAAGCGACGACACTCTCCCTAGACGCAAAGATGAGGCTCGACGACGATGACCAAGTCCGGAACATCCTCCAGGGCACGAATCCACCACCGCTTTCAGATGACATGGAGGTCATCACGAGAATGCTCCCGAAGACTATGCAAGCCTTGATTATAAAACCGACCATCGGGAAGCCCCCCCCCCCCGCTAAGACGTTCGATGATGGCAAGTGTCTCCAAGTTCCCCGAATCTGCATAATACAACATCATGGCCCTGAAGTACATCGCGACATTATCTCCAGCCGCCACCGCCCTGCCAATAAGCGACTGCCCAACAGGGTCTTGCCCCTGCAACATCAACAGCTCCAGACCATGGAAGAACAGAGCCTCCCGGTGGTCGGCATCAAGAAAGCGCTGCTCGAAGGCAGTCTCCAGAAAAGGGAAGTAGGGCCAGCAATAATCTTGGACACGCCGAAGGGACAAGAGCCGAATCATCGACGGATCATCGCAAAAGTTGCGGAAGAGGTGACAGATTGGGTGAATCTTCACATACTCGCGCTCATTGTCGCCATTATCGATCACGCGAAGAAGGATCTGAAACACCAAGTCCTCCCGCAGAGTCAGCACAGCGGCAAGACCCATCGCAAGATGTGCGCCTCCAGCCTCCATCGAACCTGGTATGGACTAAGCGCCGATGAAACCCTCTCGAAGACCTTGCGACTAGACAATGCGAAGGAAGTCGAAGCAATGGCGATCAGAACTCACCCTGATCTTCACCCGAATTTATAATCGAATCTACGCCCTCCTCGAACACCTCGAGCAATGATGGCGCGCCTCTCCGAATCCTACACGCACTCTGGCGGGGACCAAAGGACACAACCTTTCCCGTTCCGCCGCTAAACCAGACCTTTATACGAAGCGGCGCGGCGCTTCACCTCCCAGGGTTTTGGGTAACCGCAACGGCCAAATACGGAACCGCCACGACACCAAATTCCCACAATATAACATGGGCCGTTAACCGCACGGTTAATACGGCCCAATAACACCCTCTCCCTTATTCTGTATTTTCTCCTAGATAATTTCCCTGATTTTGGCTAATAATTTTGGAATTACCACTAATACCACAGTCTCGGGGACTGGACATACGATTTCGTTACAATTTCTTTTTGACAGGAACAATAACACAGCTACAGTACACCAAGTGACAAATCCCGCATGATCTCTGCTACAGTGTCACTCGGGGATTTCAACGACTGTAAACAATGACTCAGCTACTTGCTCGAAGACTCGACCAGACTCGGGGACTTCGTCCAGGGTTACACCGAGCAAGGCTCGGGGACTGCCACCACGACACAAGAGATATGGCACGAAACAGCAAGGTACCCGGGGACTGCGAATAAAGCACTATGACCCCGATGTAAAAACCTTCCAGCTTCTCGCATCAGGCTCGGGGACTACGGGTATTCGTAGTCGTTTTAACCAAACTTAGATTTTAGATTTTTTTATAATCCTGATACAAGAGCTTCACAAACTCTTACATCAAGCTCGGGGACTGTGGGTATTCATAGTCGTTTTCTACAAAACTCATGCTTTACTCATTACTTATGCTTATTTATACATCTTTTATCTTTATAAATCTTGGCACCCCGTGCATACTTCACCTACTACCAAGCTCGGGGACTAAGTGGGTCCACTTCACCTCACGGTGAATGTACTTATTTCATTCTCGACAAACCTCTGCTATTTCCTGTTGTCTTTGTGCAGAGCCTAAGTGGGTACACTTCACCAGGGAACAAACTAATCAAAAAGTTTTTTCTTCTTCAGCACGTCACATCCTCCTGACGAGTAGCCGCAGCAGTCATCGAAGGCGATCTGCTCGCACATCAAGCCATGACGCTTTTGACCAGTTCGACTTGGTCGGGAGACTTCTCCAAGCAATGCCCCGACTAGCTAACCTGGTCGGGACCCTGCAACGACGAGTTCATGCGATGACGACCATATGTACACCTCCAAGGATGACGCTGCTGACTCGCCAGAAGAATATAATGTGCTAGGGGACTTGTTGGGGATATTACCTTGGCATATCCCCAGGGACCTTATGGGCCTGCCGACCAGGAGACGGCCAAGCCCAGGAGGCCTTGCGGCACGCGACCAGCCCGTTGTGCTCGCCAAGGACTCCGAAGAAGCCTTGCTCGCCAAGAAGAATCCTAGTAGATAGACTCAGATCCCTTACCTAAAAGGACTGATCGTAATCTGTTAGGATATGGAAACTATAACCCTGCTCCCCGGCTATATAAGGCGAGCAGGGACCCCCTCCAAAACATACGCATATGATCACCTAGATCTCATCTACGGATCTTGTAACCTAATACCCATATCAATTCAGCCACCAAAACACAGGACACAGGGTATTACGGTGATTTGTCGTCCCGAACCTATCTAAATCGCCGTGTCTACGCTCTTTGTGTTATGCTTGATCGCCGTCGCCACACCTCCGCCTACAATCTACTACCGTGGGGTACCCCCTAGGTAGACTGCGATGCGTATTTCGTCAACATCTTCATCTTTAGAGAGGAAGAGAGACACAAGGACAAGGTTTTGTGTAGAGTGCATTTCCTAGCTTGCCTTGTGGCGAGAGATTTGAGCTAAGAGAAGCTACTACTTCTCTTGAGAGCTAAGAACTTAACTGGAGACTATAGAGAAGAGAGCAAGGCAAGGAGAGGTTTGAGCTAGAACTAGATTCTGGTTGATGTGTGAGGAATTGAGCTCTCCTTGCATGGGGTTTATAGGGGAAGGAGATGTCACAAAGGGGGCACCATAGGGAGGTCAGCCGACCCCCCTTGGGCATGCCCTTGGGTGCCATGAGCACTAGCTTTAGAAGATGCCTTACACAAAGAAAAAGGGAAGGAAAGAGGGGACACCATGAGGACGGCCGACCCCCCTATAGTGGACATTCCACTCACATTTTTCCTAGTGCTTAGTGAAAGGTAAGGCATGGTATGTGATGTAATCAAAAGCTGAGCTAAAGTGCTCAAGATTCTCCTCTTTAAACAAAGAGTAGTGGGGGACAAAGGTATGACATGCTTTGATCAAAAGTGATTGATGTATTTTCTTTTTCAAAGCATGACAAAGTGAAAGTAAAAGTGAAATGATTCCCCACTTTGAACGAGTAGTGGGAGACAAGAGTGTCTCATGCTTTAACCAAAAGGTGATTGATGTGTTTATTTTTAAAGCATGACAAAGCAAAATAGATGTCTCCTAAAGCAAAATCTGAATTTTGAATTTTACACTACTCTAATCATGAGATTCTTAGACAAAGGAAGATGGAGAAGAAAGATAGGTGACCAAAGGGCACCTAGGGTGGTCGGCCGACCCCTCTAGGTCTCCTTTTTTTTCTTTTTCTTTTACAAGGTCACATTGTGTTCCCCATTTAATAAAGCCAGGATAGGGTACATAGGGGTGGTCGGCCGACCCCCCTATGGGCCTACCCTTTGTCATGTTTTAGAGCTAAGCTAATCTTAGAGTTTTATTTTATCTAAACTTTATTTTTCTAAATTTTAAGCATGATGAAAATTAAAGAAAGGAAATAAATGTAAAGGAAAGTAAAAGATAACTACCGAGTTACCTTTCGGCGAAGGCTCCCTGGTTTTAAGTCCCCGGAGTAGGACTCTCCTTCTTGTTTATTCTTCGGGTGCACTTGATGACTCCGGGGATGGAGACCGTGGTGTGTGCACCTCCTTTGCTTTCCAAACCTACCTAGGATTGGCAGGTTCATCCTCCTTGAGTTCATTGATCTTGGCCTCCGGGTATTGCTTCTTTTGGCATGGAGCTCGAACTCTTCTTCTTGGTGGTTGTGCTTTAACCTGTTTGTTAAGCTTATAACCATTGAAAGCACATTTTACCTTGTGACTTGAGAATTGGCAATGGATCTGGCCTTCCAAGGATGACGGGGACGTCCACATTGGCTCCCATGTCCAGGATGATGAAATCGGTGGGGATGTATTCATCTTGGATGTTCACCAAGATATCCCTCGCAAGTTCCTCGGGAAACCTCATCGTTTGATCTGCCATCTACAAACAAACACATGTAGGGACCAAGGCTCCTCCTAATAGATTATCATAAGTTACCTTGGACATGATGTTGACACCTGATCCAAGGTCGCAGAATGCATTGTGGAAGGTTTGTTGCCCGATTGAGCACTTGGTCGTCGGATGGCCTGGATCTTCCTTCTTCATGATGAAGGGAGGATCGAGAAGATAGCCCCAATAGGAGCAAAGTGAAGGCTTACCGAACCTCATTGTAACCATGTTAACATGCTCAATTGGATCCTCTAGTTTCCCATGAATTTTACCCTATTCTATGGATGGCATAGCTGCTGCTAATTGAGCTAATTAGGTTTCTAGCATTTTATTAAAACTCAATTGATTTTTCATGGCAGTGGCAAAGCTATCCATTTTTTCACCAAGAGTTTCAAGAACTTTATCAGTGGCAATCATCTTTTTATTTATACCATCATTAATTTTGGATTGACCAAGAACAAGATCTTTTAATGAAGGCTGATTATAAGAATTGTAATTATTGTAATTGCTATTACCTCCATTACCTTGGTAGAAGGGGCGTGAATTCAATTTTCCTTGTTGTTGGGGTCGATACCCGTTGTTGTTGTTGCTGTTGTTGTTGCTGATGAAGTTCACGTCCTCCTTCGATGTCTCGGAGCAATTGTTGCCCAAGTGATCATTTCCCCACACACCTCGCACCATGGATCAACTTCAATAGCTTGTGCAGCGGCAATGTGGTAGATGGCCTCTCGTTCCTTCTTGGAACTTTCTTCTATCTTCTTCATCGGGAGGTCCATCTTGGCAGAGAGCATGTCCACCTCATTGACAGTGTGCATACCTCTCTTCTTTGGCTGGAGACATTCCTCACCCCATCCTTGGTTGATTACCATTTTCTCGATGAGGTCCTTGGCATTCCTCACGGTGTGTTGGAGGAATGTCCCTCCAGCGGCAGCATCAAGGTGAGTACAGTCCATACTGGACAACCTGTGGTAAAATCCTTGAATCAAGAGCCAATCGTCTATCCCATGATGAGGATAGGCACGAATGTACTCCAGGAGGCGCTCCCATGCTTCGGGAATCGTCTTGTCAGACTATTGTTGGAAGCTTGAAATCTTTCCACGAAGAGCATTGGTTTTGCTCGTTGAGAAGAACTTCTTGAGGAATGCGTTGACACACCTCTCCCATGTAGTGACTTCTTCTTTGTGGGTGTAGAACCATTGCTTCGCCTTCCCCAATAATGATAATGGGAAAAGACGAAGGCGAATGGCATCAGACGCCACTCCCTTGATAGTAAAGGTGCTACACAACTCCATGAAGTGTTGGAGGTGAGCATTGGCATCCTCATGGGACTTCTCGCAAAATGGATTGTCCTACACCAGGTGGATCAAGGCGGGATTCATCTCGAAGGTGGCATCACCGAAGTTGACTTCAGGGCCCTGAGCTACGTGGGTAGCGGACGGAGCTGAGAAGTCAGAGATCGCCTTCTGGGCCATAGCTTCCTTGAGTGGTGGGGTAGAGCCTCCTTCCTCGAACGGATTCAGGGTCGAGATGAACCTCTGAGGGGGAACTTGACGACGTCTAGTCCTCCTCAATAGCTGCTCGGGATCTTCTAGACAGTTTCCCGGCAGTTGGAAACCGCTCATACACTGTCTGGCTTCACAAGAAAGGAAAACACAGACAGGGGTAAGCCCCTATGACTAATTGATAACTAAGTTGACGAGAATCTCTGGATTCAATATAATTAAAATTTGTAGGCTAAGCTTTCCCCGGCAACGACGCCAAAAATACTTGTTGGTATTTCTTATGACTATTGGATAAATCCGCAAGCGCACAGATTATACCGTTGTAGCACTTCACCTAGGAGTATTCCAAGGTATCGTAATTTATATTTTCACAAGGAAAAGCTAGGCTAGAAATGATAATCAGAGAGAGATCCTATAGAGCACCTCAACTTAGTACCAACTAGTATAGGGGGGTAAACGATATATGTGATAGGAAGGGTTGATGAATGAATAAGCCAAGGTAAATGATACTTAGAAAGAACTATATACTATAGCTAGGTGGGAGGACAACGAGAGAGTATAGGGACTCCTATGTAATTCACTCTACTTCAAAATACTTAGCAAATTAGTTAGTCTAAACACTATAGTATGTCTCCTCAATACAAGTATGCTCGACTCAACTCTAACTCCCACTGTAGACTAACTACTAGAATAATCTAAGGAATAGAGCTTGTAGGCTTCTTCACCATGAATGAAGAGGGGGGTATGAGCCTCTATTTATAGTGGGAGGTGGAGTAGGGGCTACTCCATCGCCACGTCATCGATCCAGGAGGCTTCAAATCTCCACCCTTTGATCCACCGCCTCTAAACCATCTTAGAGTGGATGGTTGTGATCTTCAACATGTGCTAATCATGTATGGCAGTTACCAGGGCCTGAACCGACCTAGGGGAGGTCAGCTGACCCCCCTATGGCCTGTGGGCCATGCCTTCACCTTCTAGAAGCAGCCCCACTGGTCAGGGACCAAGTGAGGGGCTGATGGGCCCAGCTAAAGGTCGGCCGACCCCCCCTTGGGGTCTCTGGCCCACCTCAGTCTTCTGGATGCTGGTCCCACTTGTCATCTAGCTGGGTTGGTTCTTCTGAGTTGTTTTGTGACTTGATCTCCTTGATGTGGGCCCATGGATCCATGTGAGTTGCATGTGGACCGTTGGGAGAAAGCACAGAGTAATCCAAGGGTTGAGATCCACTCTGGAGTGCTTCTCCTATAGGGTTGCTCCATTTCTTTAATCCTGCAATCAAATACTCCAGGACATGTGGAACTTGTTATTTGATAAAGTATACTCATGATGTGATTGTTTATCCTTGATCCTGAGGTTGTTGACATCATTTTAGTTATATAAAAGTGCATCATTGTTGGTGCCAACACTTTTGCGGCTTCTAAGGGTTTTAAACCTTTTCAAATGGACGTTAAAAGTGGTTTCTTAAACGGTTACATAGAGGAGGAACTGTATGTTAGACAACCTCCTGGTTTCAAAAATCCCAAGTTTACAAACCATGGTTTTAAACTTCACAAAGCTTTGTATGGTTTGAAACAAGCCCCTAGAGCATGGTATGATAGGTTGAAAACTTTTTTGCTTGCTAAGGGTTTTAAAATGGGATCGGTAGATAAGACGCTTTTTCTCCTCAAGCAAGGCAAATACACTCTCCTAGTCCAAATTTACGTGGATGATATCATGTTTGGTGGTTCTTCTCATGCTCTTGTTGCCAAGTTTGCAGATCTTATGAGCAGGAAATTTGAGATGAGCATGATGGGAGAGTTGACGTTCTTCCTCGGGTTGCAAATCAAGCAAACCCGGGAAGGGACGTTTGTGCACCAAGGCAAGTACACGAAGGATATTTTGAAGAAGTTTGACATGGGTGAGGCAAAGCCTCTTTCGACGCCCATGTCGACTATGACTGCCTTGGATGCGAATGAGGAAGGAGAAGCGGTTGATCAGACGGAGTACCGAAGCATGATCGGGTCGCTCCTGTACTTGACAGCGACCCAGTCGAACATCCAGTTCGCCGTCTGCTTGTGTGCGCGCTGTAACAGAACCGTCCAAATTATAAGAGATCAAGTACTAAAATAGCCAAATTAATCGCCACTTAAGAGCACTTGAGCTCATATAATTCTGGTAGTCTGTGAAATCTCGAAGGATTTCAAACATTTCCACAATACAGCCAAGATCGAAATAGTTCAGTAGTACGATTCACACGATATAAAGTTCAACATAATAAAATAGTATCGGAGTGCAAAGACTCAAGAGTTATTACAGACCATAGTTCAAATTGAAAGAGTAGCGGAAGTCTTTGAAACACGATAATCTCCAATGTAGTTCTTAATAGAGTGCTAGACTAAGGAACATATCCCGCAACAGCAAAAGAGGAGTTTGGAAGTGACCAAGCCCATGGTCTAGAAGTCATCCCCAACGAGGTAGAGACAGTTAACACAATAACCATGCAGGAGCTGACCATCTGCAAAACAACATGGGATAAAACCCTGAGTACAAGAAGGTACTCAGCAAGACTTACCCGCCATAAACGAAAATAAAGACTCCAAGGAGGATGAAGGCTTAGGTGGTTTAGCTGACTCTTTTGTGAAAAAGCATGCGGCTAACCCCTCAAGGTTTAGTAAAGATATAGCAGCAAGCTTTTAGTAATATTACCTGTCATCTACATTAGCCACTAGTCTATGCTAATCATGGTGGATTTAAGAAAACAAGAGATTACATCATCATTCGTCTTTCCATAAACCGGATCACCAATATTAGTTCCATAGTCGTGTAAATGTTGTCATCACCCTAGTCAAGTGCTCTCTAACCAGGAGTGATGGTGATTCGAATTGGATTCCTACTCAGCTGAGGGGGTATTCCCTACACAAACCACACTCACGAGCAACATAAGCTACAGGTCACCGAAGACGCTATTCGGGTAAAGTCGCGGGATGAACAGGGACCACTGACACCCAAGGTCCGCCCGAAAGCCAGCACGTGTGAAGGTCTTAGATCGCGCCCCTGTGTCGGAACCCCGCCTCGCACCAGCACGATGCGTCGCAATCCAAACCTGGCCCGAATAGTGTACCGACTTCACGGTCGGAACGACTTATCCTTCTAGTTAAGTCTAGGGCATGCGTTCAACATGATCAAACGAACGACAACAAAAACAGACATTAGTCGACACGGTCGAGTCACCCCCGTCCAAAGTATAGGGAGTTTCTCGCCGATTTTAGTTCCATTAACTGAGATACACCATATCATATGATGAGGATATATCCTATATCTCGCGGGTAATGGAATCACCTGACTTCTACCGAACTAAGCCAACTAAGCATGACTGCCATGATCGAACTTTGGCTAACCAGGTAAAGGTAGAAATAGGATAACAAGGTAATATGCATCAACGGTTGCACTCAACTCCTATACTTAATGCATCAATAAAGTGCAAATAATAAATGTTAGACTTTTGCAAACCGGGAGAATGCTCTAGGGCTTGCCTTGCTCAAAGATGCTGGTGACGTGGTTCGGGCATTCCTGCAGCTGGTCCTCCTCACCGGGCTCCTCGGGCTGCACCTCCTGAGTGGCTAGCTCCTGCTCCGGGGTCACGTTCTTCTAGTTCTCGTCCTACGATCCTGTATGATGCGATGCGAGCATATATAAGTGCATATGATGCGAATGGGAAGATGATGAGATGTATGCGAAGTGCTGCATGCATAACTTAGCAATTTTCCATCCACTTAACAACTTAAGCAAGCAAGGTTGATTTAATAGCCCTTCCTAATAAGGTAGAATAACACTTGAAATTAAGTTGTACTATGAAAAGCATCAAACAGTTCAGCATATATTTTTCCTTAATACAACTAAATACGGGGATACCTCAGAAAAATTACTAGAAATTTATCTTGCATGAAACAATTATTAAAATTCATTAAAGTAGTTCTTTATCACATTTTAAACCTCACACAGATTTTCTAAATAGAACATAGGGTAGTTCATATTTTTCTTAGATAGATCTCTACTACAGAAACCTAACCAAACAAGTTTCACATTTTTCAGAGCTACATTTTATTTAATATTCATTTCTCAAGTTTCAGCCTTTAACAAGATTAAATAATTCTACACAGAAAACTTGCACAATAATCATGGAAATTACACCAAACTGTATATCTAGACAAAAGAAATCTAACAAAACCAGTTTGGCATTTTTAAGATTTTTCTATGAATTGATATGCATTTTACAAGATTCAAACGAATTAAAGGAAATCAATTTCTTTTCTGTTTTTACTCTAAAACACTACGCGCACCTGGAAACACACACAGACACACGCAGCAGTGGCCGACAGGTGGGGCCTCGGGCCCACACGTCAGCCACACACACACACACTGCGGCGGCGCTGCTCGTCGCCGGCGAGGCCTCCGGCGACGGGGTCACCTTCGCAAGGCGGAGCCGATGGCGGCCTCGGTGAGGCGTGCGGGGGCTCACAGCGAGCTCCCCGCCGGCCATGGCGGCATGGCAGCGGCTGTGTGCGGCGGCAGCGTGGCCCTAGCCGTGATATCGAGCGGCGAGCGGTGGTCGACATCCGCGGCGCAACTGCGGAGCTCGATGAGCACCGAACGGGGTCAGGGAAGGGGGAGGCGGCGCAGAACGGCGCGCGGCGCTCGGAGTCGAGCCCAACGACCGCGGTCACGGAGACGCGCGATTGGTGCCGGCCGAGGCCTTACCTAGGTGGTGGAGCTGGTTTGCGCACGGCGGTTGGCGGCGGTGAGCGGAGCGGCGGGAATGGCGGGAATGGCGGCGCGCGCGCGGCGTGCTGTGATGCTGCTGCTGCTGGGCGCGAGGGCGAGGGCAAGAGAGAGTGAGAGAGCGAGGGACAGAGGGGGTGTAGGCGCTGGTCGGGACGGCCACCGCCCCGGCTGGCCGTACACCGGCGGCCGCGTGGCGCGCGCGGGCTGGGCGGGGGCGCGGCGCTGCATTTGAGCGCGTGGGCGCGGGAGCGAGCAGGCCGGCTTCGTCTAGCGGGCTGAAAGGGAGGCGCCGGCCCATTAGCCAGGTAAACCTTTTTTTTCCTGTTTCTTTTTCAATTTTTCTTTTTCTTTATTTGTTTCAAAACCACTTTTGATCAATTTAAAATATTTTTCAGGTTTTCATGCAATTACCGAATTTGCTCAGAAAATTAAGCTACACCTTATTGCTTTAAACATCTAGGTCAAATTTAACTTACTTTTTAAACTGGAAATTCAAACCCAATTTAAGGCCTATAGAAACATTAAATCATTTATTGCTAAAAGTCAATTTAAATTCAGGAAATTAAACTTATTTTTATATCACAATTAAAGAATTAAACCTTAGGTTAGAATTATCATGCTGGTTCAAGGTTAACAATACAAGCAAGCAAGATCAAGAAATGGAATTAAAACACATGAAATAATGATGTTATGCATGAATGCTTATGGGATGATGCTTAGGTTTAATTAAGAATGGTTTAATGAAGCTTAACACTTGAGGTGTTACAGTCCTTCCCCCCTTAAAGAAATCTCGTCCGAGATTTGAGTTACGAACCATTCATCATATAAGTCTCTGTAAGCCCTCTTTAGATATTTTGCTGTTTCCCAAGTAGCATCTCTCTCATCATGGTGATCCCATTGAACTTTGTAGGTCCTCACTACTCTATTTCTTGTCTCCCGATCCTTTGTGTCCAAAACTTTTACCGGCTGTTCCTTATAGGTCAAGCTTGGCTTAAGCATGACTTCGGGACTTCGTAGTCCTTCCTCTGGTACCCTTAAGCACTTTTTAAGTTGAGACACATGGAATACAGCGAAGATCAAACTCATGCTTTCTGGTAACCGCAACTCATATGCAACTGGACCTTTCTTTTTAATGATCTCATAAGGACCAACATAACGAGGAGATAACTTATTTTTGCTCCCAAAACGTTTTACCCTCTTCATAGGACTAACTTTGAGGTAAACATAGTCCCCAACTGCAAACTCGAGAGGTCTTCTTCACTTATCTGCATAGCTCTTCTGCCTCAACTGCGCTACAACCATATGTTGTTGGATCGTTTGGATTTTGCTTTCTGCTTCACTTACAAAATCAATACCATAGAACCTTCTTTCTCCAGGTTCAACCCAATTCAAGGGTGTTCTACACTTGCGACCATACAATGCCTCAAAAGGTGCCATTTTGATGCTCTCTTGATAGCTATTATTATATGCAAACTCTGCTAACGGTAGCCATGATTCCCACAAACCTTTGGAAGACAACATCCAAGCTCTCAGCATATCTTCCAAAGTCTGGTTCAGCCGTTCTGTTTGCCTGAGGTTTGAGGGTGATAAGCCGTACTATGGATCAACTTTGTTCCCAAACTTTCTTGCATACATTCCCAAAAGTGAGTTGTAAACTGCAGACCTCTGTCAGACACGATAGTCTTTGGTATACCATGCAACTTGACGATTTCTGATAAGTATTTCTCTATATAATCCGGAGCTCGGTCTACACTACGAGCGGGTAAAAAGTGAGCATATTTCGTCAACCGATCAACAATCATGCAAATTGCATCATGACCCTTGTTGGTTAGTGGTAGACCAATGATAAAGTCCATACTTATGTCATCCCATTTCCAATCTGGCACAGATAATGGATTCAACAAACCTGCTGGTCTCATATGGATAGCTTTGACTATACAATAGGTGTCGCATCTAGCCACATAAGCTACTACTTCCTTTTTCATCTTAGTCCACCAAAAGTGACTTCTCAAGTCATGGTACATCTTACTACCTCCATGGTGAATCGATAACTTGGACATATGTGCCTCGTCCATTATCTTATTACGGAGATCGTGATCTTTAGGCACGACTAGACGATCGTCAAACCACAACACTCCTTGCTCATCAATTCGAAAGTGTGGAATTTCTTCCTTTTTCATTCTTTCCTTTAGGTAGAATAGACCCTTGTCCATTTTCTATTTCTTGATAATCTGATCTCTCAGGAGGCATTTCACTTTGATGTTCATCATCACTTCTGGGTGGATTAGCTTGTTTTCACTTGTTATAAAGCCTTGAAGCATCTGACAATGTGTCTTTCTGCTTAAGGCATCTACGACAACATTTGCCTTGCCTGGATGGTAGTGTATTTGTAAATCATAATCCTTTATCAACTCCAACCATCTCCTTTGCCTCATGTTCAAGTCGGACTCGGTATAGATGTACTTTAAGCTTTTATGATCAGTGTACATGTTGCACAGATTTCCAAGAAGATAATGACGCCAAATCTTTAAGGCATGTACCACTACTGCTAACTCAAGGTCATGAGTTGGATAGTTGACTTTATGCTTCTTCAACTGACGTGAAGCATAAGCGATGACCTTACCATTCTGCATCAAGACACACACCCAAACCATTCTTGGAAGCATCACAAAACACATCAAAAGGTTGCTCTATATTAGGCTGCGCTAGAACAGGGGCAGTGGTCAACAACTTCTGCAAGGTACGGAAAGCTATCTCACACTCCTCGGTCCAAGCGAACTTCTTTTCCTTTTGCAACAAGGTTGTCATGGGTTTGACTATCTTAAAGAAGTCCGGAATGAACCGTCGATAGTACCCTACCAGACCTAGAAAGCAGCAGATCTCGCCAACCGTGGTCGGTGCCTTCCATTCCATAACTTCCTTTACCTTGCTCGGGTCAATTGATATGCCTTTTTCCGAAAGAATATGACCAAGGAAGGGGACTTCCTTGAGCCAAAACTCACACTTACTGAACTTGGCATACAAGGTGTGATCTCTCAACCTCTGCAAAACCACTCGAAGATGTTTCTCATGGTCTTGCTCATTTTCCGAATATACCAGAATGTCATCTAAGAAGACGATAACAAACTTGTCTAGTTCTGGCATAAACACTGAATTCATTAACTGCATGAAGTGTTCTGGGGAATTGGTCAACCCAAAAGACATGACCAGATACTCAAACAACCCATATCTGGTGGAGAAAGCTGTTTTCGGGATATCCTTTGGCCTAATCTTTATCTGATGATAGCCTGACCTTAATTCGATCTTAGAGAACACTCTAGCTTTGGCTAACTGGTCAAAGAGGATATCAATCCTGGGTAAAGGATACTTATTCTTTACTATTACTGCATTGATAGGTCTATAGTCCATGCACATCCGTAAGGAATTATCCCTCTTTTTCTTTACGAAGAGTACTAGACAACCCCATTCAGAGGTACTTGAAGCCTTTCTTTAACAGATCTTGCAAATGTTTCTTTAGTTCTGCTAACTCATTAGGTGGCATCTGATACGGTCTCCTTGATATCGGTGTAGTGTTGGGCACGAGCTCTATGGCGAACTCAACGTCCCTATCAGGGGGAAGACCCGGTAACTCTTCAGGAAACACATCTGGAACTCACATACTACAGGTATGTCTTGGAGAGAAGTAACATGTGTAGCACAAGACAAGCTTAACAGATCAGACTGATGTGGGAGGGATAGCTGGAAACTACCCATCCCAGTCGGCTCCTTAAGGGTTATTACTCTCTTAGACGTATCGATAACCACATTCCACTGTTTCATCCAATTCATTCCAAGAATTACATCCAGCACTAGACCAGGCATGACTACCAAATTAATTTGATATCTTTTATCTTCCAAACAAAGGGTTACTGTTGACACCGTTTTTTGGCACACGTAAATATGATCTAAGGATTGTGCCAATCGGCAAAAGGCTAGTTGTCGTTCCTTATCGGCATTGGGATATTACCGGTCAAATTGCCACTAAAAGGCAAGAATGTTGCTGATTAAGACAGAGACTTGTTGCCGACGGAGGCAGGAAGACACTGTTGATGAAGGCAAAGGGGTGTTGCCGATAGAGATAGGAATGTTGCCGACGGGAAGAACATTGCCGATGAGAATTGAGGCTCATTATCGATGTAATGAAGGCAACAATGTTACTGATGGAAGCAAGAAAGTGTTGCCGATGGGAGCCAAAGCCTGTTGCTGATATGAGGAATATTGCTGATGACGACGGAAAGCTGCCGATGAATGATGATGCCGATGGAAGCAGGATGAAGTGGCTGGCGTCAGCAGAGAACTGCCGATGGCAATAGAAGAAAAGTTGCGGATTGAAGGAAGTTTGCCGATGGAAGGTTTCATCGTGAAGGAGATAGATATGAAAGCTGGTAATTTCATGCCAGTATTAATAGATTTATGTCGAGTCTGACTCTTGTATGAGTCATTTGTTTTCTTTAGCATGAGTTTTTTTATTTTCTTGAAAATAGGAGTTTTTGTTTAGGAAAGGTACGAGTTGTGCCGGAGTATAAATATGTATCTAGAGGTCGTGAAAAATATATCCAAGGATATCAAATGAATCTATTACTTTTTTTTATCTACTTTACCAGTAATTTACCTTTTACCGCATTAGGTTCAATTATCTACGAGTTCTTTCAATGCTTTGATGGGCTGCATCTACTAGATCTCCATCAACCTTGCAAGTTCCATGTTTTGAGCAATCAGAGCTTTGACGTCCGGGCGCATCGCTGTCGTCTCGTTCTGCTATTGTTCTAGTTATCCTTGATCAATCTGAGCCTTGGTGTCCGGGCGTATCGCCGTCGTCTCGTTCAGCTTTGTTCTAGTTATCGTCCTTGTCGATTAACTGGTCAAATCGACTGGCACACCCTCGGATATAGAATTTGGGTATAAGCCCGAGGTGTTCGCAGATCCTCGATGACTTTTTGCGCCAACACCTCTTTTGGCACACCCGGTGGGACATATCACATCTTTTGGCCACAGTTTAACCCATTACAAGCTTAATGGACAATACTGCTGAGATCAATCCGAAGAATGCCATTGAAGTCTCTAAAGCAAATCAGAGAGATGATCAGAAGCAGGCTATGGAGCGGGCTATGGAGGAATACAAACAGTTGTATCTGAGGTCCTTCAGCCTAAACAGGAGCGGTGAAGCTATCCAGAAGCAAGATCCATGGCAGGTCACCTTCGACGCCAATCCTGGTAAATTACAAGAGATGGTTAATTCTGCATTAAATCATGTGTTAATTAGCCAATCCAATGTGCTGTTCAATATTGTATACAATGCTGTCAAGCAAACTTTCAAGGAAAGACAAGCACCATATTATGTTGATCCGGCGTATCATCAACTCGGATCGGCATCTGTTACGATCCCATCGGCAGTTCCAAGGGTGTCTTCACTGCATATGAACCGATCTTCCGATGAGATCACGTCGCCAAGATCAAGCCCAGCAAACATTACTAAATGTAATGCTAATCTGGTGGCGTCAACAATGTCTGGACCTGTGACCCAGAGTCAGCCAACTTTCGTCGGCTGGTGGGGATACAGTATGCCTCCAAGTCCATCTGTTGATTCCAAATTGGTCCAAGATAACAATGTAGAGTGGAAGATTCCCGTGGCATCGGCAACACCTGCATAGCCGATGATTCCAGCGATGCATTATGCTACATCCTCTCCAACGGTGCAATTGCCGTCAAGGAATCCTCAGGTAGCGATACCTAGAGTGGCTTATGCGCAACCATCGGCAGGTTCTTGGCCAATGCAGCAAGACATTGCTATTGGAAACCAGGTCGTATCGGCAATGGTTCCTCAAGCTATGGTACCCGCAAATTAAGGCAATCATCCAAGGGTACAAGGGCAGCAAGCGCCAGCTGGTTATCAGCCATCGGCAAGTGATATGCCGATGACATCTAATGTAAGTTGGATCGGTCAATTACCGATTCAGCAGCAAGTTGTGCAGCCTGGATACCAAGTGGCAAGAGCTCCACAGTATCATCTGCCAGCGAGTCTGCAGAGTGAAATATCGGCACCCCAGCCGATAAGTAGTATTTCGCCGTAGTACCCTCAGGCGAACGCACACAATGAGATGTCGGCATATCAGCCGATGAATATAATGCCACAGTACATCCCAGTGGGTGCTCAGAATTGCCCATCGGCATATCAGCTGATGCATAATATTCAATAGACTGGTGCCGCAAATGTGCCGATTGTTCCGACCTATTCATCACAAAGATATGAAAAAGAATGTCAACCGGCTCAGCTAGTTAACGAGTCTGTGCATCGGCAAGATCAAGACACCAAGGTTTTTGAGCCTAGAGAAAATGCGGATAAAAAGGTGCCTTTGACCAAGAAAACGGAAGGTTCAGATTCGGACGAAAAGCCAAGTATCAGCGTTGCTGAATGGGTAAAGAACAAAAAGTCGATATCCTATCCGTTTGGTCAAAAAGAAGCTGGGAGATCCACCTTTGATATCACCAAGGCTCATAGGATGTTTGACTTATTGCTTCAGGAGGGACGAATTAAGTTGTCGCCCAATCATGTGATTCCATCGGCCGAAGAACTTAAGAAGATGAAGTACTGCAAATGGCATAATGCAACTTCACATAGTACAAATGATTGTAAAGTCTTCAGGCAACAGTTACAATCAGAGATCGAGTCTGGAGAGATTAAGTTTGATGATTCTAAAGCTCAGGAGCCGATGAAGATCAATCAGCACCCATTTCCAAATAACGGTGGAAACCAGTGGAAAGACTAAGGTGTTGACATCGGAAGCTGCCAAGAAAAGCGCATCGGTAGACCCTGAACATCAAATAGCTGCGCATGAAGTAACAGGGAGGAAGTTTGCCGATGATAGAAAAGGCAAGAGAGTTGCCAAAGATAGCAGTAGCGTCGGGAGGTCTTATGGCATCGTGATCACACATAGGCGGCCACAACAAGATTATCCGCAATCGCAGGAGGAACGATATCGGCGGCAGGAAGAAGAAAGGCACCAAGAGTGGCTTCGGCATAAAGATCATTGGAGGTGTCCCTTCTTTGTTCATTGCTGGGAAGAAGGCATCAAACTACCCACTGCTGATAATTGCCCTAAATTTAATGGGTACTACCCTGCTGATCGGTTAGAAAAGAGACCTTGTTTTGACGATCGAGCATCAAACTATAGCAGGCCGGTCGGAGGAAAACGATCAGTGCATGATCGGCTGGGGGGCAAGCTCAATGTGCATGATAAACTTGGCAAGTATGGCCATTATTTTCCAAGGAACCAAGAGGAGCTTGAAGGAATGGCCAATGCAAGGGTACCCGACGAAGATATACTTTATAGAGATCCGAATATACGGAGTTACCCAGATACAAGCAATGAGAAACAGTACCAGCCTTTTTGGAGAACTAAGCTCCCTCAATGGTGCCTCAAGGGTCTTATAAAGACTCAAAGAAGGAGGATGCAGCGCGAATGCCAAGAAGATTTGTGTCACGATGAAAATCTTTCCAGAGGGAAATCTCCAGTTAAGCCGTGGAGGCCAAAGCGCAAAGATGAGAATCCATCGGTAGATGTCAATATGTTGCCGATAGCATAACTAGAGTCGATGGCCTTGGGCATTTTGGCTTGGGAGCAGCACTTGGTGAGCCCTGGCGTTTCAATTGTTACACTTGGGGGGCATCGGCAGGCTGAGTGAAGAGTTTGTGCACTGGGAGCAGCACTGCCGATGAATTTGTTGGCTCCAAAAGGAAATGTTCGAAGGATTGTAAGAGTGGCTCTGCAATGCTTACGTGCAATAGTCAAGAAAGTGGTGCAGACATTTTGGGGGAGATGCAGTAGAAGAAATTTTGGTGCATAAGATATCTTATACTCCGAAATTGGGGGGCATGTGTTGACACCGTTTTTTGGCACGTGTCAATATGATCTAAGGATTGTGCCGATCGGCAAAAGGCTAGTTGTCGTTCCTTATCGGCATTGGGATATTACCGGTCAGATTGCCGATAAAAGGCAAGAATGTTGCTGATGAAGACAGGGACTTGTTGGCGACGGAGGCAGGAAGACACTGTTGATGAAGGCAAAGGGTTGTTGCCGATAGAAACAGGAATGTTGCCGACAGGAAGAACATTGCCGATGAGAATTGAGGCTCATTATCGATGTGATGAAGGCAACAATGTTACTGATGGAAGCAAGAAAGCGTTGCCGATGGGAGCCAAATCCTGTTGCTGATATGAGGAATATTGCCGATGAGGACGGAAAGCTGCCGATGAATGATGATGCCGATGGAAGCAGGATGAAGTGGTTGGCATCAGCAAAGAAATGCCAATGGCAATAGAAGGAAAGTTGTGGATTGAAGGAAGTCTGCCGATGGAAGGTTTTATCATGAAGGAGATAAATATGGAAGCTGGTAATTTCATGCCAGTATTAATAGATTTATTTCGAGTCCGACTCTTGCATGAGTCATTTGTTTCCTTTAGCGTGAGTCATTTTATTTTCTTTAAAATAGGAGTTTTTTTTAGGAAAGGTACGAGTCGTGCCGGAGTATAAATATGTATCCAGAGGTCGTGAAAAATATATCCAAGCATATCAAATGAATCTATTACTTTTTATCTACTTTACCAGTAATTTACCTTTTACCGCATTAGGTTCAATTATCTACGAGTTCTTTCAATGCTTTGATGGGCTGCATCTACTAGATCTCCATCAACCTTGCAAGTTCTGTGTTTTGAGCAATCAGAGCTTTGACGTCCGGGTGCATTGCTGTCGTGTCGTTCTGCTATTGTTCTAGTTATCCTTGATCAATTTGAGCCTTGGCGTCCGGGCGTATCGCCGTTGTCTCGTTCAGCTTTGTTCTAGTTATCGTCCTTGTCGATTAACTGGTCAAATCGACTGGCACACCCTCGGATATCGAATTCGGGTATAAGCCTGAGGTGTTCGCAGATCCTCGACGACTTTTTGCGTCAACAGTTACCCCTCGAACCACATGATTGGTTAACGTATCTGCTCTAGCCGAGCTGATCCGATAAGCATACCCCAACTCTTCCATTTTAAACTCATGTTTATGTGCAAAATCTTGACTCATGAAAGAATGCGATGAACCAGAATCGAAGAGCACAATTGCAAGGTGTTGGTTTATAGAAAACTTAACAGCTGTCATCGGTTCTCCCTCGGGGACCTCATCCATAGTGGTGTGGTGCACACGAGCGGGTAGGTGTTCTGCCTCTTCTACTGGGGAAGTGGCAAGTCCTGGAGAAGTGTCCTTCCTGACCACAATTGAAACACGGACCCTTGACATAGCTACCACCACTGTTGTTGTTATTGTTGCCTTTTCCTGCCTGGTCAGCCTTTGTAGGTGCCCTGTTTGCTTGGAAAGGAACCTTGAAGTTCCTCTGCTGATTCCTTGGGAACTGGTTCCCAGGGTTCCTCCTCGGTGGTGGCCTGAACCTAGCACCAGACACCGGGGGACGATAGGGAGGTCGCCCACCCATGGGTGCCCGGGGCTGTGATGGACTAGAAGAAAATGCCCTCTCCTTGCTTTTAGCTACAGCAAAGTACTGATTGTTGCTCTCCTGTGTCAGACAGTCACTGATAAAAGCATGGAAAGTGGGCTTGCTGTTGGTGCCCAAGAACTTTTTCATCTCGGGGTTCAGTCCCTTCTTGAAGCTAGCGATCTTCTTAACATCAGTGTCCACAAACTCTGGGCAGTAGCGTGATAAGCTGGTGAACTGGTGGCGGTAGTCCTTCATGCTCTTAGTTCCCTAGGAAAGAGTCATGAATTACTCAACCTTGAGAGCTGTCAGACCTGGTGATATGTTGTTGTTGCGCAAAGCTGTTGTAAACCTATCCCAAGTGATAGGAGCATTGGCAGGGAGGTGGTACGGAAATGCCTCCACCAAGTCCCTGCAAGACCCTGTAGCTGATGTGCTGCATACTCCACTTTCAGTGTCTCCGTCAACCTCAAAAGACAAAACTTTTCTTCAATCGTGCCAATCCATTCTTCGGCATCCAAGGGCTCCACTGCATCCTTGCAGACCGATGGATTGGTTTGCTGGAACTCCTTGAACTGGTTGTACCTGTTAGCGTCCTCTGAGGGTTGGCAGACATTCCCACCAAGCCCTTGAGCTATGTTGTGGAGTAGATCCTCCACATTCCTCTCAGCTTCCTCAGTGTTCTGCTGGCTACCAAGCATGGCAGTCATGAACATCTCCGCTGTCTTTGGAGGTGGAGGGGTGGTGGTGCTTGCTCATGGTTGTCACTGGCGTTTTCACCTAGGTTACTATCTCCACCACCAAGAGCACTCGCGGAGGTAGTGGCGGGTGGAACATGGTTACGATTATTATTGCCACGGGTGTTGGTCGCCATCTGCATAACGGGGTTGAACACGATCAGAAAGGTTGTTGTGGAAGTTGTAACTGATAACAACAAGGTGACAAGGAATTTATAAACAATAAATTCTTGCAAGCTAAACAAAATTTCCAACATGGAACAACATGGGTACTTAAATTAATGCAACAAGCATAAATTTGTCCATACATCCATGATTGGCAGCATACATACACTGGACTTTCGGTGTTCAGATCCCACCAACAACAAAAGATCCATCACATGAGACCTCTATGAAACGAGACGACGCTCACGCAAAAGATCACAAAAGAGGCGCCCTGGACTACTCGTCAGCATCGTCATCAGCACCGGAAGCGTCTCCAACTGAGGACCCATCCCCCATGTCGACGTCGGCATCGGGGGCAGAGGCGTCATTCCTCTCGTCCAAGGCTTCATTCCTCTCCTGCACCAACTAGGTGATCATCTCATCTGCATCCCCTGCAACCTGAGTCATGTCCTACACCAAGGCTGTGGCCTCCTCCTCTCTCTCCCGAGCCTGGTCCCTCTGCATGACCATGTCGTCCAGCTGCTCCTGAAGCCTCTCAACTGAACTCTCAAGCTTCTTCTCCTTCTTTGTAGCCTTCCCCTTGTCATCACCTCACAGTGTCCATGTTGGTGTGCTCGAGGCCGTCATAGGCCCTCAGCAAAGCAAACATCACGCTCATGGCGTGACTGTCACTGGCCTGGCCCTCCTATGGACCTCTGACCAAGGCACTCCCCTCAGGCTGAACCCAGATAGACTCCCTGGGATCATCCCTAGGAAAGGTACCTACCAGAGCAGCTGACCCCTCTCTGGGAAAGTCAGCCATCAGGCTCCTGACAACCTGAAGAGTTGCTCCCTCTGCTGCCTTTGCTGGGGTCTGACTATCAACGAAATATGCATCGCAGTCTACCTAGGGGGTACCCCAAGGTAGTAGATTGTAGGCGGAGGTGTGGCGACGGCGATCAAGCATAACACAGAGAGCATAGACACGGCGATTTAGACAGGTTCGGGCCAACAAATTGCCGTAATACCCTACATCCCGTGTTTTGGTGGCTGGATTCATATGAGTATTAGGTTATACGAGGTGTAGACGAGATCTAAGGGATTGTGAGAGATGTTTTCAAGGGGGTCCCTGCTCTCCTTATATAGCTAGGGAGCAGGGTTACAGTTTCCATATCCTATCAGATTACGATCGGTCCCTTAAGGTAAGGGATCTGAGTCTATCTACCAGGATCCTTCTTGGCAAGCAAGGCTTCTTCGGAGTCCTTGGCGAGCACGACGGGCTGGTCACGTGCTGCAAGGCCTCGTGGGCTGGGCCGTCTTCTGATCAGCAAGGCCGTAAGGTCCCTGGGGATATGCCAATGTAATATCCCTAACAAGTCCCCGAGCACGTTATATTCTTCTGATGAGTCAGCAGCATGATCCTTGGAGGTGTACAACCATCGCACGAAGCCGTCGTTGCAGGGTCCCGATAAGGCTAGCTAGTCGGGGCACTACTTGGAGAAGTCTCCCGACCAGGTCGAGCTGGTCGAGAATGTCGTAGCTTGATGTGCGAGCAGGTCGCCTTTGATGGATGCTGCGGCTACTTGGTGGGAGGATGTGACGTGCTGAAGAAGAAAAAACTTTTTGAATGGCTTGTTTCCTAGTGAAATGTACCCACTTAGGCTCTGCAAAAAGAAAACAAAAAACAGCAGAGCTTTGTCGAGAAGAAAATCAGTACATTCACCACAAGGTGATGTGTACCCACTTAGTCCCCAAGCTTGGTAGTAGGTGAAGTATGCACGTGGTGCCAAGCTTTATAAAAAAGATAAAGGACGTATAAATAAGCATAAGTAATAAGTAAAGCATGAGTTTTGTAAAAACGACTACGAATACCCGCAGTCCCCGAGCCTGATGTAAGAAACTGTGAGGTTCTTGTATCAGCATTATAGAAGAAAGACTGAAATATAAGTTTTGTAAAAACGACTGCGAATACCCGTAGTCCCCGAGCCTGAAGCGAGGAACTGCAAGGTTCTTGCGTCGGGGTCATATTGCTTTATTCGCAGTCCCCGAGTATTATGTTGCATTCGTCGCCGCTCCCTGTGCTGCAGCAGCAGTCCCCGAGCCTTGCTTGGTGCAGTCCCGGACGGAGTCCCCGAGCCTAGTCGAGTCTGCGAGCAGGTAGCTGAGTCGTCGTTGCGGTTGACGAAGTCCCCGAGTGCCACTGTATCAGAGGTCCTACGGGACTTGCCGACTAGTGTACTGTAGTTGTGTTACTATTCCTGCCGAAGAGGAATCATAACGAAACCGTATGTCCAGTCCCCGGGACTGTGGTGTTATTGATATTTAGGAAATCATTTTCCATAAATTATGGAGATTGATTGAAAATAAGTACAAAATGGAAAAATAGAATAGAAAAGGAAGTTCGTGGGCCGAATTAGCCGCGCAGTAAGCGGCCCAAGTCGCGGCGCGGAGAGGGGGTCGTCGTGGCAGTTCTGTATTTGGCCGTCGCGGTTTCCCAAAATCCCTGGGATGCCAAGAGCCGCGCCGTTTGGGTATAAAGGGGGAAGTTGGCGGCGCCGGTGGTTTCCATTTTCTTATTGCGGTGAGACCTTTCTTCTTCCGTCGTAGTTTTCCCATTGTTTCTTTAGCCCCTTTCGGCGCAGTAACGGATTACTCCGCTTGATGGTGATGGCGCCAAAGAAAGTTGTCCGCCGTAGTGCTATGAGGCCATCCGCAACGATGGCTGCAGCGACGAGGTCATTGACAGCGGTTAGAGGAGCGTCTGTGTCACCGCCCCCAAATGTTAGGATTGAGGAGATGGAAATGCCGTCCTGGGCAAAGCACTGGACGCGGAGCACACTGAAGGAGGGTGATATTAATGCCCTTTTGTTTGGTGGTCTTCTTCCGGATAAGGAGGTCGGCGGGTGGCGGTCCGACGCCGAACACGGGTGAGCTCGTTGTGTTCGAGCCGTTCTTTCGGTGTGGCTTTGGAGTCCTTGTCAATCCGTTCCTTCGTGGTTTGTTGCGGTACTATGATATCTCAATCTACAACCTGAATCCCAACTCGATTGTGCATATTGCCGTCTTTATTCACATGTGCGAGGCGTATATTGGGATTTATCCTTATTTTGATCTGTTTCGATACTTCTTTCGCCTGAAGCTGAATGGGACTAGGTCGTCCGACATTATTAGCTCTGTATATCTTCAACACAGGGATGGTATGTCCAGCGAGTACATCTCGATGCCGCTGGATTCCATGTTTGTTGGACACAAGTCAAGGTGGTTTTATGTCCACCAGGAGGAGCCCTGCGCGCCATGTGATCCTGCAAAGGTGCCTGAGGTCCTGGCGACTTGGTCGGAGCCGCCATCCTAGGCTGGTTTGAATAAGGTGAAGTTGCTGTTGGGGTTGCTCGATCGTCGTACTCTTGATGGCGTGCGGGTAGCGTGCAGCTTCATCGCTAGGCGTTGTCAGCCTTGTAAGGAGAGGGAGCATCCTGCGTTTGAATATGCTGGTAGGAGTGACAGTACTCGGGAGGCGCCTGAAGGGATCGAGTCAGCTATTGCTGACAAGCGACTACATTATATCTTTGATGTTGCGAAGCGTTCAGCGCCGGCTCACCCTAGGAAGGATTTTTATCTTCGTTGTCCTCCCCCTCAGGTTTTGACTGTTTCTAGCTTTGTCTTTTGTATTGATGTCTTGGTGCTCGGCCTTTTAATATCCGCCTTGGCTATGTAGATTCGTGGTGTGAATCGTGCTACGTATTTTGCCTTGTCACCGGCCCTTGGTGTGCTTCCCGAATTTTGCATTCCTCCAGCGCCCGCTACAGGTGGTGATGGTTCTGGTCGTTCTGGCGAATCCCTATCTGATCTGATGATCCGGGGGTGTGATGCTTCGCTTGGGGATGAAGATTCCCCGCTTGGCACGTATTCCGAGCTGGGGCGTCGACGTGTGGCTGGTTCTTCAAGGTCGCCCAAGGTGAATAGATGTTCCCGGCAAAAGTCGTCCATCAGGTCAGCGATTCTCTTGGTTTTTGAATGGTTTGTGGTATGTGATATGGTGGTGTCTGATGAAGCTAAGTCGTCATCTAGCAGTGCGCCGGAGGCCGTTGATGATGATCTGATCGGAGAGGAGGCAACTTTTGTTGAGCCGGAGCCATTGAGGTTGGATCCCTGGGCTGTAGATCATGCTAGCGGTGATTTGGATTCTTCGAGGGACCCTAGGGTCGTTGGAGGGAGGTCCGGTGGTGACGATGTGCTGCTGTTGTTTGGTTCTGGTTTGAGGAAGAAGCGGAGAAGGGAGGTTATTGTTGATGACGACTTTGGCGAACCGTCTCCTTTCGGAGAGGGTGTTTTTGCTGAGGATGGAGACTCGGATGGCGCCGGGGATGTGCTGGGTCGTGTAAATGTGGGTATCTGGCCCCTTTCTTTTTCGCTAGTTGTGCGTCTGGCGATCCTCTGGCTGATTGATAGGTCGCCGTCTTGCAGGCGTTGTTGAAGACGAATCGGGAGCGCAAGCGTTAGGTTCTATCCTTGGAGGCATCTCTGGAGGCGGCTCGCGTGCGTATGCGTGATCTAGAAGGAGCTCTTCTAGAGAAGGAACGTGACAACTCCGGGCTTCACGACCAGTTGGCAAAGATGGAGAGGGGTTCGTTTTGGCGCCTTGACCGCTTGAGCCGTTGTCCTGGCTTTCTGTGATTCTTGATGTCTTTTTGCTTCTTGTAGAGCTGGAGGCCGTGGGCGTTGCTTGGCGTGATTGTTTTTGGAGCCTGGTAAAGGAGGTTGGACCAGTGATGGCCTGTGTGGATAATGTCGACTTTATTCCCGTTCCTCCATTGGAGGAGGCCGTAGCTGGCATGCTATCGAGGGCGCGAGGCTTCATTGACCGTTTTAAGTCATTTGTGTCGTTGGCGGGGCAGGAGATGCTTGCTTATGGATTTGCTGTGCTCCGGTCACATTATCCGTGTGTCAACCTTCGGAGGGTGCGAAGCGGGTATGCTGTTGGTAACTCCGAGGCGGATATATCTTGTTTGGCAGCGGAGGCTAACATAGCTGCTGGCGATCTTATGTAAACCGGGAGAATGCTCCTGGGCTTGCCTTGCTCAAAGATGCTGGCGACGTGGTTCGGGCACTCCTGCAGCTGGTTCTCCTCACCAGGCTCCTCGGGCTGCACCTCCTGAGTGGCAAGCTCCTGCTCCGGGGTCACGTTCTTCTGGTTCCCGTCCTATGATCTTGTATGATGCGATGCGAGCATATATAAGTGCATATGATGTGAATGGGAACATGATGAGATGTATGCGAAGTGCTGCATGCATAACTTAGCAATTTTCCATCCACTTAACAACTTAAGAAAGCAAGGTTGATTTAATAGCCCTTCCTAATAAGGTAGAATAACACTTGAAATTAAGTTGTACTATGAAAAACATAAAACAGTTCAGCATACATTTTTCTTTAATACTACTAAATACAGGGATACCTCAGAAAAATTACTAGATATTTATCTTGCATGAAACAATTATTAAAATTCATTAAAGTAGTTATCTATCACATTTTAAACCCTACACAGATTTGCTAAATAGAACATAGGGTAGTTCATATTTTTCTTAGATAGATCTCTGCTACAGAAACCTAACCAAACAAGTTTCACATTTTTGAGAGCTATATTTTATTTAATATGCATTTCTCAAGTTTAAGTCTTTATCAAGATTAAATAATTCTACACAGAAAAGTTGCACAATAATCATGGAAATTATACCAAACTATAAATCTAGACAAAAGAAACCTAACAAAACCAGTTTGGCATTTTTAGGATTTTTCTACGAATTGATATGCATTTTACAACATTCAAACGAATTAAAGGAAATCAATTTCTTTTCTGTTTTTACCCTAAAACACTACGCGCACCCGGAAACACACACAGACACACGCAACAGTGGCCGACAAGTGGGGCCTCGGGCCCACATGTCAGCCACACACACACACTGCGGTGGCGCTGCTCGTCGTCGGCGAGGCCTTCGACGATGGGGTCACCGTTGTCGGCTTCGCCTTCACAAGGCGGAGCCGATGGTGGCCTCGGTGAGGCGTGCGGGGGCTCACAGCGTGCTCCCCACTGGCCATGGCGGCACGGCGGCGGCAGCACGGCGGCGGCGGCAGCGCGGCGCCGGCCGCGATATCGAGCGGCGAGCGGTGGTCGGCATCCACGACGCGACCGTAGAGCTCGACGAGCACCGAACGGGGTTAGGGAAGGGGGAGGCGGCGCGGAATGGCGCGTGGCGCTCGGATTCGAGCCAGATGGCCGCGGTCACGGCGGCGCGCGATTGGTGCCGGCCGAGCCCTTACTTAGGTGGTGGAGCCGCGTCATGAAGGCACGAGGGCGTGGCGGGGCTGGTGTGCGCATGGCGGTAGGCGGCGGTGAGCGGAGCGGCGGGAACGGCGCGGCGGCCGGCGCGAATGGCGAGGGCAGCGCGTGCGCGGCGTGCTGTGTTATGCTGCTGCTGGGCGCGAGGGTGAGAGCAAGATAGAGTGAGAGAGCGAGGGCGAGAGCGAGGGACAGAGGGGGTGTAGGCACTGGTCGGGACGGCCACTACCCCATCTTGCCGTACATCGGCGACCGCGTGGCGCGCGCGGGCTGAGCGGGGGCGTGGCACTGCGTTTGAGCACGCGGTGCGGGAGCGGCGTGCTGGCGCACGCGGGAATGGGAGCGAGCAGGCCGGCTTTGGCTGGCGGGCCGAAAGGGAGGCGCCGACCCATTAGCTAGGTAAACCTTTTTTTCCTTTTTCTTTTTCCATTTTTGTTTTTCTTTATTTGTTTCAAAACCACTTTTGATCAATTTAAAATATTTTTTAGGTTTTAATGCTATTACCAAATTTTCTCAGAAAATTAAGCTGCACCTAATTGCTTTAAACATCTAGGTCAAATTTGGTTTACTTTTTACACTAGAAATTCAAACCCAATTTAAGGCCTATAGAAACATTAAATCATTTATAGCTAAAAGTCATTTTAAATTCAAGAAATTAAACTTATTTTTGTATCACAATTAAAGCATTAAACCTTAGGTTAGAATTAGCATGCTGGTTCAAGGTTAACAATACAAGCAAGCAAGATCAAGCAAAGGAATTACAACACATGAAATAATAATGCTATGCATGAATGCTTATGGGATGATGCTTAGGTTTAATTAAGAATGGTTTAATGAAGCTTAACACTTGAGGTGTTACACGCGCTTTCAGGTTTCTCCATGCACTGCGCACAAGCAGGCGGTGAAACGCATCATGAGGTACTTGCGCTTCACTCCCAAATTTGGTCTTTGGTTTTCCGCCTCCTCCGCTCTTGTGCTTTGCGGTTATTCTGATGCCGATTTCTCCGGTTGTCATCATGATCGGAAGTCCACTTCTGGGACATGCCAATTTCTCGGGTCTTCTCTTGTGTCTTGGTCTTCTCGTAAACAGTCTAGCGTGGCTCAGTCGACCTGCAAAGCTGAATACGTTGCCGCCACTAGCTGTTGTTCGCAATTGATTTGGATGATTGCAACTTTGAAGGATTTTGCTCTTGTGCTTACTAAAGTGCCTCTGCTTTGTGATAGCACAAGTGCCATTAGTGTGGCCAAAATTCCCGTACTTTATTCTAAGACCAAGCACATTGACGTTCGTTTTCACTTCTTGAGAGATCACTATGAGAAGGGCGACATTGACCTCCGGCATGTCGAGACCCACAACCAACTTACGGACATTCTCACAAAACCTTTGAGTCTAGCTGCGTTTTCTCGCCTTAGGGGTGAATTGGGAGTTTTCTTCCCTTTTTAGTTGAGGGAAGCCCTTTTTTAATCATAGTTCTTATTTTGGTTTTTATTTGACCTTTTTTTGTTTCTTAGTTTTTCATTAGTGTTAGTTTGCATTTTGCATCTCATTGCATTTATGACATAGTTCATTTTGAGCTTCATACTCATAGCCGATATAATGAATATATGCTCTGTTTGAGGTGTTTTATGTGTCTATGGTGTTGCTTAACTTAGACTCTCTTTGATCTCTTGATATGCAATAAAGCTAAGTTAGAAAAGCTTTAAAACTGAATTTAATTCCCTATGTCACCTCTGAAATGACACTAGCATGTGTACGCTTTTGAAGATCCTGTGTGGTTGTTTTGTATATAGCTTGTAACTATAGCTCTGCATTGATTCATTCACTTCCATTGAGCGCCATGCTTAAAATTGATCTAAAATGTAGTAGCTCTCTAAATAGTGAATTGAAAAGATTGTGTTGGGTTTGCATTTGTGAGCACTTCAACGTGTGTTCGAGACTGCTTCCCATATGGGTTGAACTTGAGCGATGTCATGTATGACCGAAACCGGTGTGTTAAGCTCTTTGGCTTCACCCGGTTGATAAGTGGCATCACTTTGCTTACAACCACTCGCATACAGTTGTAATGTGCCTAAAATTGAATTTTGCAGCAAAACTCTGAAATATATTGAATTTGATTCAATTTGGGTCTGTGGCTTGGAGTATGATCTTTGCTTGGGATAGTTCTACTCTCTATACATGAGATAGCTTTGAGGTTGATCTTATCTTGTATGCCATGCTTAGTTGTCTTTCGGTGGTGATACCCTTTCCTTGCTCACACATGTAATCTTCTCTGAATTGGCTTCTAAAGTGATCTTTAGCTCAACCTGAGTCTATGTTAAGTACTTAGAGCTTTTCCTATTCTCATAGGATCACATACTTAGAGCATCCTTTCATTGTCTTAGCTCTATGTATAAAGCTTTTGCACTCATTTTGCATTTCATGACATTTGTGGCCGAAATCTTGAGTTTTTGAGCCTTGATGAGCTACATGTGTCAACAAGGGGGGGGGAGATGTGCATTACATTCCGTCATTGGTGAAGGGGGAGAAATCGTGCACTTTGAGCAAATTTGGACACTTGTGCTTTTTCAATTTTTCTTCACCTCTTCTTGCCTTAAGGCTCATTTCTGGTATCTTGGAAAGTCTTGGCGGTAAGGCAAATTGGTATCTTATGATTGTGCTTTTGCTCAGGGGGATCTTTTGCTAGATGTGTTGAGCCTTTACCTCTTCTGGAGGGTCTAGCATGCTTTGTTAGCTCTGACAGGTTCCGATTGGCCTTTGAGCCCTATTTGGTTTGATTGATATCCTTGAGTCCTTCTTGGTCTTCCAATTGGTATTCTGAGCTTTGTTAGCTGAATTTGGTGTTGCGATTGGTATCTTTGGTTTGCTAGTGGTGTTGAGCCTTTTCTACCTCTTCTTGAGGGCTACCTTTGATTTGCTTGGTTGCGTCAAGCCACTGCCCATGTCTTTGGGAACCAAGTTTTGGATTCGTTTTGCTTCTCTTAAGTGACCCCATTTTCGCTTTCTTAGCTTTTGGTCATTTGGAGAGCTTTACCTTGTGGCTTAAATCTGAAATGCACTTGTGTTGACAATGCACTCATCAAGGGGGAGATTGCGAACACATGGTTGATATGTGCCCATGTAGTTCAGCTTTGATGATGAGTGATTGCTCAACATGTGAGTATTTCAGTTTGAGTGGTTTTACAAACCCTCTTGCGAAAGCAAATGTGTGCCTGTCTATTGGCTTTTGGTGTGCAGGTGTTATACCCGGAGACAGTGGTGAATGTCGTGGAGAAGGTCGAGTAGAGGCTTGCTGTGTCGATGGACTGAGAGTGGTGAAGGGCGGAAACGGGGCTTGGACCGAGGGGCCATGGGCGCGGTGGACTAGCTGTGATGGCTAGTGCTTGGCACCGGTGAGTACGACAAGACATGTAGGTAGACCGAGTCAACCAAGTCAAGACAGCGGACGAGCGGGTCGAGTGGAGGCTCATGGGACTCGGAGTCCGACCGGGCGATGACAAGGTGGCTCGAGTCGAGCGGTTTGGTGGTTTGGGCCGCAAAACCACCGGTGGACGGTTTCCGAGTTTGGGCCACAAAACTCGGGGTTCGGTAGTTGAGCCCAAAGCTACCGGTGGCGGGTTTCGCGGGTTTGGGCCTCAAAACCCGGGCGGAGCTTGTGTGAGGAAGTAGGGATGGCACGTGGCGGAATCCTGGAGGTTGCGTCGAGACGATGACAAGTCCAGGCAGGAAGCGGGGCCGTCCGTTCAAATCAAGGTAGATATTTTCCTGGAGTTGGGTCACAATGCTTAGGCTAGGTGGTTCTCTCTATGTATCGAGGGGCTAAGTGAAAATCTCCACTTAGGCCTCCATTACTTAGGGGATGAAGGGTTATCTTCTCCCTATCTCTTGCACACTTCTTCTTCCACCTCCCACCTCCTAGGTATTCCATACCTCTAGGCTTCTTGCTTGAGATCCATGAAGTCTCCCATGTAAACTGAGATTTTTGTAAGGAAAGGAGGTAATAACCTCCTTGTCTCCTCCGGGATTCAATTTTGAAAACCGCTTGTGCTTGCGTTCTTCATTTTTCCTTTTCTGTTCTTGATTCCCGTCGCTCGATCTCCCTCCTCGCTGCGTGTTTTGGAATTCCGTTTCAAGTGAAAGTTGCAGCTACCCTTGTGATCAAATCCACTGAAGGAATCGGGCTAGGATGGGGTGAGCGAAGAGATCGATCCGTTTGCGTTTTGGCTTGTTTTGCAGTCTATTTTGCTTGTTCATCTTTGATTCACTATCGGTCTCTCGGTTTGAGCTTTTGGGTTTCTGGAAGATCCGATGTACCTCTTGGTCATCACCAAAGGTATCCACCCTCTCTAGGGTCATGATCTTGTTGTGTGAGTAAGCTTGCTTGCTAGGGTTGTTTTTGGGAGAGTGGCATGTAAATACTTGTTGGAAGTGGCACCAATATTGTTTCTTCTAGCGCTTGTCATTTTTCCTCCTAAAAGATGACAAACAAATCAGTAATCAATAGGAAACAAATAAATCATTAATTTTTGCAAGAAAACATTAGAAAAATTATAGCAGCAATATTATTTAAACAAAACTTACTTTCTAGACCCACTTTTAGATTTTTTTTATCAACAAAAATACCATCTATATCAGTTCTAAAAGTACGGATAACCCCATTGATAATATCCACAGTCACAGTGCCACTTAGATCAGTCACAGAAGGTATAACTTGTCATTATCATTATCGGTATGTTCGATCTCCAGATTATCCAAGTTATATGAACCACTAGGTATTGATTGAACAACAGCTGCCCACTCAGTATCAACCTCAGGAACATAGTACACTTGAAGTGCTTGTGAATCTAGAATGAAAGGTTCATCTGATATCTTTTCACCAGTGTTGAATAAATGCCTAAAGTTGACACTTGTGGTCCCAAATTGATCAGTTTTTACCCATTTGTCCTGCACACGATTATCAACCCAATCACACAAGAAAAGCACCACATTCCCTTTGTGTTGATAGTTCAGTTCAAGAATTTCCTTTATGACACCATAATAGATTTTCTTTCCAACTATAATCTGATCATTATTGCCCCTCTCAAAGCTTGCTGACTCTGCAACTACAGCTACCCCACTATTTTGAACAACTCTACCCTCATCATAGGATTTTGTGTGGAAATTCAATCCATTTATGGTATAGCTACTATATTTCTGTGTAGTCATCATTGGCCCCTTCGCCAATATCTTAATCTCATTTGTTGCTTCACTCATTTCTTCCACCTGTGTTCATAAATTTCTATTAATCTAAATATGAAGTAAATTTGAAATTACATTTGCTGAGTTTTCTTCTTACTTACATGTAACCTAAACCACTCATGAAATGATTCATGGTGCATGCGGTTGATGTCTCATTTACTTCAAAAACCAATTGAGGATAGGTAGTGAGCATGCTTGCTGTACAATCATTTTATCAAATTAGAATGTATTAAGTAATTGATCATGTGAAATGTACAATAATTTAGATGCCTTACTCCAAGTATGGCCCTATATCATAATAGTTGAATAAAACAAATCTATGAGCTTGCAACCATGTCTTGTGGTCTATACTCATTGTGCACTTTCCAGCCAATCCTCGACCAATGGTATGAAAGAAAGGAGTTGTGCTACAATCTTCATGGGCTACAACTTGATACCCAACTTGAGTCCCACCATGCAGATAGCGACCACAAAGTGTAAGGCACTCAGTAAACATAGACCACTCCATAATTGATCCCTCAGGTGACTTCTTGTATGAACAGAACCCTTTAATCTCATTAGATATCTATATGCAAACAAATAGCAAACTGATAAAATAGTGCCTATGAAATTCTGTTAAGTATAGCATAGTATTTACATGACTAAGCAAATTACCTCTCTATTGGCCACATGCTATGAAAATGGACAAGACCAGCTATTCTTGCTTGTGTAGGAAGATGTACCATCAAGTGTACCATCATATCAAAAAATGATGGAGGGAATATAGCCTCAAGCAGGCTCAAAGTTTCAGCTATATCAGCCTCTAGACTATCCATATCACTGCTTCGAATGACAGGTGAGCAAATTTTCTTGAAAAAATTACTTATTCGAATCACTCCTGCACTGACCATTTCAGGCAATATTTTTCTCACAGCAAGGGGCAGCAAGTGTTGAAGAATAATGTGACACTCGTGACTCTTTAGTCCAAATACCTTTTTCTCATTGACATGGATATTGTGTCGTATATCAGATGCATAACCAACAGGAAACTTAACCCCTTTTAGTATTTGACAAAATAATTTCTTCTCATCAAGACTCATTGTGTATAGTGCAGGTGGTAAATAAAATTGGCCATCAACTTCAATAGGGTGAAGATCACTTCTAATGCCTAGAGCTTGAAGGTCCGGACGAGAATTCAAATTGTCCTTGGACTTTTCAGCGGTTCCCAGGAATGTGTTAATTAAGCTTTCGCTCACATTTTTTCCTATATGCATGACATCAAGATTATGTCGCAGCATCAATTCTTTCCAATATGGAAGTTTGAACCAAATAGATCTCCTTTTGAAAATGACCAAGGGCTCCCCTTCCTGTTGTCTTTTTCTTGCTGGTTTCTTCCCAGATGGATCCTTGCCAAAACTTGTACTAAGATCCTTAGTGCAGTCCAAAATTTGCTCCCTAGAAAGTGGAGTAGGTGATGGCCTAAACTCAGTTTTACCACCATATTTATTAGCATCAAACCTAAATGGATGGTTTTCATGCAAGAATCTACGATGATCCATATAGCAAGTCTTGTTACCATTACCAGGTCTAAGTGAACATGTAAATTGGTGGCACTCAGGGCATCCTGCTTCACCAGATGTGGTAGACCCAAACACATAACCTAAACCTGGGAAATCTGAAATAGTCCACAACACCGCCGCCCTTAACTGGAAGAACTCACCCATTGAAGCATGAAACGTTCTAACTCCATTTTCAAACATATCTAACAAATCATAAATAATTGGCTGTAAAAAGACGTCCATATCACTCCCTGGGGCACGTTTACCGGGAATGAGCGTAGAAAAGATGAAATTTGATTGCTTCATGCACATGGAAGGTGGGAAATTGAGTGGAATACAAATACCAGGCCAAACACTATAGCTAACATTGTTCATTCTAAATGGATTAAACCCATCTGTGGAAAATGCTAGATGGATATTTCTACTGTCTTCTGAAAATTTTGGATGCCTCTCATCAAAATCCTTCCATAGAGGTGAATCTGCAGGATGCCTTAGCAAACCATCCTTTTTCGGTCCTCATCATGCCATCTTGTTAGACTTGCAGTTTTAGAGGACAAAAATAACCTTTGGAGTGATTTCTTAATAGGAAAGTAGCGGAGAACCTTCTTAGGAACCTTATACACATGTCTCCCATCAAGGCTCTTCCTATTTGATTTCCATCGAGAAACCTTACATTTTGGACACGAATCCAAATTGACATGCTCTTTCCAGTAGAAAACACAATCATTTTCACAAGCATGAATACTTTTGTAACCAACTCCAATGGTTTTCACTAGTTTCTTAGCTTCATGAAAGTTTCTAGGTAGATTTGGACCCCCAGGGAATGCATCATTAAGTAGATCTAGTAGCTGGTCCATAGATCTATGAGTCCATCCTCCTAGGAGTTTGATGTGGAGTAACCTAATTAGGAACCTTAGCTATGTATATTTGCAATTTGAGAATAGCTCTCTGTTGTTTTCTGCTACCAACTTTTGAAGGGAAACTAGTTCAGGACAAATCTCCAAAGTTGAACTATTGTCTTCAAAATCTCCTCTATCATCTAGACCGGCAGCTAAGTCTCTAAACAAATCAGATATTTCATCATCCTCACTAGAATTCTCTGTGACCTCAGCAGCAACATCATAATTCCCATGATTCACAGAAGAGCTAGCTTCTCCATGTAAGTTCCATATTCTATACCCTTCTAGAAATCCATCACATATCAAGTGCTCCCGGACTTCACTTGCTTCTTTCCAAAATGAGTTCACACACTTTCTACAAGGGCATAATATCTTGCTGCCCACTGCAGAATTACTAAAAGCAAAGGCTAAGAAACTATTCACTCCTTGCAAATATGTCTTGGTGTGCCTATGTGAAAGTTTTAGATTAAATACCATTTGAGAAGTGTATAGAACTTCCAATATTTGTGAAATTATTTGTTTTTACCTAGCATTATCATCAATCCATGTTTTATCCATGTTCAAACCTTCTTCAAAGACATCATGTAGATTTCAATATGAAATAAAAAACATATCATAACATAGAAATAGTCACATACTTCCACAACATGAGAAAAAGAGAGCAACAACTAGGCAAATAGAAACTTACCGATAGAAACAAGTAGAGCTGCTGCCAAGAGCACGTTTAGATACCTTCCCAAGGTGTCCAATTACACATGGAGCAGCTGCAATTACAATATGGTGAGGTCAGGATGCTGCCGCTGCATATATTACTACTCAAGACATATCTCTTAAATAAATATTGAAAAATGACAAACAAATCAGCAATCATTGGGCACACTATAAATTGGTCTCGATCTAGACTTGGTTGGGCAATTACTATCTGCTGATCTATAATTGGTTGGTATATACCAACAAGTCCAGAGAAAATTGGTACACGACACAGTATAAATGCACACTCAAATGCAGGCGACGTCGTTCTCACGGGTTCCATCCAGTAAAAAACAGCATGTAATACCTCCATTCTGACTTGCTGCTGGCACAGTGGCGGACCACTTTGAGAATGGAGGTGGTGAAGGGTCGAGATGGCGCACTAGAGAGGGGGTGAATAGTCTTTTATAAAAATTTACGCGCAGTGGCAAACCGAAACAAATGCGGAATTAAAACTATCGGTCTAGCTAAGACTACACCCCTCTATATATAACTTTAGCACCTAGCAAAATATACTAATTGGGCTCACTAAGGTGCCAAGCTAGGGAGAGCTCACCTAAACAAGTCTACGTTGCAAGGTCACTCAAACCTAAGCAACTAGTACTCTAAGCACAAAGGGAGCTCCTACACATACTAGTAAGCAAAGCACAAAGCACCTAAGCTCACTAGCAATGCTCTCTAGCAAGACTACACAAGTCAACTAGAGAGCTCAACTTACTTAGCTACACAAACTAAGCAATGTGACTAACAAAGCTACTCAAGCCAATTAGCCACTCAAGAGCTACTTCTATGCTACACAAGCTAGAAGGTAACAAGGCAAGCCACACAAGCTAAACTAGTTACAAGAGCAACAACTACTCACTAGCACAAGTATATGAAAGTAAATACAAGCTAGTGATTTGGAGAATGCAAACCACCGAGAAGAGCAGACAAGGTTGACGCGGTGATTTTTCTCCCGAGGTTCACTTGGTTGCCACCAAGCTAGTCCCCGTTGTGTCGACCACTCACTTGGTGATTCGGTGGCTAATAGGCATTCACAAGCCTAGCCCACTCACTCGGGCGCCGCAAGAATCTACCCACAAGTGAAGGTAGCTCAATGACACGCTCAACTAGAGTTGCAGAGAGCTAAATCCCGCGGGGTGAGCACAATACCCCTCACAAAGCCTTCTCCGGAGCGCCGCACAATCTTCTTGCGCGGTTTGACGAAGACTCAAGCCACCAAGCCGTCTAGGAGGTGGCAACCTCCAAGAGTAACAAGCACCACGAGCTTGCAACACGATCACCTAGTGCCACACGAATCTATCTCTCAAAGCAACGCACTAGAGATCACTCTCTTACTCAATCGGATGAACACTATCAAGTATGAGTGAGTTAGAGGGCTTTCAAATCAAGCACACTAAAGGCAAGACCACCAATTAACCTTTGTTGGCAAAGATCACCCAGCCTCCATCGGCAACACACTTGGCCTTTTGCAGCATTCTTCCATCGGTAATATTGGCTCTTTACCGATGCCGATGGAGAACGGTCATTGACCAGTCAAGCTTCAACCCATTTGACACGTGTCGAAAAACGGTGTCAACACATGCCCCCCCAGTTTCGGAGCGTATAACTTTACGTGCCGAAATTCTCTCCACTATAGCCGTTGCTGTAGCCGTTACCCCCGAGATAAGCGTACGGTTTCCTCGATCCCCGCGTGTGGAACTGCAATTTAATAATAAAATCCCTCGATTGTAGCACGAACAGTTACAGACCACCTCGATCATCGTGCGTATCTACCGCGGGCCTCCCTACATTCTTGCACAGTGTGGAACAGAAACCCAAAATGCCCCTGAACAGGATTATAAAAGTTACCGGGATCCACACTGCCTTTTTACCCGAGCCCATTTTCACTTTCACCTTCCTGCCTTCGTCTTCAACCTCCGGCTGCCCTGAAGAACACAGGCTCGAGCAACAGTACTTCTTCGCACTCCAAGGACGAATCAAGCATCTCTCCGGCTCCAAATGGCGATCCAAGTTGACATCCCGAAGGTAAGATTTAATTTCCCATCTAATCCAACCTCTCTGCACAGTTCTTTTCTCTGCAAAAACCTGGTTTCTATCCCCATTCTTCCTTCTGATTTGTCCCTTTTTCTTCGAACCCTAGGAGCTGTACAATAAAGTGATCATCCCTCTCGCTGGTTCCAATCTCAGTTGCCTAGGCCCAATGGGCAATCGAGACCCTACCTCCATCATCAATGCAGAAACCAACCGGATACCGCTTAGGTCTGAGAGCTTCGATCTAGGGTTGTGGAAGGATTCATTCCGTTCATGGCCTAAGCACACCAAAGGATGGAAAAACTGGTACTTGAGGTTGGCCAGGTCACAGCAGGTGTACTGGCAAGAGCGTGCCTTAGATCAATGCATTAGGCTCTCAGTTGCCGATGCAGAGAGGAACGAAAACTTAATGATAGCAGCTTCATACTTCTGGTCCGATAGCATAAATGCCTTCCTCTTCAGGCATGGACCAGCTACTCCCACCCTTGCCGATGTCTACATGCTGACCGGCTTGGATATCACCTTTGCCGATACGCTCAGCCTCTTCAACAGAATACCTGAGTACAAGGTGAACACCGGTAGCATCGACGGTTGGACAGGTTATATTCAGGAGCATCAGAAAACCGGATCGGTAACCCAACGGGAGCATGCTATCTTCTTAAACATGTGGTTGGAAAAATTTGTCTTCTGTGGCAAAACCATCGGCCCGACCACCATGCACCTCCCTGCGGCCGAACTGCTTGCCAACGGCACAAGGCTCCCTTTAGGCAGGTACCTCCTCGGATCGGTTTACCGATTGCTTCATCAAGTATCCAACAAGCTACTGCTAGGAGAGCCCATCGGCAATCTCGGAGGCCCCTAGTGGTTTGTCAACCTATGGGTGAACGCACACATGCACAAGGCCCTCGGGTTTGACTTATTCGCCCAACAATTCCCGAGGGACATATCAGAAGACTACCGATATGATGATGATGAATCGGCAACTCGAGCTCCGCTCAACTTTGGAGAGGCCGTCATAATGCTGCCAGGTACCGATGCCGATAGGGAGCACTTCGGCTATTATTTCTAGAAGTTCTACAACGGATTTCCTTCCTTGGAACGGGCCTGGTGGCCATATCTCGACGAACATAACCAGTTTCCGTTGCTGTTCAGCCTGTCTGACATGAGCTTGCCTGAGAACCAAGCAATTATGAGGGCCAGCATCACTCCCCGAGCTCTCCTAGTAAACATCTTTGGATCTGGGAAGAACGCTCCATCGTCGTACGAGTTTTACTATCCATTGGCAGCGGCAAGACAACTGGCATTTGGCCAACTGCCGATCAAGCTGTGCTACTCTAGGGTAGTAAGACCCAGGCAGACAATCTCTAGCAATCTGGATTGGAACAAAGTCATCAGCCTCCCTGCCGATGCCGATCTGTCAGACCTTGACTTGTCCTCCTGGTCGCCAACTTCCTTCATCACCAACGAGTTCAAGTCTTGGTGGCAAGAATGGAAGTGCCAACTACTCGCCAAGTCTTCGCACTATTATCGGCACTTGATCGACGCCGATTACCTCATTCCCGACGACGCAGTAAGTCTGCTATCCGATGTACTTTCATTACTTTATTTGTCATCAGTATCAACACTTAACTCCTTTGCACCTTTGTACTTGACAGGCCGATGATCCAGTCCCCACAATGAGCACCAGCGGTAGACCCGTCAATCTTCGGATGATGGGCCCTATATCGATCATCGGCAACAAAGCCCCGACGTTGGCCGCCTTCACGCCTCAACAGGTACCTTCGCCGATGCCTACAACAGCTCAGGATACATCGGCTGCCGCTATTGCCTTGACGCAAACTTATGCAGTAAACTCTTTACTTGTACCGATCACATACTGTTTCATCGGCAACATTTATTTTGCATAACTCGCTTTATATTTTTAGGCACTATGGACATCGACATCTGCTTCCAGCAGACAAACACCTTCCAGCCCGGTTGCCGATGCCCCCCGGTCTTCATCCAAGCGGGTTGGCTCCCCTGCTGCTGCACCGACAAAGAAGAGGCGCCTAAGGCTGGCTTCTCCTCCACCATCGGCTCCACCTGCACCATCAGCTGCCGATGCGTCACCAGCAAGACCGCTTCTGGCTCCAATTGCACCAACCGCCGGCGGGTCATCGGCAGAACCTCCATCGGCTTCCGTACCTGAACAACCGATGGATGACGCCCCCGTCCAGGAGATAGTTGTTGCAATGACCGAAACGGCATCGGCATCGGCACCAGCCATGCTGAATGAAGAAACAACTCCCACCGTAGCAGCGGAGGTAGCATCGGCATCGGCATCGCCAGCCAGACTACCCGGCGAAGGAACCACTCAACCTTCCGCAGCAGCAACGACGTCGGCATCGGCACCGTCGACCCAAGTCCCCGATGTCAGAACGGAACCACCACAAGGAACTGCCGCTACATCGGAGGTGACGCCGGCTACAACTATACCAGCACCAGCGGCGTCGGCTGCCTCTCCAACAAGGGTCCAGTCATCGGCATCCGCTGCCGATGTTCAGGATGAAGCCGGGCCATCCAATATGCCAAGTTCCAGGCAGGAGATTCGCTTCAAGACGGTAAGTCGATTACCTCAAAGCTTATAGTTTTACAACCGGCATATTTTAACCTCTGTTTTCAGGCCCAAGACTCTCCAGACAGCCTCTTCTCCTACAGCCTAAACCTTCAAAACGAAGATGAGCGCCAAGGCCGCCTCCAAGCAGACAGTCTATTTTCTTTTGCCGTCAACGTCCCCGATGACGATGAAGAGGAAAGCTCCACCCCGGCTCTATCGGCAGAAGTCAAGTCCAGACTTGAAGAATTGTTTTCCTTGCTGCTGCAAGATACCTCTCAACTCATCCAGGACTCATCGGCGGCAAGGATTATATTCAAAGATATCCAAAGCCATCTTCCCGCCGATGCAGTAGAAACCATCCTTCAGGCAGCCTCTATTGACATCAAACAAATCCAGCACCAGAGGCTCATGCGTCGCATTGCCAATAGAGCGGCTCAAGCCAAGAATGAGGATGAGAAGCTCAAATTCAAACGCCTTGCCAATGAGAAGCACAGGAGCATTGGTCAAGCCAAAGTTTCCATCGGCAGCCTTGACCAGGAAATCCATCGACTGTCGGCAAGGAAGGAGGAGCTGCTGGCAGAGCTGCAAAAGGTTGAAGGGGATCTGACGGCTGCCAACCAACAAAAGACCCAACTGTCCGACTCCATCGGGGCTTTACAACAAGAAAGAGACCATAATGCCCGTCAAGCCATCTTATGGAAGAAGAAAATCAAGCCGGTTGAGGGTTCTGTCGATGCCGACGCCAAGGAGATAGATGAAATAGATCAAATTCGCCTACGTGCGATAACAGTCATCCACTCCTTATTCTAATGCCTGTTGTATCGGCAAGGATGTAACCTGATACTTCATCTTGTGTTGTAATGTAACGCTAGTTTGTTTTTACCGATGTTTTTATAAGTTCTCTTTTCATCGGCATTTGACTGAGCATTATGCATCTACCCATATGCTAGGGTAATATTTCTTTAAGTATTTGCCGTTGATCACCCTAGAAAATGCCACTCCCTCGAGGGTTTCCAAAATGTACGCATTACCAGGAGCAGACTATTTTATCCGATAAGGACCTTCCCAATTAGGGGACCACTTTCCAAACTTAGAGCTCTTAGTCTCAATCGGTAAAATCAACTTCTAAACCAAATCGCCATCGGCAAATTCCGTTACATTTACTTTCTTATCATACCTTCGGGCAACCCTCTTCTTATTCTCTTCAATACTAATTAACGCTCTTAACCGATGACCTGCCAAATCTTCTAACTCATCCTTCATTAGAGTAACATAATCATCGGCCGTCAACTGATCTTGAAAAGATAATCGCCTGGAACCAGTTTTAATTTCCCAAGGTAGGACAACATCGTGTCCATAAACCAACTGATACGGCGAGACCTTGGTTGCACCATGACAAGCCATCCGATATGACCATAAAGCTTCGTTTAATACGATGTGCCACCTTCTGGGGTTTTCCTCAATCTTGCGCTTTATAAGCTTAATAACTCCTTTATTAGTTGCTTTAGCCTGACCATTAGCTTGAGCATAATAAGGAGAAGAATTTAACACCTTGAAACCCATGCTAGCAGCAAAATCATCAAACTCTCCCGATGTGAACATGGTCCCTTGATCGGTAGTGATAGTCTGAGGAATACCAAATCGGTAAATAATATGCTCCTTAACGAAATCCACCATATTTGCCGATGTCACCTTCTTCAAGGGGATTGCTTCGACCCATTTAGTAAAGTAATCGGTAGTAACAAGTATGAATTTGTGCCCCTTGTTCGACGGTGGATAAATCTGGCCGATGAGATCAATAGCCCATCCTCTGAACGGCCAAGGCTTGATTATAGGGTTCATTGCCGATGCAGGTGCCCTTTGCACATTACCAAACTTCTGACAGTCTTGGCACCCGTTGAAATAATTGAAGCAATCCTCCAGAATTGTTGGCTAATAGTATCCATTCCGCCTAATCATCCACTTCATCTTGAATGCCGATTGATGCGCTCCACATACACCTTCATGGATCTCACCCATCAATTCTTTCGACTCCTCTTTGCCAAGACATCTAAGTAAAACCCCATCAATTGTCCGATAATACAACTCATTGTCAAGGAGCACATACTTAGTGGCTTGGAACCTTAAACGCCTTTCAACTTTTCTGGACGGATCCCTCAGGTAATCGGCAATCTCCTTTTTCCAGTCATCGGCAACCGTTACCGATGTCACGATTTCTTGAATCGGCTGATATCCTGAAGCATTCTGTGCTAACCGATTGGCCTCTTCATTATGCAACCTTGGAATGTGTTTAAGGCGGTATTCTTTGAACTCTTTTAACAACTACAAACACCGCTCATGGGCCGCAATTAGCACTTCACTTCGGCACTCATATATCCCGATCAACTGGTTAATCACCAACATGGAATCACCGAAGATTTCAACAGCATCGGCACGCACCTCCCTAAGTAGTTCCAACCCCTTAAGCAAAGCCTGGTACTCAGCCTGATTGTTTGTCGAAGTAGCAACAATCGGCAATGAAATCTCATACCTCTGTCCTCGGGGTGAAATCAACAGAATACCGATACCTGCTCCATCCTTGCACGTAGACCCATCAAAGAACAGAACCCAAGGAGCAATTTCAACAAAACTCACCATATTGCAATGCTGAGTGACAAAATCAGCCATCACTTGACCTTTAACAGCCTTTGCCGATTCATACCTTAGGTCGAACTCTGATAGTGCCAAAATCCACTTACCGATCCGTCCACTCAAAATCGACATTGACAGCATGTACTTGACCACATCATCTTTGCAGACAACAGTGCATTCGGCCGACAGTAAATAGTGTCTTAATTTAATGCAAGAGAAGTATAAACATAAGCACAATCTTTCTATGGCCGAATACCTGGTTTCAGCATCCACCAACCTTCTGCTCAGGTAATATATTACACGCTCCTTCCCTTCAAACTCTTGAATTAAAGCTGACCCGATAACACCGTCATCGGCAGACAAATATAACCTGAAAGGCTTTCCGTGTTGAGGTGGAACTAAGACTGGAGGATTTACCAAATATCTTTTAATCTCTTCTAAGGCTGACTGCTGCTCTTCTCTCCATACAAATCTTGATCGGCTTTCAACTTTAACAGAGGACTAAAAGATTTAATCTTACCAGACAGATTGGATATAAATCTTCTAATGAAATTAATCTTGCCGATCAGAGACTGCAACTCAGTCTTGTTTATGGGAGCAACTACCTTGTTAATTGCATCAATAGATTTTCTGCCGATTTCAATGCCTCTCTGATGCACCATGAAGCCCAGAAACTGCCCTGCCGACACGCCAAACGCACACTTGTTAGGATTCATCTTCAATCCATGCTCCCTCGTGCACTCCAATATTTTCCGCAAATCGGCAAGATGTTTTTTGAAGTCTCCAGACTTAACCACCACGTCATCGATGTAGATTTCAACTATTGTGCCGATATACTTATGAAAGATAAAATTCATTGCCCTCTGATAAGTAGCACCGGCATTCTTCAAGCCAAAAGTCATGACTACCCATTCAAATAAGCCAACGTGACCTGGACATCGGAAAGCAGTTTTGGGTATGTCTTCTTCAGCCATGAATATCTGATTATACCCAGCATTGCCATCCATAAAGCTAATAATTTGGTGCCCAGCAGCAGCATCGATCAGCAGATCGGCAACAGGCATCGGGTAGCCATCCATCGGCGTAGCCTTGTTCAGATTCCTAAAATCAATGCAAACACGAAGTTTTCCATTCTTTTTATACACAGGAACCACGTTAGAAATCCAATCGGCATATCGGCATTGCCGAATAAATCCAGCCTCGATCAACTTGGTAATCTCAGCCTTAATATCGGGTAAGATAGTAGGATTGCATCGGCGTGCCGGCTGCCGATGTGGCTGAAAACCGGACTTGATGGGTAACCGATGTTCAACTATCGATCGGTCTAAACTAGGCATCTCTGTATAATCCCAAGCAAAGCAATCTTTATTCTCTTTTAATAAATCAATTAACTGCTGCTTACATTGGGAACCTAACTTAGCACTAATAAAAGTAGGCCTAGGTTTACTACCATCGCCGATGTCGACCTCGAGCAAGTCATCGGCAGACGTGAAGCCCTGCCCCAATTTTCCGTCATCGGCGAACTGGTCCATTAAGACTCCTCCTCAGGACCGACTGCTTGGATCGGTTTGATGCGGTAATCGGCAATTTTGAGGAACTCTTTATCCCAGGCTTCGCCGGATATGCACCTGGTCTGCTCATAAGTGTCCAACTCTGCCGATGCAACAGTAGATGGGGCTTCGCCGCGGACGACTTCAATTCTATCCCCGATCCACTGTACCAGGCTCTGATGCATAGTAGAAGGGATACAACAATTAGCATGGATCCAATCCCTCCCGAGGAGCAGGTTGTAAGTGCCTTTGCCGCTGATTACAAAGAACGTTGTCGGCAAAGTCTTACTGCCGATGGTTAAGTCAACACATACGGCTCCCATGGCGGTTGACACATTGCCTTCGAAGTCCTTGAGCTTCATGTTGGTCTTGACCAAATCTTGATCACCTTTGCCAAGCTTCCTGAACACGACATAGGGCATTATGTTGATCGACGCGCCGCCATCCACCAGCATTTTAGTCATCGGCTGGCCATCCACTTTGCCTTTAACAAACAGAGCCCTCAAGTGCTGCCTCTCATCTTCGGCGGGTTTTTCAAAGATAGCCGTCATCGGATCCAGCACCAATTGCGCCATACCGGCAGCTTCTTCATCATCACTGACGGGCGCCATGAACTCCATCGGCAACATGACCACCATGTTTATATCTGCCGATGGGCTTCTATCCTTACGCTTCGGCCTCCATTGCTTCTCTCCCGAGGGTTCTGCACTGTCATATAGGTCGTCGCGGCGCTGGTGCTGAATCCTCCTCTTCTGGGTTTTAGTCAAACCCTTAGGGCACCAGGGAGGAAGCTTGGTCTTCCAGACGGGTTGGTGCTGCTTCTCACCGCTTGCATCGGCACTTCTTCCGATGTTGGGATCCCTGGAGAATACCTCCTCATCAGGTACTCTAGCATTGGCCATCTCCTCCAGCTCTCCTTGGTTAACACGCCCGCCAAGCCTATCATGGGCACTGAGCTTGCCCCCCAGTCGGTCATGCGCCGATCTGCTTTCTCTGAGCGGCTTGGCGCATCTGGGTGCCTGATCATCAAAACAAGGTCTCTTACCTGACTGATCGGCAGCGTGGTACCCATTGCACTCCGGACAGTTATTGGCAGTGGGCAGCCTGATGCCTTCTTCCCAGCAATGAACGAAGAAGGGGCACCTCCAGTGGTCCTTGTGTCGAAGCCATTCCCGATGCTCCTCTTCTTCTTTCCGATACCGTTCTTCCCGTGATTGCCGATAACTTCGCCTTGGCTGTTTGTGCGTGATCACAACCCCAGGAGCCCTGTCGGCACTGTTACCTGCATCGGCAACCTTCTTACCCCTTCTGTCATCGGCAAACCTCCTTGCGTCGTGCTTAGGCACTTGGTAGTCAGGGTCTACCGATGAGTTCCTTCTGGCAGCTTCCGATGTCAGCACTCTGGTCTTTTCACTGATCTCCACCATGTTGTTTGGGAACGGGTGCTGATCTATCTTCATCGGTTTCTGGACTTTTGAGCTCTCAAACTTGATACGCCCAGATTTGATCTCTGACTGCAACTGCTGCCTGAATACTTTGCAGTCATTGGTACTGTGTGAGGTCGCATTATGCCACTTGCAGTACCTAAGCTTCTTGAGCTCTTCGGCTGATGGAATCACTTGATTGGGCGCCAACTTGATTCGCCCCTCTTGCAGCAATAGGTCAAACATCCTATCGGCCTTGGTGATGTCAAAGGTGAACCTCTCAGTCTCTTTTTGGCCAAACGGACAAGACACAGGCTTCTTATCCTTCACCCATTCAGCCGCGTCGACATTCATCTCCTCATCCGATCCGGAGTCTTCTTCTTTCCCGATGAAGGTCACCTTCTTGTTCCAAGTCTTCCTGGGCTCAAAGGCTTTGATATCTTGATCGGCAATCCTCTGCACCAGGTGACTTAGGCTCTCAAACTCCTGGGACGCGTACTTGTCCTTGAGGTGCGGCAGTAGCCCTTGGAAGGCCAAATCTGCTAGTTGCCGATCATCAAGCACCAGACTGTAGCACTTGTTCTTCACGTCCCGCAGCCTCTGCACAAAACTTTCTACTGATTCGTCGTTGCGTTGCCTCATCTTGACCAAATCGGTAAGCTTCTTTTCGTGTATGCCAGCAAAGAAGTACTTGTGAAATTGCCTCTCTAGATCAGCCCATGTAATTATAGAATTTGGAGGCAACGATATGAACCACGTGAATGTCGATCCAGACAATGATGAAGAGAACAATCTCACCCTTAATTCCTCCCTGTTGGCAGCTTCCTCGCACTGGATAATGAAGTGGTTGATGTGCTCCATTGTTGACGTGTCGTCTTGGCCGGAGAACTTGGTAAAATTGGGCACCTTGTACCAATTTGGAAGAGGAATCAAGTCATATGCAGGCGGGTACGGGGTCCGATAGGAGTATGTGTTGACCTTGGGTTTGATACCGAATTTCTCCTTCATGACTTCGGCAATCTTACCGACCTAGTACACGTCCTGCTCTTGCCGACTCATTGGCTGATTATCGACTAGTGGAGTCGGCTGACGCGCCTCTTGGAGATGTGCAGTAGTCGTGGGCGCAGCACCAGTCATCTGGACGCTATGCATCGGTTGACTTGCCGATGGGTAGATTGGCATGCTTGGCGGAGTCGGTTGATGCGCCCCTTGAAGATATGCAGTTGTCGCAGGCGCAGCATCAGTCATCTGCATGCTATGCATCGGTTGACTTACCGACGGATGATTCGGCATACTTGGCGGAGTCGGCTGAACTGTCACATTCATCGGTTGTTGTACCGATGACCCGCCTTGGATGTAAGCTGGGCCTCCATAATAATACATCGGCGCGCCAGGCTGCTGAGCTGGTGGCTGGTTGACCCATCCAAGGTTATAAGGCATCGGCATATGACTTGCCGATGGTTGATAGCTGACCGGAGCATGCGGCTCTTTAATCCTAGAGCAATTGATCACCAGATTACCTTGGGGAATCGGTACTCCAGCTTGAGAGTTTGCCTCCAGAGATTGACTGCCGGTGGTTATAATCTGTTGCATCGGCACGGAGTTTGCCGATGGTGGCATCAGAGGTATCTTGGGGATTACTTGGAGATCGTCTGATGGCATTTGTATGGTTGGAGTAGGTGCGGAGTTGTGCGTCATATGAGCCATCGGCTGTAGCTGTGCCGCCGATGCCGCAGAGTTCTTCCAGGCTGAACCGTCTCCCTGCACCAGATTAGAGCCAGCATATAGATTTGGAGGCATATCGTATCCCCACCAGTTAGCGGGGGCTACTCCTGAAGTTGCCGACGCGGCTGGATCTGCATTGGACTTGGTAGTGTCGCCAGCGTTCGGTCTTGGTGATGTAGCTACATCGGCAGACAGTTCCACAGGGGTGGAAGACGCCATTTGGGTCGCCGATGGGCTTGCAGATGCCAATCCAGGTTGATGGTATGCTGGACCGGCATATCGCGGTGCATGTCCTTCCTTGAATGTTTGTGCGACAGCATTGTAGACAGTATTGGACAGCACGCTGGAGTGGTTAATCAAAGCTTGACTCACGGCGGCATTGACCATCTCTTGTAGTTTACCAGGGTTGGCGTCGTACGTGACCTGCCATGGCAACGGCGGATCCTGCTTCTGAATTGCTTCGCCGCTCCTGCTGAGGCTGAAGGATTTGAGATACAGCTGCCTGTATTCCTCCATAGCCCGCTCCATGGCCTGCTTCTGATCATCTTTCAGATCGGCCTCAGACACTTCAATGACATTCCTCTGGTTAACATCGGCGTGATCAGCCATGCCGGATGTGTAGATTTGTATAATCAGGTCCCACTGGGCGTGCCAAAAGAGGTGTTGACATAAAAAGCGTCAGATCTGTGAACACCTCGGGCTATTACCAAAAGCTCGATGTCGAGGGCTTGCCAGTCGATTTGACCAATCAATCGACAAGGATGATAACTATGACAAGCTGAACGAGACGACAGCGATGCGCCCGGACGTCAAGGCTCAGATTGATCACGGATAACAAGAGCATAGCTAGACCAGGCAAACAGCGATGCGCCCGGATTGCCAAAGCCTAAAGGTACTCCCAAGCGGAACTAACAAGGATTTTGACGGAGATCAAGGTGATGCAGCCCATCGAAAGCTTGAAGAACTCGTTAAAGCTATAACTAATGCATAAGAAAGGGGTAAATTGCTGGAAAGGTAAATAAGATAAAAAGTAATTGATTTGGTTTGAATTGGATTGATTTTTTTCCATAGCCCTCGGGCACATATTTATACTCCCGCATGGAGAGTTGTACAATAACACGACACATATCTTTCCTAAACAAACTCCTACTTTAAAGGAAACTGACTCGCGCAGGAGCCGGATAATAATACTTATTTCCTAAACAAACACATCTATTTTAATGGAAAATAAATGACTCATGCAAGAGTCGGACTCAAACTACTATAATAATACTGGCACAGAACACCAGCTTCCTTATACTTCTTCTCGATGGGAACTTTCCATCGGCAGATCCCTTTAATCCGCACCTTCCTTCTTTGGCCACTTGTAATCTTCTGCTGCCACCAAGTGCTAAATCACGCCCATCGGCATCGGTAATACTTTCCCGATCGGCAATCGGCAACATCTTCCTTATCGGCAATCGGCAACCATCTTCCACCGGCAATCGGCAACGAGCCTTTATCGGCAATTGGCAAGGCCCCTTTATCGGCAATCGGCAATAGCAGCTCATCGGCAATCGGCAAGACCACCAATTAACCTTTGTCGGCAAAGATCACCCAGCCTCCATCGGCAACACACTTGGCCTTTTGCAGCATTCTTCCATCGGCAATATTGGCTCTTTACCGATGCCGATGGAGAACGGTCATTGACCAGTCAAGCTTCAACCCATTTGACACGTGTCGAAAAACTGTGTCAACAGTTACATATGTGGTAATGGAATATTTGGATAGGTGGAAAACTGAGATATTTTTGGTTGCTTACTCCCAAGGTAGGAATACAACATTTTTCTTGTAGATCTGAATGGTATATATGTAGATACGTACTTTCAGGATAGAAGTAGCATATATGAATGGAGTGTACGTGATCTTGATTTTAAAAGTATGACAAGTCTCTAAGGGCCAACAAAGCTTGACAAAACTCAATGCAAATCTCTACTATAATTGAAATCTTCCAAAAGAGTGGTAAGCCTGGATCTCACCCCTGACCCCATAGCCAGGCTTCCAACCTTCCGGCTTCCCACCCTCCTCGTAAAAAACGAATCGGAAAAAATCGAGAAAACAACAGCAAGCCGTCGCCACCTGCGGCGCTCCCTGCACGCGCCGCAGCCAGCAAGACGCCGCCGCACCCGCCGCCGCTTGTGCGCGGCGGCCAGCACGCGCCCGCGCCCGCGCCCCACCCCCACACCCGTCGCACCCCACCCACGCGCCCGCCGCCTCCTGCGCGCGGTGCGGCTAGCACGCGCCCAAGCCCCACCCCCGCAGCCACCATCACGCGCCCACGCCCCACCCCGCACCCACAGCTGCCGGCACACGTCGCGCCCGCCACCGCCTATGCGTGCTATGGCCAGCACGCGTCCACGTCTCACCCCCACGCCCGCAGCCGCCAGCACGCGTCGCGCCCGTTGCAGCCAGCACGCGCCAGCATCCCACGCGCCGCGACTGCGTCCCGCACGCCGCCTAGGAAGGTCGTCGGGTAAGTATACATGCTTTGCTTTCTCATTTGGAGATGAACTGGATCTTTTTCTCCGCCACATACAGGTTGTTCCCTGTCTCCTCCCTGAGCCCCTTTTGATTTGTAATACAATAAGCTTTGTGTTCTCCTGCCATGGATTTGTACTTTTTGAAGATGTTGGAAAGTGTCCCTTTTTATGCCCTAAAGGTGTTCGACAAAATGGCAGAGTTGAATGGTATACTCATGGTCAAGCAATGCATCTGCACTAAGGTACCTAGAACAACAGAATTCTTTGATTTTTGTCAAGTTAAGTTCCAAAAATAAATTGTGTTACATTTGTGGGTGGATCCGAGTGGCACTTTGATGACACACTCCTTATATCTGTAACCAGATTGCCAAATTTCATCTCATAATTGTACAATGTCTGGTCCTCTCTTTTTAAAGTTAGGTCAAACTCGGTTGCCTATGGTATATAATATGCATTGATGAAGTATTAATGTTCTAACTAATGATGTCCTTTCAAATGCAAGCCCTATGAGTTTTGTAGTGTGGGGGATGATGCTTGTCTATTTTTTTGGATGCTCGAATTGGCACTGGCCCAACAGTTAAGGTGATGTTCTTCTGTTCCGCTTCCGCATCTCATTAAATCAAGTATGTTTTTGGTCGAAGTTGAGTGCACGAATGTCGGATTGTCGCAATGTTCCACATCTAACTCTGTCCGAATGTGGGATTGTCGCAATCTGGGCTTAGGAGGAGCTGGTTCTCCAGTTCACAAATTCTAGGGCCATAAAGTTGTTGTTCTTTGTGTTCAGGCATGTAAACATAATATTTTTGCTATTATGTGCTCTTTATGGAGATATGGTCGGTGATAGGCTTTGATCATCTCTAGGAGAATACCGAGCTTCTGCATGCTCTCATCAACGATAGGAAGCTACCAGATCTTCCAAAGTTAAAGCAGGTAGCTTAAATTTCTCTATCTAATTGCATGCAACTCTGAAAACCTTTGATTATTGATGGTTTTCTTTGATCTTGGCCCAACTATGCATTAGACTATGCATTATTGAGGCATTGAATGGATCAGTAGAGATTTCTCAGCTTTAGCTGGGCAAATCTCTTTGTAGGAATGTTGACAACTGCTCCTTTTTGTTCTTTATCTATTTTTTTGCCAATGAGTAACCTTGGTATTTATACAATGTTGGCAGGTAGAAAAGCAGTCAACTCAATTTTATTCTGTGGAGATAACAGATAAAAAAGCCAAAATGGGCTTAGTTTGTAGAGTTCATTCAACTTCTAAAAGTAAAATTAAGGTTTGTTGCCAACTTATTATTCATCCATCTTCTATCATTGTATGACCATATAACGCCTATATTACATCAAAGATTGTGTTTCGGTTCTAAATGACACATTCCACTGTCCTTTTTTTAGTATAGAACTGACCATGTAACTTGATTATATCAGTTAACTGATAAGCATCGTCTTCTTTAGTGTTCCATAAGCAACCTATTTTGTTCTTATTTACTGATTATAAGTCTACTTTTTAAGTTGAAAATATTATTTCACTTCCATTGTTATTAAATTACGATAGTTGATAGATGATCAGTTGATTCTCTCTAGATGTTGATATTGTTGCAGCGTAGCACGTTTAAATACACCAAGTACTTGATATATCATGTAATTGTGGAAAAACAAGTCTGTTGACACTTCTAAAGATAGTTGGGTTTGAAGACATGAAGCCATCTTCCTGCGTAGGCATGTGCTCTTGCAGGAGATGTATTTCTCTGTCCTTATCTTTTTGGTTGATGCAGTACTATAGTAGTTTTTTTGGTTATTAGCTTTCTATTACTAGATGCAATACTGGATGATTTTGTTTGGCTAGCCAGCTTGCTGCTGCAGACAACAGTACCAAAGTAGTTAATTGTGTTTGGTAGTGGTGATAAATTTGACTTGCAATATCTTTTTTGGGCCTTCTATTTATAACTATAATGGTGGATTGCAGGGGTGCAAGGGAAGCGCTGATGTTTCTTGCTAAAAATTGTTTAAATTACTTTTTTGTATAAATAAAAAATATATCTTCTCTATTTATGCTTGATTACTAAAATGATATCCATTGGTTATTTGATTTGCATTGATAAATGGCGGCGGTGATGGCGTTGGGCATGGACATAGGCGAGTTGCACCTCCTACTCCAGCACTGGAAAGAGTCAGATGCGGTATGGAGATGGGTTTGGTGATCGGCCACCATTACGAAAATTTTGAATTCTTTTTGAATTCTTATTTTGGGTTGTTGTTATTGTTTTGCAGATGAGGGAGCAGCCATCCTTGCTGCCAAGCATGTAGAATCGGCACTCTCTTGGTCATGCCACTGAGGAAACTATATGGAGTCAAACATGTTTTTTTAGAATAAGGAGCAATTTTCGATTTAGTTACCTAGCCTACGCCTGAGGGGTCAGACGAGGCGGAGCTTACTCCCGAGAGGTCAGGCAATACATAGGCTACTCTCTCGGGGTCAGACGAGGCGGAGCTTGCACCCTCGAGGTCGGGTGAGATGGAGCATATGCTCGAGGGGTTGGGCAAGACAGAGCCTACGCCCTCGGGTGGGGCGAGACAGAGCCTACGCCTAAGGGTTCGGACGGTCGAGGAGGTCGGACGAGGACGCCTATGTCTCAACCGACCATGTTTGCACTCTTCGAAAATCTAAAAATGTAATATACATAAATGATTAAGGAGTTATGGAGAATGTAACAAGGTATTTTTAAATACAAAAGTTTTCATCTATTGTGTATAGACTCAAATACAAGTGTGTAAAAGTTAAACTCTGCAAAAATAAATTGGTTATTTTTTATAGCAATCCCTGGATAAAACCGTAGCGTTAGCACGGGCAAATATACTAGTACAAGTAGTAAATATGATAGTGAATGTTTTCCTAATCTACCAGGCATGTATATATGGCTGTAGTAGGAATTCAAGCTCTCGTCATACAGAAACTTATCATGTAATGTTTTCAATTTTTAAAAGTTAAAAGCTCTAGAACTATAGTATTGCTAGGAACAAGATAAATAGTAGCTCATACTTTTTCATATCATACCTATCAACTACCTAGACTTAGCTCAAGCATTCGCAACCCACAAATTTCAGGTTCAGAGTAAATCTTCATGTTAAAATAGTTATATCTAAAACTGGGGAGAATTCAAGGCTGAAAGCTAGGTACTTGAAAGAAATTACGGCAGAGCAACTATTCATCATTTCCATATATAGAGTTGTCTCCATAGTTCTTTTTATTATTAACTACTTCTAAAAATTAAACAAACTTAAACACACCTATTATACTATTATTATTACTAATTAAGAAAACTCACTTAGGGATAAAGTAGACAATCAAAATTCCATAGATATAAAAAGTGTCAAAGTTGTAACTTTAAATTGTGAACCTTCATGTGCTCATATATTTTTTTTATTTGAAATAATTTATGTAACTAATATCTAAGTAAGCCTAAGTGAATAAGGATACTTACCTGGATACTTGGGGGTGCTCTTCCCGAAGCTAGATGTTGACATAGTCATTCATTTAGATAGTGTAGACTTACTTCACTTCTCTGAGACTTCAAAGAGTTGATGTAGTTGTACTTCTCAAAGTAGATGAAGTTATCTAATCTTTTCTAGTCTTTCCAAATCCCGCTAAACTCAAATAGACAACAAAGCTCATGGAACAAATTAAGCGTTAGCGGTAAACCATCTATGCCTTGATTACCAGAGCCTTGTAGATTTCTTCTATTCAATATATTTTTAGATTTTCAATTTTATATGAAAATGACTAATGCAATATTTTTTTATGCCTCCGCAATAAATAGTTGAAAGACTTATTCACATGGGGCTTAAAGGTTTTTCTTTTTGTAATGCAATACAGAAATATGCATATGCTATGATAAAGATGATTATGCACTTAGACTAAGAATGATATATGAATAGTGCCATAAATACTTATGGAAACTAAATATGCTAGAGTGCAACTAATGCAATGCAGAGAAATAAATATGCAAATAACTTACTAAGTTTACCTTTCGGCTAAGGTTCAAAGATTTAGGTTCGTTGAACCGGACCTCTCTTCTGGTTCAAATGTCTTAAGGAGAATGATCCACTCCTGATGAATACTTGGATGTTTGCTCTTCTTGTGTTGGTGTTTTTGATGAAGTCTTTTTCCTCTTCCACACTCCGTCAGTCTAAGGTTCTACTTCTTCTTTCCTCTGTAGCAGGTGATACATCCTCTGTTGGTGGTAGGACTTCTTTCTCAAGAGAACTCTTATCTTTATTATTGAATTGATCTTCATATCTTGTTAATTCTCCCAGATAGTTTGTCCATCCATCCTTGGTGGCTTATTTCTTCTCTTTAGGAAATTGGAAATGGATCTCTCATGGTTTCATAGAAATGATTGCACCAGTGGTGTTGAGGAAAGATCTTCCTCGAATGAGGTGGACTTCATCTTCGTCTCCCATATCTTGAACCATGAAGTTGGTGAGAACATAGTGATCTATCATGTTGACCATGACATCCTTTACTATTCCCTCTGGAAATCGAAATGATTGGTCCGCCAGCTGAAACTACACATATGTCTGGTACAGGGGTCTATTTCCATATAAATGTTGATATGTTACCTCAGACATTATGTTGATGCTTGATCCAATATCGCAGAATATCTTGTAGAATGTACTTTCCTTGATCTTGCAATCAATGGTAGGTACTCCTGGATCATCTAGCTTAGTGAGGTAATGGTGATAGAAGGAGGTGATCAAACCCTAAATCGACAGTGTTGATCATCCACATGGAGTCTTCCCTTGGTTGTTGAGATTTATTCTTCCTCTTCTATTGTTGATGTTGTTCTTCCTTGTAGCTGCAGTTGTATCCTCGTAGGTGTACAACGTCTGAGGATGAGTAGGAACCTTGAGTGTAGGCTTCTTGGAAGTGAACTTCTCCTTCCCATCCTTCATTGTGAAACATATCTTGGCACTCCACTTGTTTCTTCAACCTCAAAGTCTGCCGATACAAACGATTGTCCAACTCCTATGAAACTATCTTCAAGAACTCCCTTGGGATAGCATAGTGTCTAATCTGCAAGTTGGCATGATGTTGACACTTGCTCCAAGGTCACAGACCACTTCTTCAAAAGTGTAAGCTCCAATGGAGATTGGAATGACAGGTCTCCCTGGATCTCCTTTCTTCATTGGTAGGGTGTCATCCATCCATGCTCTTGATGGCATGGTGAAGAAGTGTCCTGCTCACAGAAACAAGGCAGAGATCAAGTGCATGGGCTCTGTTGGTGGGAAAACACCAATAGAACCAAAATTTATTATTCTCTAGCCTAAACACATTGAGCAAAATTGAGTTGGTGTTCTTATATTTCATTTAACCATGACATATGTGATAAGATCAGAGGATGAACATGAATGTAGTATTTCAACAACACATGGCTAATCAGATTGCTTTAACACAAGGAAAGATTGTCTAATTTATTTTTACATGATTGAGATTATCATCTTCCAAGGTTGGATGTGCAACATTTTAGATGGTTAAGACTGTGAGATTAAGAAGTGGTAATAGGATCAAGTTTTAAAGAACTAACATGTTGAGATAATCAGGTTGGATCTAGTAAAGTTTTATCTCAAACATGTTTAGATCTTTATTTATGTGAATACCAGAATCAAAGAAAAGTTCTTAGAGTGATGCTTACTTACCTTTACCTTTGTCATTGGAGAATGATGTCATCGTACCTTCATGGAAGCTTCCCTTGATCAACAGGTTGTGCATTAACAACTTGTCTTCTTGTTCCACTCCTCTCTCATCCTTGTTCTTCCGATCTTGAAATTTTTATTGATCTTGTCTTGAAGTTTTGTTCACCCTCTTCCATGGATTGAGCGGATGTAGATTTTGTCCTTTGTCACTCGCCTTCTCCTTGATCCATGGAATTCATCATGATGAATTAGCTGTATCTCCCTTGTGAAAATTGTTGAAGTTCATGTATCTCTCTTCATCTATAGTATGAGTTTATCTCAGGACTTCCCAATTTGATATTGAAAGTTTTCCTGCAGGGGTTAGTCCAACAAAATATCCAATATCTACTCTAGTATACTATCAGTTCAAAAATCAACCTAGACAAGTCTAGATTAATTTAGGAAGACATTTTAACCTAAGCACCACTCTTACTTTAAAAGCCTTTAGAATTAAAATCAAAATACCTTTGATTTAAACTAAGCACCATGCATAATTTAAAAGATGTATGAATATACTTCAAAACCTAAACATATACTATAGCAGACAAAGGTAGCATGAAAGTATTATGGAAATTTACTCAAGTGAAGATGAAAGAGTATGATGATTTATTTATTTAACTGTTTGAGCATGCCTTAAAGGTAGGTACAACTGATATAATGTAGCAACATGGCAAAATATGTTTGTATGATGGGTTATCCCCCAAGCTTGAATTTTGCAAAAATCAAGATTGGATGAATGAAATTCAATGTTGCATGATGATTGTTGAACATACCTTATGTTTGTCATTCCTTCATTCTTTCTGCTCTATACCTAAGAAGGTTAGTGACAAAAATACCCGAAGGAATATAATCGTATATTTCTAAGCTCGATTTACAAGGGTAGGCAACAAAAAAGGTGAACACTTATGTTATGATCTCAGAGGTGCTTGTTTTAGGACACTACGCTTGTCCTAGGGGAACATTTTAAGATGTGTTTTTAGAAAAATGATTTCCCCTTCATTACCTATCTCAAGATTTACACAATGAGATCTACAATATTTATGATAGACATATGCATCGACAACCACCCTTTTAAAGTTTTTGTAAACAGAAAGTGTGAGGGTGTTGAAGATGTCATAAATGGTAATGATAGATAGACCAAAGGGTTCAGGAGATGTCTCATATGAGCATGGATTTAAAGAGATAGTTATGGAATAGATTCTATGCTCATTGATATCATCTTCCTCTCCAATCTCTATGGTTGATTCTTCATGTAAGTTCAAAGTTCCACTTGGATTGGTAACTCTCAAATTGGTATTGTTTGGGGCCTCCTCTATACTTGGATAATTCATATTTTCAAATGGAGTTAAAACTAAACCAAGACTAGAGAAAGATTTCTCCCAAACCATGGCTATACAAGGAGGGCGAAGCTCATAGCCATTTATAAGAATAGGGTGTGAAGATGGTGGAGTAGAGTATTTATATATGTGGTAAGAAGAATATGGTAAGGTGAGAAAGATTGTAAAAAGGAAAAAGGAAAAAGGTAAACGAATGGCCATAGTTCAAAACTAGCACAACTACCGTTCCCCGGCAACGGCGCCAAAAAGCTTGTTGGTATTTCTTAATGCATACAGATAAATCCGCAAGCGCATGGATACCGCTGTAGCTTTCACCCGTGAGTATTCCAAGGGTATCGATTTCCACGGGGAACATGAAGTGAACTAGAAAAGAACTAAGAAGGTCCAAGGGTAGATAAGATAAATGGGTAGAGAGATTTTAGAGTTTTCTAAGGGGTTTATCTAATCAAAGGCCTACAATACTCTACTTACTTTGGAGCAACAGTAACTTTCCGACTCTCGACAAAGACTAGGAAAAAGGTAGTCGGGAGAGGCTGCCAAAAGCTCTACGAAACACCAACCCGAACGCGGTGGACTACAAAGGCCTTACAGAGCTGTCACCTCTAGGGCTACCACAACTATCCGTAGGATTGGGCGCAAACTCAGGTAAACTCTAGTCTAGACACCACGTCTACACTATCGCTTACTACTCTAATCCCGTACGAAAACCAGAGCACTCAATACGAGCGGAGATCACATAAATAGAATAAAGTAAGAACTGAAATAAGATACTTAGAAATAATAAATGAAGAACCTGGAGATTGCTCTGAACTAGATGCTGCAAAGGTACAATATTGAGGAAGATCCGACAGATCCGGCTCCTCCTAGCTCTCTCCTTCTCGCTCTCACCTCTAATTACAACAAGATGAACTAGAACTAGAAGAACTAGATCTAGACAACTAGAGGGACCTCTCTCCTTCTCTACTTATAATTGAAACCCTAACTTTTGCTCTGGAGAAGAATAATGAGATGAGATGATCCTCAGGAGGTCAGGGGCCTTGCTTATATAGCCTCCTCAAATGAACGTGGTCCATTGGATAAAATTGACCTATATGAAGGGTTTAGATTCATCCTCAAAGGCGGTGGAGCATAATCCACGAAGCAGAGACTGATTGGCTGCAGAGGTAGGGCGGGCGCCCTGGCTCCAGGCCCGATCCGCCTCCCGTTCATTCTTGTGTCTTCTGGAACCTTCTAGAGTACATAAAATTGTGCGGTTGATAATTATCTCTATGTAAACATGACATGTGACCCTTTCCTTGGTATTTACTGATAACCCCCTGCAGAAACAGACATTCACCAAAACTTGTGGAATTTCATTAGTAAACCCTCCTATATCTAGATGTGAATTGCGTATGGATCCTTTTTCATGTTTAGTTGACGGTTAAAATTGGTACTTAAGGACCGTCAACAATTGCTGTGTCATTGAGTTACTCTCATTTGGGTGGATTCTTGTGGCGCCCGAGTAGTGGGCTAGGCTTGTGATTACCTATTAGCCACCGAATCTCCATTTGAGTAGTCGATACAACGGGGACTAGCTTGGTGGCAACCAAGTGAACCTCGGGAGAAAAATCTTGTGTAAACTTGTCTCCTGGCTACTCTTTGGTATTCATTGTGATTGATTCTTCATATTGACATCCACATATCACAAGGCATCAGTATAATCACCTTTATCCTCTTTGCATTTACATTCTTTCATATCTTGCTTAGTTAGCCTTCTAGTTGTTTAGTTAGTTTTTCTTGTTAGTTGTTCTTGCTAGCTTGTATTGAGTGTCTTAGGTTCTTTCTATTGTTTATTAGACACTCAATTAACTAAAATTTCTTGGATAGGTGGCTTTGCACCCCTAGTAGAGCTAGAGCAAAAGCTTTGCTTTAGTGTTAATCTAACCTTTGCTCTAGTGGTTTGTAGAATTTTTTTAAAAGGCTATTTAGCCCCCCTCTAGCCATCTAGGACCTTTCAAGTGGTATCAAGGATTAACAAACTTTGATGTTAGTGATGGCTCAAATATCATTCAACCATGTGGGGAGGAAACCACTAATGTTTGATGGCACCTCATTTGATTATTGGAAGAGAAAAATGAAGATGCATCTAGGCTCAATTCATGAGAAGGTGTGTGATGACGACCCGTAGGGTTTGTTGTCCGATCTTTCGATGAGAGATGGTGGATAACTCGATTGGTGGATGGAGATGACGTTCACGGCTCGACTACAACCATCCAAGGACGCTGCGCCTTAGCAACCGATACACCACCTCCAATGGTTGCTGCGATCTTGCGGCGTGGCAACCAGCCACTAGGGCTCCCATCCTGCAAGCAATCGAAGAACCAGCAAGAACAAGATGAACAAGCACTATATTGCAAGAATAATATGAAGGTTTTAATCTGAGAACACAATATGGTGAGGTTCTGATGACAATCAGACAGACGGTTGATCCAACACGCGCGCTGAAAGGTGGTAGCAATAGCTAACTCAACGAAACAAAACCTGATCTGTTTGTGGCGACTCTAAAGACTTATAAGGAGTTGGGAGGACGACCACAAGGGTGTTGGGGTCGTTCTCCAACCCTAGGACGCGTCCCTAATGGACCCAAATTGATACATGGGCCATCGGCCCAAAATAAGGTGATGCAGCACCGGTGGACAGAAAAGGACTCGGTACAAAAATGACTACTCTGGACATGTCTGATAAGATATAGCCTTGGTTTTGGATCCATTGGAAAGTATACTTGATAATATTTCCAAAAAGTGAGAGAACGTCCCAATCGGAGTTCGTATGAAGTCGTGGCATCCATCACAAGTTGGTGTTGTCCTGCAATCCAAAACCAGCTAGAGCCCATCCTTTGTCCTGCTGATCCTCTCCATTGTTCCTAAGCAAAACAAGAGTACACGTATCTCCATTGTCTAAATATAATGGACAAGAGTTTGAGAATGAACTTACTTGATGGTTGAGTTCACGGGCACGAGCATGAGTAATAGGACCAAGTGGTGCTGGAGATGGTGTTGGTGTGATGTTGATGTCCTCATCATCCTCCCCATCTTGCATTTGAGTCGTCCTCGACTCAAGCTTATCTTCCTCTCCCAAATATGGCTTCAAATCTGCAATGTTAAATGTGGGACTTGTTGGGGATATTACCTCGGCATATCCCCAGGGACCTTATGGGCCTGCCGACCAGAAGATGGTTCGGCCCACGAGGCCTTGCGGCACGCGACCAACCCATTGTGCTCGCCAAGGAATCCGGAGAAGCCTTGCCTACCAAGAAGGATCCTAGTAGATAGACTCAGATCCCTTACCTTAAGGGACCGATCATAATCTATTAGGGTATGGAAACTGTAACCCTACTCCCCGGCTATATAAGGCGAGCAGGGAACCCCTCGAAAACATCTCTCTCACAATCCCTTAGATCTCATCTACACCTCGTGTGACCTAATACTCATATCAATCCAGCGACCAAAACACAGGACGTAGGGTATTACGGCAATTTTCCGACCTGAACCTGTATAAATCGCCGTGTCTATGCTCTCTGTGTTATGCTTGATCGTCGTCGCCACACCTCCGCCTACAATCTACTACCGTAGGGTACCCCTTAGGTAGACTGTGACGCACATTTCATCGACAGTTGGCGTGCCAGGTAGGGGTGTGTGCATCGACTCCATGGCTCGTCAAGCGGTTACGTTCCTAGATTCGATGGTCCTCCCGACGGCCGGCACCGTGCTCCAGATCAGATCCATGTCCTGGACTGTCAGATCTACTCCATGCGGGGCAGACGCGCTGCCGCCCGCACGTCATCTTGCCACGCCGACGTACGACCCGCGAGAGAAGATTAGCATCGATGATTTAGTCGACGCCATCGACCGCTCCAACGCCGGCATCCTCAAGTGCATCGACCTCATTCAGACGGCGTGACGCCGACTTCCCAGCCATCACGGCCGCTGACCACGCCGACACCGAACCCCGACAAAGATGACCATTGTGATGACCATGGGCACCTACCCTCCTCCCACGATGCCTCGTGGACTCTGGAATCAGGCGGCAGTCTTCTAGCGCCAGATCCCAACGCGCCCATCATAAACAAAGTTGTCATCTGCACGATCCCCAGTGACCCCAAGCAGGCAGTGTCCCTCGATGGTACTATCTCCCCGGGCTCGACCACCAGAGTAAGGACCGAAGTCGCCAATCCCTCCGGATCGACCGGCAGCTTGCCAGAGTTCCCTCCGGGCTTCGGAGGGGCAATTTTTCAAGTCTCTGCTGACAACGTCGCCCCCGACAATGAAACAGACGCCGAACGTGCCGCGAGAGAGCAACACAACGCCGAGCGCACGCAAAGGCACGACGATGAACACCGCGAGTAGGAGAGGCGCGACCAGGAGCACCGCGAGGAGGAACGTGTCACAAGGGAACAACGTGAGCAGGAGCAGAGGAATCACAATCACCCGCCTCGATGCAACCTCCAGTATGAGTTTGACATGATGAATGACGTCCCGGTGTACTCAACCCGTAGCGCCAATCTAGCGGTAGCCGCCTGCGAGTTGTCCAAGCTAAGCTCCAAGGCACGCCTGTGATCGAGAAGATAGATGCTCACATCAAGGCGGCCGTAGTCTAGGTCAAAAGGAAGGGTCAACCACTCGAGTCCTCTGGTCAGTCCCACAGCAGGAACCACCCACGAAGTCCTTCGAGGGAGCACCAGCGAGGGTCCCCAAGACGCGACGACGAAGATCATGACATGGCCCGGCGTGATCGAACACCGGCACCGGCGCACCGAAGCCCTCCGAGACAACACCGACGAAGATCCCTAAGGTACGACAATGATGAGTATGACAATTCTTGACACAATCGAGCACCAGCACCGGCACCCTGAGCTACGGGGGGACTGCACCCTTTTTCAGCCCGTCTACGCGCCATTTGGTGGCCCCAGAATTTCAGAGTAACAACGGTGGAGAAATACAATGGAAAAGCAAACCCAGAGCAATGGGCGTCCACGTACGAGATCGCCATGTACGCCACCAGAGGAGACCAAGACGTGATGGCCAATTACTTGCCAGTAATGTTGTCGACCTCCACCAACAGCTAGCTCCAGAAAATCCCAGAAGGCACCATCGACAGCTGGGAGGACCTAAAGGAAATCTTCATCAAGACGTACAAGGCTATGTGCGTCCAGCCAGGGACGCGTTACGACCTGGAGAGCGTCCGCCAGAGGAGCAATGAAAACCTCCAGGAGTACATCAGACATTTCTCCGACAAGCGCCTGAGCATAGAAGAGATCTCCGACCCAGAAGCCATCGCCATCTTCTCCAACGATCTGCGGGTGGATGACCTCCAAAACAAGTTGGCACGGAAAAGCATAACAACCATAGAAGTGCTGATGACGATTGCGAGCCCCTATGCCAACCAAGATGTCACCACCCGCAGCAGGGAGAGCAGGCGGCACCATTCTCGTTCCCTAGAGCGCGCAAGCGATAGCGGCCATCACCGAAATGAAAGAGGGCCCAACGACCACCGAGATTATCGGTCTGGCAACTCTTAGCGCTATTCACAGAGGTACAACTACAGGCGAGACAACCGCTATGTCGCCAACACGAATGCCCGCCCAGAGAAGAACTACGACGACGGCTATGAGAAGATACTCGACAGGCAATGCCCCATACATAAGCACGCCAAGCACTCCATGCGCGAGTGTCATCTCCTCGAGGCAACCATGCGAGAAAGAGCTGACAAAAGGCAGAAGAAAGATGGCGCCGACAGGGGCAAAGATAAAGAACCACCAGCACCAGAGTTCCGAGCAGCCTCAACAACGTACTTCATCTTCGGAGGTGGCGTGGTCGTTGAAGGGGAGAGACGACGCCACCAAGTCTGCAAGGACGTCTAATCAGTCGCCGCTGCCTCGACTGGTCAGAACAACCCATCAGTTTCTCCGGGAAGACGAATGGACGGACTACAGATACCCATGCCATTTCCCACTCATCATCGGCCCCACCATCACCACATGCCATTTCAGGAAGGTACTGGTCGACGGTGGTAGTGCCCTCAATATCATCTTCACCGACGCATTCCGCCAGCTCAACTATTCGAAGAAAGACCTTCTCCCGGCGAACTTCCCCTTTTGGGGGATCATCCCAGATGAGGCATCCAAACCGGTAGGATAGATCACACTGCCCGTACAGTTCGGTGACCAAGACCACTTCAGGGTAGAGAACATCAATTTCATCATCGCCAACTTCGAAACAGCCTACCATGTGATCCTCGGTCGCCCGGCGCTTGCCAAACTAATGACTGTCCCGCACTACACTTACATGGTGTTGAAGATCCCAACGCCACAAGGCATCCTCAGCCTCCGCACCAACCTAAAGATCGCATATGCATGCGAGCAGCAGACGATCAACACCATCGGGAAGACCCGTGCCCAGGACACGTACAACTCCAGTCCCAGCAACAAGCCCGCCGCGAAGAAGCCAAAGGAAGCAGAACCAGCAACGACTAGCGCCGACCCCTTCCGCAACCATATATAGAGGCCCTCAGCCCCCAGGGGCGCGAGAAGCTAAAATTGCTCCAATAAAGCATGTACTATGTCCCTCTCAATGAATAGATAAAGGTGTCGCGTTTTTTCATGCCTCATGTAAACGATTCAACCTCTACAAAATCCCATGACGTTCAGCGACCACTACGAAGGATTAACGGCATCCGGCGACCTCTCCAAAACACTCCCATAGTGTTTGACGACCTCTCCAAAAACGCATTACATCGTTCTCTCCAAATAGCCTGGCCATAACTAGAAACTTTCGAATCTGGCCTACTAATTTTATAGCGCATAGAAGTAGCTACCCTATACGCTATGATCATATCGATAGACCTCTCAAATGACGTCTCCCCATCAACTGGGAGACATCCTTTGTGTTGAAGGTTATGAGGTTATGTGCCCAGAATCTGTACACGACCATGATACGGTCGACGACTCTACAAGGAGTCTAGCTTTTCGCCCAGCGTCTGTAGGAACGGTCTCCACAAGCCCTAGTCACGCCACGATCGAGCCTCTCGGAAAAGGGTTCTATCCCTGGCATCTCCCTAAGCGTGCATGAGTTGTTCGCCCTCTGCGCCGCGGGTTGCCAGTAGCATACCCCCTTGGTAATCCCCATGGTACCTACACGTGCAGAGGCTCCGCGCCCTACGATCCGGGCCATAGGGAACCCAAGGCCGAACGATTCATTGCTATGGCTCATGACTTAGCATGCACGACAGGACATACAAGTGAACCAAAATCTCACCGTCTGGATATATACAGCTTTGTAGTGTTTACTTACAAGTCCGAATTCTTGTATCTGGGATACAAACTACTTCTTTTTAGTAGCAAACAAATCAACATCCTTAACCATGAACTCCGCTACACGATCCGCATCAACATCCAGACGGTCCGCCTCCTTGTCAGTCGTCCCTGACGCAAACCTAGCCACAACCTGACCAAGATCGATCCTTGGATAGTGCGACTGCAACATAGCCAGGCCGTGAGAAGCCACACTTTGTGCCGCCAAAGTCGTAAAAGACCGGAGCCTGACCCACAGACCATGGGCCTTCGAAAGCACACCATCCACGGTCGCTTGTTCAGCACGCTCAGGAATTTATGTGTGGCCGTCAACACACTTTACCAAAGGAGCGACCTCCCGCGCCAATGACCAGAAGCCATCATAGTAAACATCGACCCTTGCCTACAGGTCTGCAAATTGAAGTTGAACGCGCCCTCGGTAAGCTGGGAACATAGCAAACACCGGATAAGGCAGCCATACAAACGAAGCGACGGGCGAGAAACCACTACCTTCGTGCATTGCCCGCATCTTGTAAATCTCCTGTTCGGAAGCTATTGGTATTTCTTAAGGCAAACAGATAAATCCGCAAGCGCATGGATACCGCTGTAGCTTTCACCCGTGAGTATTCCAAGGGTATCGATTTTCACGGGGAACATGAAGTGTACTAGATAAGAACTAAGAGCATCCAAGGATAGACAAGATAACTAGGTAGAGAGATTTTAGAGTTTTCTAAGGGGGATATATAATCAAAGGTCCACTATACTCTACTTACTCTGGAGCAGCAGTACCTTCCCGACTCTCGACAAAGACTGGGAAAAGGTAGTTAGGAGAGGCTACCAAAAGCTCTACAAAAACACCAACTTGAACGTGGTGGACTACAAAGGCCTTACAGAGCTGTCACCCCTGGGGTTACCACAACTATCCGTAGGATTGGGTGCAAACTTAGGTAAACTCTAGTCTAGACACCACGTCTACACTATCGCTTACTACTCTAATCCGAATTCAAGACTAGAGCACTCAATACGAGCGGAGATCCTGTAAATAGAATAAAGTAAGAACTAAAACAAGATACTTAGAAATATAAATGAAGAACCTGGAGATTGCTCTGAACCAGATGCTGCAAAGGTACAATGTTGAGGAAGATCCGACAGATCCGGCTCCTCCTAGCTCTCTCCTCCTCTCTCTCTCACCTCTGATTACAACTAGATGAACTAGAACTAGAAGTACTAGATCTAGACAACTAGAGGGACCTCTCTCCTTCTCTACTTCTAATGGAAACCCTAGCTTTTTCTCTGGAGAAGAATAATGAGATGAGATATGAGATGCCTCCTCATGGGTTAGGGGGCCTTCCTTATATAGCCTCCTCAAATGAACGTCGGCCGTTGGATCAAACCGACCTTAATGGAGGGGTTAGATGCAACCTCAAAGGCGGTGGAGGGGGTATCCGCGAGGTGGCCTGTGATTGGCCACCAGGCCAGGGCAGCCGCCCTAGGGGGTAGGGCGGCCGCCCTGCCCCTGGGCCCGCTCGCCTTCTTGTTTCTTCCCGCGCCTTCTGGAACCCTCTAGAATATAGAAAATCCTACGGATGATATTTATCTCTATGTAATTCTTGCATGTGGGCCTTTCCTCCTCATTTCCTGATAACCCCCTGCAGAAACAGAAATTCACCAAAACTTGTGGAATTCTATTAGTATAAACCTTATTTCTATGCATTGGTTTCATTTAGATCCTTATCGTTGTTTAGTTGACGGTTAAAATTGGTACTTAAGGACCGTCAACAAACTCCCCCAAGCTTACCTTTTGCTCGTCCCTGAGCAAAGATGGACTCAATGATGGATCAGGAGTTGCTACTATGCTTTCACGCCTTAAAGGTACACATGCATTCAAACAAGAATTCTCCTTTGGATTAGAGTAAACTATTCTGACTTTCAAACTTACCCATATTACCTTTAACCATGGAGCTTACAGCCATCACTCTGGTCTTGAGTAATTGAAAAGTAGAATGATCATGCCAAGCACTATGTCTCAAGCTCTTTACTTTACCTTCATCCTGGAGTTTTGCAAAGTTTTCAAAATAAAACTCAAAGTCTCTTTTGTATGACCCTCTCAAGTCTCTCAATATGTGGTATTTTTGGATCCTCACCAAGGCAACAATGATGTTATGCCTTCTCTCAGAACATTATTTGGAACAGGCAAAGTAACAATGTGCCTTTTCTCTCTCACCCTATAACTAATAGGCAATATATGGAGTTTATAGGTGGGGAGAAACAACGCATACATACATGCAAAGCATATATTGTAAAGTCAAACAATGGATCCAGAGAAACAGGTCATACAATCAAATCAAGATGTGCATGTGTATAGGATATATGGTGGATGTATGATGATGAATAAATGGTGGATGTATGAGGGTGAATATATGGTGGATGTATGAGGGTGAATATATATGTATGATGGATATATGAGGGTGTATGGTGGAAACCAAATCTTACTCTACTCCTTGAATACATATATACATACATCTCTCTTTTGGAACTTGGAACTTTTGAGAGAACTTGGGCTTGCTCTTTGTTTAATTTTTTTAGAGAGGTGGGCATCTAAGTACCCATTGTTTTGATAGGACACTTGTCCATGTTTTACTCTCTTTATATTTTTTTTATATTTTTTATTTTTTTACAAGCCCAAGTCTCTTTCTATAACAACACTTTTGAGAGATAATAACAAGCAAATCCTTGGAGCAGTTATATATGTGGTATGGGATATATGGATAGGTGGAGAACTGGGATATTTTTGGTTACTTACTCCCAGGGTAGGAGTAGAGCATTTTTCTGGTGGATCTGAATGACATATATGTGGGTGCGTACTTCTAGGATAGAAGTAGCATATATGAGTGGAGTGTACGTGATCTTGATTTTAAAAGCATGACAAGTCTCTAAGGGTCGACAAAGCTTGACAAAACTCAATGCAAATACAAGCAGTAAATATGATAGTGAATGTTTTCCTAATCTACTAGGCATGTATATATGGCTGTGGTAGGAATTCAAGCTCTCGTCATACAGAGACTCATCATGTAATATTTTTAATTTTCAAAAGATAAATTCTCCAGAATTCTAGTATTGCTAGGAACAAGATAAATAGCATCTCAACTTTCTCATATCATACCTATCAACTACCTAGACTTAGCTCAAGCATTCGCCACAAGTTTCAGGTTCAGAGCAAATTTTCATGTCAAAATAGTTATATCTAAAACTCGGGAGAATTTAAGGCTGAAAACTAGGTACTTGAAAGGAATTATGACAGAGAAACTATTCATCATTTCCATAGAGAGATAAACATTCATGGAACATATGGGAGTAGAGATAAGTCTTTTTGTGCTTTTTATTATATTTAGAGATTTTTTTTAATTGTAGGCAAAGATAAGCAAGAAAATGCATGAATGTAAATGCTGGAATTAAACACTTACCTTAGTGGGGGAGGGAACCTCCCCCAAGCTTATCCTTTGCTCAATAGTGTGGTGGCTGATATGGATGTTGTTGCCACCACATCCTCCATCGCTGGATTTCTTCTTCTTGAAGTGCTTGTAGTTGTTCGGTGTTTTGATGGACTATACCTGCTGTCACACCATGCTCAACGCGAAGCTCGCCTGTGGCATTGGTGAGATTGTCCATTTGTTCCCTCCGCTCACGATGCTCCCAATCTCATGGGGACAAGAAGGATGCTCGTGGTCTTTGAGGACCTGGTGGTCGAGGAGGCATGCCAGTGGAAGTGTCCATGGCATCGAAAATTGCGTCGTCTTCCTCCTCACCAACAACTCCTCGGGAAGGACCACCTTGTTTAAAATGAGCAAACCGTGGTTCCTCATGTGCTCTCCTGCTGGAACCTGCAACACCTCTTTGCCCACATCCTTGATCTCAATCAAGGGTTAGTTGGTGGGTCCTATACAACCAACATTTCTCATTTGGAAGAGGAACCTCAGTTGTATGGCCACGATAAATCATTTTGAGGCCACCTCTTGGACTTTTTTTGAGCATTTGAGCATGTATAAGATATTCTTCAGAGTTCTTCATTTTATTATTAGCAACTTCTAAACATACCTATTATTACTACTAAATACAAAACTCACTTAAGGATAAAATAGACAATGAAAAGTATCTAAGTTGTAACTCTTGTGATTAAGTGTGAACCTTCATGTGCTCACATTTTTTTTTGAATTTATTTATGTAACTAATATCTAAGTAAACCTAAGTGAATAAGGATACTTACCTGGGTACATGGGGGTGCTCTCCCCCAAGCTGGATGTTGACATAGTCATTCGTTTAGACAGTGCAGACTTACTTCACTTCCCTGAGACTTAAAAGATGATAGTTGATGTAGTTGTACTTCTCAAAGTAGATAAAGTTATCTAATCCTGTCTAGTCTTTCCAAATCCTGCTAAACTCAAATAGACAACAAAGCTTGTGGAACAGATTAAGTGTTAGCGGTAAACCATTTATGCTTTGATTGTCTAGAGCTTTGCAGAATTCGAATATTCAAATATATATTTTTTTAGATTTTCAATTTTATATGCAAATGACTAATGCAATAATTTTTTATGCCTCCACAGTAAGTAGTTGGAAGACTGATTCACATGGGGCTTAAAGGTTTTTTCTTTTTGTAATGCAATGCAGTGCAATAATATAGATATGTTATGATTAAGATGATTATGCAATGGATTATACTAAGGATTATTTATGGAAAGTAAATATGCTAGAGTGCAACTAATGCAATGCAGAGGAAAATAAATATGCAGATAACTTACCGAGTTTACCTTCCGGCTGAGGTTTGGAGATTTGGGTCCGTTGAACCAGACCTCTCTCTAGTTCAAATGTCTTAAGGAGCATGGTCCACTCCTGATGAATACTTGAATGTTTACTATTCTTGTGTTGGTGCTTCCGATGGAGTCTCTTTCCTCTTCCACACTTCCTTAGTCTGAGGTTCTGCTTTCTCTTTCCTCTGTAGCAAGTGATACATCCTCTGTTGGTGGTACGACTTCTTTCTCCGGAAAACTCTTATCTTTATTATCGAATTGATCTTCATATTTTGTTAATTCTCCCAGATAGTCTATCCATCCATCCTTGGTGGCTTGTTTCTTCTCTTCAGGAAATTGGAAATGGATCTCTCATGATTTCATGGAGATGATTGCACTAGTGGCGTTTGAGGAAAGATCTTCCTCGAATGAGGTGGACTTCATCTTCATCTCTCATATCTTGAACCATGAAGTTGGTGAGAACATAATGATCTATCATGTTGACCATGACATCCTTTTTTATTCCCTCTCAGACATTATGTTGATGCTTGATCCAATATCGCAAAATATCTTGTAGAATGTACTTTCCTTGATCTTGCAATCAATGGTAGGTACTCCTGGATCATCTAGCTTAACGAGGTAATGGTGATAGAAGGATTTGATCATACCATGAATCAATAGTGCTAATTATCTGGGTCTTCTCTTGGTTGTTTGAGCTTTACTCTTCCTTGAGTGTATGCTTCATGAAAGTGAATCTCTCCTTCTCATCCTTGATAGTGAAACAGATCTTGGCGCTATCCGTGTAGATGATGGCATTATCTGTTCTTATGAATGAGCGTCCCAAGATAATGAGTGCTTACGCATCTCCGCTTGTTTCTTCAATCACAAGGTTTTACCCCTATGAATGAGTGTCCAACTCATATGCTAACATATTAAGGCATTCCTTAGGGTAGCATAGTGTCTGATCTGCAAGCTTCACATGATGTTGACACTTGCTCCAAGGTTACAGACAACTTCTTCAAGAACTCCCTTGGGATAGCATAGTGTCTGATCTGCAAGTTGGCATGATGTTGACACTTGCTCCAAGGTCACAGACCACTTCTTCAAAAGTGTAAGCTCCTATGGAGATTGGAATGACAGGTCTCCCTGGATCTCCTTTCTTCATTGGTAGGGTGTCATCCACCCATGCTCTTGATGGCATGGTGAAGAAGTGTCCTGCTCATAGAAACAAGGCAGAGATCAAGTGCATGGGCTCTACTGGTGGAAAAACACCAACAGAACCAAAAGTTTATTTGTTCTTGTCTAGCCTAAACATATTGAGCAAAAATGAGTTGTATTTTATTTAGCCATGACATGAGTGATAAGATCATAGGATGAGCATGAATGTAGTATTTCAACAACACATGGCTAAACATATTGCTTTAACACATGGAAAGATTGTTTATGTATAAAGCATTTTATAAGATTGAGATTATCATCTTCCAAGGTTGTATGTGCAACATTCTAGATGGTTAAGAATATGAGATTAAGAAGTGGTACTAGGATCAAGCTTTAAAGAACTAACATGTTAAGATAATTAGGTTGGATCATGTAAGTTGCAGCTCAAACATGTTTTAGATCTTTATTTATGTGAATACCAGAATCAAAGAAAAACCTTTAGAGTGATGATTACTTACCTTTACCTTTGTTATTGAAGAATGATGGCATCGTGGTCCTCATGGAAGCTTCCCTTGATCAACTGGTTGTGCATTAACGACTTGTCTTCTTGTTCCACTCCTCTCTCATCCTTGTTCTTCCGATCTTGAAATTTTTGTTGATCTTGTCTTGAAGTTTTGTTCACCCCCTTCCATGGATTGAGCGGATGTAGATTTTGTCCTTTGTCACTATTGACACAAAATATGGCGCACTGTGCCTCACACACAGCAAGCCGGAAAGCGTGGCTTCAATCGGGTGCCCGGGTGTTTCGAAATCCGAAAACATGCCAGTCAGTTTGACCTGAAACAAACAAGGGATAAAAATCATTAGATTCAAAACTGGAACATGCTCGGTGAGACCAGACAGTTCCATATATACGGCCCTGAAGCCACTTACGACGACATACAGCTATAGAAGTTGTCTGCCAACAAGTCTTATAGATCATTCGGCTAAAACAAACATAAAGTACGTAAAGCATTGAGTGTCGAATGTGCATGCATGAGAAAAGTATGTTTGGATCAATCATAAATCAACTCTGAATTAAAGCATAACCAATCTCAGCAATCCAACCGAGTCAGGATCCATGGTGAAGAAACATGTAATGCAAACGTGATCAAACTAATCTAAAGCTTGTATCTGCCGCACGATACCTAACCTTATCAAAGCTTGAACGTGGTTAACATGCACGAACCCGCAATACGTAGCAATCTAGATTAGACTAATTCGGCTATTATGAACGTAAGATCTATTTGTAGAGACAACATGAAAGCAATAACTATTAAAGCATTAATAGATCTACAAGAAAGAATAGAGACGAACCGTATCAATCTAGATTGGGCAAAAGAGCGTTACAAATATATGAAATATATAAAACATGCAACACGTGATAACTTAGTGAATCTACTAGATCTTGCCAAATCTAATAAAGCCGATAACTATCTTGCTTTTGCTAAGCATATCGAGCAAACGCCTGCCGCACGGTATCTACTTGTAAACGAAACATAAGCGAAGACTTCTTGATTGTCAAGCAAGGATCTGCCGCATGATCATTGACAACAAACAAGACTACTTGCATCAACATCTAAATCCACCACATGATACTAGACATGATAACAAGGTTGTCGGGACTTACGGAGGTCGACGGATCGATGACTCCTCTCGAAGAACTCGACACGACAAAAGACTCGAAGTTGGCACGGGGCCGGTTGTATTGATTTGGTTGTGAACCCTTTTTACAATGGCCAAGGGTTTATATTTATACCCTGGTCATGACATGAGTCATAAAAGGACATGGTTACAAAATATTAAAGGAAAAAACATGACATCTTTGACTTTAATTTCCTTCGGAGTATTTATTGCCTTAATTGTAGCGATCTTTGTTGCCCGATCGGCTCTTGCTTGCCGTTTTTGTTGCTTCTTAAATGGAAAACCGCCCTTTCTCAGAATAGCCGACCGCACGATCGTTTGCCGAACCTTTGGAAATTAGCCGACCATACGGATATTTTCCGAATGCTTTGGAAATTAGCCGACCGCACGGACACTTACCAAATGCTCTGAACACCCGTCTCTATAAACTTACTGCGCATTGGCCCACCTGTCATCTTCCTAAGCGTACCAAAATCCAGTGTTAACACATGCCCCCTCAATTTTGGGATAAAATTCATTTTATTCTGAAATTGACCACAAGCTTCCCCTTTTCTTCTAGGTCAACATTGTTCAACACCGCAGCCGCCGCTCAAAAAATCCAAGCCCCAGCACATTCTTGAATCCACCTCAACTCTTCAATGGCGACTCAGGATGAAATTCCAGAGGTAAATTTCATTCACCTCCACTCATTCAGCAATTCTTGATTGATTTTCCTGTTTCTTTCCCGATTCATTCTTTTTCCTGCTTTATTTGAAGGAATACAAGAACCAGATTTTGATTCCTTATGCTGCAAATCCTGATTCCTACCTTCTTGGTCTGATGGGAAATCTAGACCCAACCGAGATCATTGAGAAGGAAACCTCAAGAATCCCCTTCAAGTCTGGAGTCACTCCGCCAAGCCAATGGCCAAATACCTTCAAGACCTGGTCGTTTCCTTCAATCACTAGATGGCGAAACTGGTACCGGAGGATGCTGGACAAGAGTAGCAGTCACTGGGACAATCAGGATATCAGCCATTGCTTGGAATTATCTTTGTCAGAGGTGCCCAAAAATGAACCCCTCCTGATAGCGGCTTCCCATTTCTGGTCTGATGCTATCAACGCTTTTGTTTTCGGCCATGGTATGATGACTTTCACTCTGGCCGATGTTTTCATGATGACTGGCCTGAATGTGTCATAGCCAGTATACCCCTTCAAGTACAAGAGCAAAAGCAACCAGAAAGATGTCAAATCTGAAGGTGAATGGGTTAAGTACATTCAGACCTATATGGAGACATCTGGTGCTGTTCATGACAAGGAGTTCAGGGCTTTCATGAACATGTGGCTGTGCAGATTCATCTTCTATGGAAAACCTAATGAGCCAACCTTAAACCACATGACGATGGCTAAGGACTTAGCTGCAGGCACTCTGATCCCCCTGGGTAAATATCTCTTAGGATCTGTTTATCACATGATGCATCAGATCACTGCCCAGATGCGCCAAGGTGGGGAAAACTTTTGTGTAAGTGGCCCCTGGTGGTTTGTTCAGATGTGGCTGCAACTATATATGCATCAGATAATCTCTGTGCCCCTCCATAGCTTGAGCTTTCCTTTAGTCAATTACGCCGAAGGCAGCATGGCAAGAATCAAGGGCTGTTAAACCTATGGAGAAGCAGCATCCTCCATCAGTATTGACATGGACGTCGGTCACCTCTTCAAGTTGTTCTTCAAGGGTTTTGACAATGTGCTTTGGCTTCCTTACAGAGAAAATGACAATTTAACCCTCCCTTGCAAATTCAGCTATGAATCTGGCTGTTCTGACAAAGTGTCCATAGAGGTTTTTAACTCCTTCATCAAACCCTGCACTTTGCCAGCTGAATTCCATCATGGGAGATTAGTGCAATCTACCTATGAATTCTACTACCCAAACATGACAGCCAGGCAATTAGGATGTTGACAGTTACCCCCAAGACCTTTCTTTTCAACAACCATAAGATTCAGGGAGTTAATCAGAAATGAAATAGAAGCCAAAAAAATCTTTGAGCTTGGATGGGAATTGCCAATATATGAACCCTCTCCATTTGGGCTAGTAGATGCTACTCATCCTCTTTTTGCCTCATGGTGGCAAGAATGGCACAATCACATTTTCAACACACCAGTGCATCCTTTATGCCAAAATCTGCAATCTCAATTTGCTTCTGATAGTGAGGTAATTTCATTGCATTTATCATTTTTGCTTTTGAATTTACTTCTCACTTTAACATTTGGTTATGCACAGGATCTTGAGCCCATTCCTCCTACCAAGGCACTCCAGTATTACTTAGCTGGGCTCAACCCTATCCTGGGTTTCAATGCTCTAGTCCTAACAACCTTCATGAAGACCCCTCCAGCTTCGGCCACTGCACCTTCAGGAGGAGAAGGCAAAAGGAAAGCATTTGAGAATGTTAACGTGGCCAGAAAAACAAGGTCTAAGAAAGTCAAGCTGTCTCTCAAGGTATGAATGTCTTATTCGGCAATAAATCCCATTTGGCAACAACTCTGACTGTCTTCATATCAAATCATCTCTACCATAACCACATGTTGAGATTCCAGGATCAATCAATGTGACGACGGATATTCCTCCTCAAGCTTCCACTGAAAATGTAGAGGTTCCTGAAGATACAGAAGCTCATGAGGCTGAAAGTACAGATGCCCATGAAACTGCCGAACACATTGGTAACATCATTCGGCTAATCACTTCCTTCTCTTTATATGATATCTACTTCCTGCTCTTATACTTTATCATCTGCATTATTGGAAATATAAAATTATAGAAGATCTAGCAGAAGATCCTTCCTCTGGTCCAGCTCCAGGCTCACCATCTCTGAATACCCAGCCAAGCCCTCAACCAGAGCAGGACACCACTCATCAATCAACACGGCAGGTAACATCTTGCCTTAAGCTATTCTTTTAGTACACTCATCCAGTCAGCTAATACTTCCCCCTTTTTCAACAATACCATCAAACCGACTACTAGCTACTCTTTCACTGTTGAGGATTACATTAGTGAGAAGGGTGAAGAAGCTACCTCTCAGTAAACTCTGTCAATGGAGAATCAAGCTCGGCTGAAAGACATAGCTAACTTGCTGAACAAGGATATCAACACTCTAGTCCAAGACTCAGATCAGATAAGAGATCTTCTCGAGCTCATCAACCAAGACCTCCCATCTGATCTCAAAGCTTCACTAGAATCTGCAGCCCACCTTGGTGATCACTTTGCTGTGGTGAAGAAAGCCAACAAAAATATAGCCTCCAGAACTATCCTACAGAATAATAAATCTCTGAAGAAAAAGGAAGCTAGAGTCTTGCATTCCCAAATTCAAGCTGCCAAGAATTCACTGGCAACTTTGGATCCTGAGCTGAAAGTCATGGAGGATGAGAAAATTAGGTTGGAGACTCAATTAGCCGAACTGAATGCCAGAATTCAGTTTCACAAAGCCAAGATGGCAGATTTGCCAAACTCCATAGAGGCAACTTCATCAAGGATATCAACTGTCCTCAAAGAATACCAACAGCTCAAGGCAAAGTTGTTCAGTATCCAAAGCTCTAAAGATGAAGACCAGAAGGTGTTGAATAATGTCAGCCGAATCAGAGCCGAGGCCTTAGATGCCATCAACCAGCTTCTGAGCTAGTAGAAACATGGGCTTGTAATAGTTTAACCATGACACATTCTGTTTCTGAACAATCGGATGTTTTTTGTTCTTCATCTTTATATATTTCTGTTTGTATGAGAATATAATCAGCTCTTCTATTTTCCCGATTAGAACATAGCCGATTGCCTTTAGCTTTCTGATCAGAGACATAGCCGATTACTCCCATCTTTCCAGTTCAGGGATATAGCCGAGCGACTCTTAACTTATCCGAGCCTGGCCCAGTCCAGCAACGGCCCATCCGAGAGGAAAAACCCTAGCTTGTCGTTTGGCATTCTCATCCCACTACCCCGAGATATACGCCACTGCCTTTCATTTGGCTTATAAGTAAACCCTTCCTTCTCAGCCTCCATCATCAACAGCTCCAGTTAAGCATTCTTATCTCCGCCTCCTCTTCTCTACTCAAACCAATCCAGAGGAAAACCCTAACCTCTACAGTAGCAATGGCCAGAGGCGACGACCGTGGCAAGCGTCCTGCCGAAGGAGAAGCTGTAGGAAGCCGAGCATGGCATTGTCGGTAGCGCGGGTGAGAATCAACTTCTTGCCCCTTGCAGTTCTACTCCTTGTTCATCTTTCTAGCTCTGATTTCTGTTCTTACTCATCAGAATAAGGGTCATCTCTACTAGCAACAGCATTCCTTTCCCTTCAGCGACAGCAGCTCAACCGGGGACTCCATCATCCGGCTCCTCTGGCTCTTCAAGTTCCTACCATTCCAATCCTTGGGATTTGGATTCGGGTGTCATGGATGCCCCTTACACTCATGGAGAGGCGGCCACCTTTATCAAGGAAAGGAACGAGGCCCGAGGAGAACTGGAGAAGATCTCCAAACAATACGGCATCGACCAACTTAAATGGGAGGACCAACGGAAGCAGTTCTACGATGCCATTGCCGGTTAGTAAAATTAAATCTCACTCGATTTCCCCCCTTCTAATTCCATCTGTTCACCCGATTCGTGTTCTTCTGTTTAGCACTCTCTGCAGAGGTTGAGCGCCTAAGATCGCCGACAAGGTGAACGCCGAGGGAGAAACCACCGAGGCACGCCTTGACGATGCGGACGGTCGTATCGATCAGGCCGTCATCCAAGGCGTACACCACGGCGTAGCTCTGGGGCTGGCGGCAATGTCCACCTAGACTCGTGAAGACCTCCCCTTCATGCCAGTCGACTTCCTCGGTGGCGGGCCTCCGAAAGATGTTGAGAACATCGACGAACTCCTGGAGAGTTATGAGGACCATGCAACCGTCCTTGCCCAAGCCACAGATGCCCAGTCTGTCTTCAACAAGTTGTTTGAAGAGTATTTTGTACTTAGGAACTTTATGTAAAAATTACTTGTCTTGTGAAATATTATCTGTGATTTCCACTTGTATCTCCTTTTTTGAATCTTTCTGAGAATAGCAAACCTGAGGAATGCTGCCTGAACTTGTATGACATCGTCCTTAGTCGATTGTGTTTACATTTTTTTTTGCTCTAAAGGCGACACATACCGCGTTGGCTATTCTCCAAGCTCTCAGAGTATTTTTTTTGGCTAAAGGCGATGCTTCTACATCGGCTATTTGCGCACAAAATTCCTTAAGTATGTTTATGCACCAACCTCAACACTAGGATGAAATTTCTTAAGAAATCTTCCTTTAATAGCTCTAGTAAACTCTTCTCCCAGTAGAGTTTTCAAAATATACACATTACCAGGCGCACACTTCACTATCCGAAAAGGTCCTTCCCAATTCGGAGACCATTTGTCGAATGCCCAATCTTTTGTCCCAATCGGCAATACAGTCTTCCAAACCAAATCTCCTTCTGCGAATTGCTTTTATCTGACCTTCCTGTTATAATATTTGGCAACATGTAACTTGTTCTTCTCAATATTTTCCAATGCTTTGAGATGAACCAAATGCAAATCTTCCAATTCATCCATCATCAGACCTTTATAATCCTCTTTCTTCAAATCGTTTTGCAATGTAATTCACCTCGAACCCGATTGCAACTCCCACAGTAGCACAGCATGATGCCCATAAACCAACTCATAGGGAGACGCCTGAGTAGACCCATGACAAGACATTCGGTAAGCCCATAAAGCCTCATTAAGAACCGAATGCCACTTCTTTGGCTTCTCATCAATCTTCTTCTGAATAATTTTAATCATGATCTTATTTGATGCTTCGGCTTGGCCATTAGCTTGTGCATAATAAGGAGAAGAATTGTACAACTTGATTCCCATTTATTCAGCAAAATCACAAAATTCAGATGAAGTGAACCTCCTTGATCTGTTGTTATAGTTTGAGGAATCCCAAATCTGTGAATTATATGCTCCTTAACAAAATTGACTATGTTTTCTGATGTAACCTTCTTCAAAGGAATGGCTTCAACCCACTTTGTAAAATAATCTGTAGCTAACAGTACAAACTTATGTCCCTTGCTAGAAGGAGGATGAATCTGACCAATCAAATCTATGCCCCATCCTCTAAATGGCCAAGGCTTGATAATCGGGTTCAAAGCCGATGCTGGAGCTCTTTGAATGTTGCCAAGTCTCTGACAATCTTGACACCCTTTGTAATATTCAAAGAAATCTTCAAGAATGGTTGGCCAAAAATAACCAATCCTCCTAATTACCCACTACATTTGGTAAGCCGATTGATGTGCACCACATATCCCTTCATGCACTTCATACATCAGCTTTCTGGCCTCTTCTTGACTCAAACATTTGACGAGTACCCCATCTATTGATTTATAGTACAACTGATCATCAAGGAGCACAAACTTGAGAGCTTTGTATCTGAGTTTTTGGGAAAACTTTTGTGATGGATTCTTTAAGTAATCGGCAACTTCATTTCTCCAGTCATCAACTACCCGATTCTCATCCAAAGCATTAACCTCTTGATTCTCTCGGTATCCCGAAGCAGCTTGAGCCAGTTTATTTACTTCTTCATTATGCCCCCTAGGGATATGATGCAAGGTTGCTACCTAGAAATTCCTCAAACGCTCTCGGCATTCTTCATAATATCTCCTTAATACATCACTTTTGCATTCATATTGGCCGATCAGTTGGTTAATTACCAACTCAGAATCTCCGAAAATCTCAACCGCAATAGCCTTTATTTCAACAAGAAGCTGAAGCCCTCTAAGCAATGCTTCATACTCCGCTTGATTGTTAGTAACATAGAATTCAATAGGGATGGCATACTTAAAAATTACCCCCCATGGAGAAATCAAGAAAATACCAGCACCACCACCTCTGCTGCAAGATGAACCATCAAAAAACAAAGTCCAAGGTGCAATACTTATCATGTTAGCAGAAGGATCACGATGTTGGGTAACAAAATTGACAATAATTTGACCCTTTACTGCTTTTACCGATTTGTACCTTAAATCAAATTCCGACAAAGCTAAAATCCACTTGCCAATCCTTCCATTTAAAATTGGCATTAATAACATATGTTTTATTACATCAAACTCAGAGACTACCACGCATTCGGCATTCAACAAGTAGTGTCGAAACTTGGTACATGAGTAATACACACACAAGCAAAGCTTCTCCGTAGCCGAATATCTTGTCTCTGGATCTAGCAGTTTTTGGCTAAGGTAAGCTATTACTCTTTCCTTTCCTTCAAACTCCTGCATGAGGGCCGATCCTATTGTTAGGTTATCGGCTGCCACGTACAACTTGAAAGGCTTATCAAGTTATGGAGGTACCAACACAGGTGGCGCCTTCATGTATTCTTTGATCTCATCAAAAGCCTTTTGTTGTACGTCACCCCATACAAACTCTTGATTCTTCTTAAGCTTTAAAAGCAGAGAGAAAGGCAAAACTTTTTCTGACAAATTAGATATGAATCTTCTTATAAAATTAATCTTGCCAAGCAATGACTGCAACTCCATGAGATTAGTTGGAGGGATAACTTTGTCTATTGCTTCTATGCTCTTCTTACCGACTTCGATTCCTCCTTTATGGACCAAAAATCACAAGAACTCACCAGCCGAGACCCCAAAGGCACACTTGTTCGGGTTCATCCTCAAACCATGCTTCCTAGTGCACTCTAGGGTCTTCCTTAAATCGGCTAAATGTCCCTTGTGATCTCTGGACTTGACCACCACGTCATCAATATAGATCTCCACAATCTTACCGATCAACTTGTGGAAAATATAATTCATGGCCCTTTGATAAGTTGCACCGGCATTCTTTAACCCAAAAGTCATGACAATCCACTCAAACAAACCAATATGACCAGGGCATCTAAAGACTGTCTTTGAAATATCCTCTATTGCCATAAAGATTTGGTTATAGCCAGCATTACCATCCCTAAAGCTGATGACTTCATAACCAACTGCTGCATCGACAAGCAAATCAGCAACTGGCATTGGGTAACCATCCATTGGAGTGGCTTTATTGAGATTTCTAAATTCAATGCATACCCTCATCTTTCCATTTTTCTTGTACACCGGAACTATGCTTGAAATCCACTCTGCATATCTGCATGGTCGAATGAAATTTGCTTCTAACAATCTTTCAATTTCTTTTTTCACATCGGCCAATACCTCCTCTTTGAAAATTTTCCGAGGAGGTTGTTTGTAAGGACGATACCCAGGCTTAATCGGCAATCGATGCTCAACAATAGACCGATCCAGTCCGGGCATCTCTGTGTAATCCCAAGCAAAACAATCCTTGAATTCTTTTAGAAGGTCTATCAATTTTAATCAATACTCTGGGTCTAAATCCGCACTGACATACATCGGCCTTGTCTCGACATCATCACCAACATTTATTTCTTCTAGTTTATCGGCCGACATAAAGCCACGTCCCAACTTTCCTTTGTTGCCATCGATCGGGTTCCCCATCAAAAATTTCTTTGAGAGCCGACTGCTTGGATCGGCTGTTGATCCTTGTTGAATACGTTCACAGGACCTTCTTCTCATACTCTCCCAGAGAAACAATCGACTCCATCATATTCCCAGTATGTAGGCTCCGTAGCAGCAACACTTACAGAATCATCAACATGAACCACTTCGACATCATCTCCAATCCACTGAATGAGAATCTGATTCATGGTTGAAGGTATGCACACTACTATATTCCGACCCTTTTGCCACGCTCTTTCGGGGCAACGTCAACGATTTTGTTGCAACAAGGAGTGCTCTCGCAACCATTTGCACTTTTGGTTGCGATAGATGGAATTTTTGCCACAAAAATTGTTTCATGGCAAAAAAGATGAAGATCGTTGCAATAAGTAATTTTTATCACAACAAAATATAGTGTGGTTGCAATACGTTGTTACTGTTGCCACACTTTGATTTGCATCACGGGGACTTTTACTAATGTTGCAATACTAAGTTGGTATTGCAACACTTTTATTTGATGGTTGTAAGAAAAAGGTCAGTATTGCAACGAGTTTTTTTTGTTGCAGGGGTTTTTGTTGGCGTTGCAATACTATAATAATATTGCAACTCTTTAGTCGATGGTTGCAATATGTTGTGACTCTTGCCACGAGTTTGCTTCCGTTGCGTGCAGTTTGTTTGGCGTTGCAATACAAAGTTGATATTGCAACTCTTTATTGATGGCTGCAACAAGTTTTTACTTTTGCCACGATTTATTTGCGTTGCGTGCATATTTGTTGGTGTTACAATATTAAGATGATCATTGTTGTAGTCTTAATATAAAATAAGTGTGAGAAAAATTCAAGTGATTTTCATAATAAAGGGTTTTCATGATTACTAAACAGAATATAAAGTTATTATATATTTTTTCATTCATGTAAGTGTATTTCATGTACTTGATGGTACAATAGATATATTTACTTTAATCAAATTTTAATACATTAATTTTAATATAATTGAGTAATGTATAAACAACTTTAGGTATAAAAATTGTTTCTTATTGTATCTTATAATCATATTTTAGGTTTATTAATTTGTTATAAAAGTTTTAATCCGTAGGAAATTTATAGACATGGTTGCAATATCTTATGGTCGTGATTAAAAAAAGAAAAACAAACTACACCTAGGATTGGATCCCATGATGTCTTAGTTCAAACGCAATGGCCTTACCAATACAATTGTTATATGTTTATGTTAAAGTTAGTCATACAAGACTATATTAATAATTATCCTTTAAAATATGGAAAGAGAACTAATCTATTAAGTTTGTCAAATTAGAGATCGATTCGTGTCTTTTATCGGGACTTTTTGACAGATATAATTGAAGCCGCAACCGTACTTATATATGCCCTTAAGACTCTCCAGGTCATGGACAAACCACTAGGCTAATTATATATGTTAATGCATGGTCCAATTTTTTTAAGATATTTCTGGGTCTAATTATGATCAAAGAGGGTTAAATTAAAATAAATAATGAATTTCAAAAAATAATAAATATGCAGCCACAAGGGTTCTGAAAAAACAAAAAACAACTAATAAGTGAATTTTTAATTATAAGAAAAATGATATGTCCAATAAATGAATCATTAATTTTTTTAAAAAATTACTTGTGAAGGGAGGAGGAGTTGAACCTATGACCTTAGGATTGTCTAGGTCATTGACAAACCATTAGGCTACTTATATGTGAATGTATGGTTTAATTTTTTAAGACATTTATGGGTCCAAGTCTGATCAAACAGGGTTAAATTAAAATAAATCACGGATTTCAAAAAAGAATAAATATGCAGCACATGGTCTAATTTTTTAAGATATTTTGTGGGTTCAAGTCTCATCAATGGTTAAATTGAAATAAATAATGAATTTTAAAAAATATGTAATGAGTTTGAACCCAACACCTCTAGTAGAGGTGCGAATTGCTTTACCACTACACTACTCACTTATTCCTAACAAAAACATTTGAGAAAGTCTTAATAAACATTAGTCACAAAATCATGAATCTCACAGTTAAGAAACTATACGAGAGACTTTTTCTAACACTATACGAGAGACATTTAGAGTTTCAAATACTAGTGTGAATGTATCATTTTTTAAATTCAAACTTTGACTTGGTCAAACTTTGTCAAATGAGACACTAAATGACCTCATCTGAAAAACTTTTGAATATAAATGTGTTAGAACCTATCAAGATCTACATTTGTTATATAGATTAATTTTCTATTTGAGAAGGTGTTAATAAACATTAGTCATAAAATTTTGAATCTCATATTCAGTTTATGAAACTATATGAGAGACTTGTCAATTTAGAACAAAACTTTACTAACACTTTCTCAAATGATAAAATGACCAATATAAAAAATGTAGATCTTGATGAGTTGACCAAACTTGGTATTCATGAATTTTCTAGTTGAGACCATTTAGGGTTTTGAAAACTGGTTTGGAGGTGTCAAAATTTAAAATTTCAAAATTTGAATTGTCCAAACTTTGTTCGATGAAAAGTTGACCAAAACAAAAAATGTAGATCTTGATGAGTTTAACAAACTTGATATTCATGACTTTTTTATTTGAAGCCATTTAGAGTTTCAAATACTGGTGTGAATGTGTCATTTTTTAAATTCAAAATTTGACTTGGTCAAACATTATCAAATGAGACATTAAAAGACCTCATTTGAAAAACTTTTAGATACAAAGATGTTAGAACTCATCAAGATATACATTTGTTATATAAATCATTTTTCAATTTGAGAAAGTGTTAATAAACATTAGTCATAAAATTATTAATTTCACATAGAGTTCATGAAACTCTATAAGAGACTTGTCGATTTAGAACGAAACTTTTCTAACACAAGTGCATCTATTGAGCCACAAGTGCCTTTAGTCCTGGACAAAGACACAAGTCCCATGGCCCATGAATTAAGGTTTGCTTAGAATAGAAAAAAGAAAATTAATAAGCTGGAAAAAGGAAAAAAAAATGGGTGTCACCGTCATAGATGTGGCCCATGAATCAAGGTTTGCTTAGGATAGAAAAAAGAAAATTAATCAGCTGGAAAAAGGAAAAAAAATTTGGGTGTCACCGTCATAGATGCATTCAATAAGTGAATGGTTAATTATTTTTTTTTAAAAAAAACTACCTATGAAGGGGAGAGGAGTCGAACCAATGCCCATAAAACTATCCAAGTTATGGAACAACTAATAGGCTGCTTATATGTTAATGTATGGTTTGATTTTTTTAAGACATTTGTGAGTCTAAGCCTGATCAAACAGGGTTAAATTAAAAAAATATGCAGCTGCAAGAGTTCTAAAAAATAACTAATAAATGAATTGTTAATTATAACGAAAATGAGATGTCCAATAAGTGAATTGTTACTTATTTATTTTTAAAAAAACTAAATATGAAGGAAAGAAGAGTCAAACCTATGCCCCTAAGACTATCTAAGTCATGGACCAACCACTAGGCTACTTATATGTTAATTTAAGGTTTGATTTTTTAAGACATTTGTGAGTCTAAGCTTGATCAAACAGGGTTAAGTTAAAAAAAATATGCATCTGCAAGAGTTCTAAAAAATAACTAATAAGTGAATTTATAATTATAAGGAAAATGACATATCCAATAGGTGAATTGTTACTTATTTATTTTAAAAAAAACTAAATGTGAAGGAAAGAGGAATCAAACCTATGCCCCTAGGACTATCAAAGTCATGGACAAACCACTAGGCTACTTACATTTTAATGCATGGTTTGATTTGTTTAAAACCTTATCAAATGAAAAGTTGACCAAAATTTATAGTTTTAAATACTAGTTTGAAGGTGTCATTTTTCAAATTCAAATTTTAATTCATCCAAACTTTATCAAATGAAATTTTGATAAAGATAACAAATGTAGATCTTGGTTAGTTTAACAAACTTGTTGTTCATGAATTTTGTATTTGAAACCGTTTATAGTTTCAAATACTAGTTTGAAGGTGTCATTTTTCAAATTCAAATTTTGACTCATCTAAACTTTGTCAAATGAAATTTTGAGTAAAATAATAAATGTAGATCTTGGATAGTTTAACAAACTTGTTATTTATGAATTTTATATTTGAAACCATTTAGAGTTTCAAATACTAATTTGAAGGTGTTATTTTTCAAATCTAAAATTTGAATCATCCAAACTTTGTCAAATGAAATCTTGACCAAAATAACAAATGTAGATCTTGGTTAGTTTAACAAACCTGTTATTCATAAATTTTGTATTTGAAAGCATTTAGAGTTTCAAAAACTGATTTCAAGTTACCATTTTTTGAAATTCAAAAATAAAATTCTTTAAAAATTAGCCATATTACAAGATGAACCAACTAAAATGATAGGTATTGATTTTAGAAAAATACAGAGAAAAACCCCATTATATTTGGAGTTAGTATGAGAGAGAAAACTAGTTACAAGTTTTGGCTACATATTAAATTTTTTTAATCTGTAGCCAAAACTTGTAACTAGTTTTTCTCTCTCATACTAACTCCAAATATAATGGTTTTTTTTCTTAAATTTTTCGAAAATCAATGTCTATCATCTTGTTTTGATCTTACTCCTATTAGTTTAATCATATTTTTATACAACTTTGTTTAACCAATTTAAATTTTTGAGTTCAAATAAACTACCGCTGCGAACAAGATTTCAAGGCACTAAATGATCTCACATGAAAAAGTTTTGAATACAAAAGATCTAGACCTCATCAATATCTACAATTTTTATATATGTTATTTTTTCATTTGACAAAGTGCTAGTAAACACTAGTCACAAAATCATGAATCTCACATAGAGTTTATGAAACTACACGAGAGACTTATCAATTCAGAACTAAAATTTCCTAACACTTTCTTAAATGCAAAAACGATCTATATAAAAAATATAGATCTTGATGAGTTGTTCAAACTTGGTATACATAACTTTTCTAGTTGAGACAATCTAAGGTTTTGAAAACTTGTTTGGAGCTGTCAAAATTTAAAAATTCAAAATTTGACTAGTTCAAACTTTGTCAAATGAAAAGTTGACAAAAACAATAAATGTAGATCCTGATGAGTTTAACAAACTTGGTATTCATGAAGTTTCTATTTGAAACCATTTAGAATTTCAAATACTAGTGTGAAGGTGTAATTTTTAAAAAAGTTAAATTTTGACTTGGTCAAACTTTGTCAAATGAGACACTAAACGATCTTAGATGAAAACGTTTTGAATACAAAAGATCTAGAATTCATCAATATCTACAATTATTATATATGTCATTTTTTATTTGACAAAGTGTTAGTAAACACTAGTCACAAAATTATGAATCTCACTTAGAGTTTATGAAACTATACAAGAGACTTGTCAATTTAGGACTAAAATTTCCTAACACTTTCTTAAATGCAAAAATGACCTATATAAAAAATATAGATCTTGATGAGTTGATCAAACTTGATATTCATAACTTTTTCATTTGAAAACATTTACTTTCTCATAATATTATTTGAAATTTCTATATTTTGAAATTCAAATTTTGAATTATTCAAACAAAGTCGGATGGTGAAATGACCAAAATAAAAGTTGTATATCTCGATTATTTCTAAAACTTTGTAATTAATGACTTTTTTATTTGAATTCATTTATAGTTTACAAACTATGTCCTATTCAATTTCGAATTCATAAAATTTTAGAAGAAAAAAAGAGTGTTATTCATCCCATTTAACGGTTTTTGGGCTGATACTATGCGGCCCGATGTAGTATTTCAGCTGTTGGATGGACGCTTGATGAATCAGAGCCGTTGGATCGAAAGCACAAGTATATAACGACTTCTCCATCCCTCCCAAACCCTACCATCCTCTCTCTGTCGACGCACTCAGCCGGCCAACCTAGCTTTGGACGGAGGGCGGCCCCTCTCTGACCACGCCGCCGGCCTCCCGTACTCGATCTCTCTTCCTCGAGGCTCGTTGGACGGCTGGGCTGGGAGTCAGCTGCTGGGGCGGCGACCGCGCAGGCTAAACGCTAGCAGGAGGCCGCGCGGGGTGGCTACTGCGCGGATCTAGCCTGGCTGGATGCGGTAGCACTGCCGCGCTAGCTGGTGGCAGTGGCGGCCGTGATGGCTCGGCGGCTGTGGCCACACAGGCTCGGGCCCAGGACGAGGTGCCGCGTCTGCACTTCATCCCTGAAGATCCTGCTCCGTTGACTGCTCATCCGTGCGCTTCGTCTCTGGAGGTATATATGTATGTACTTATGCACCTCGTATACATGTTCTTGATATGTAAACAGACTTAAGGTTGGCCTTTATGTGTGGCATAGATTTCAACTACGAGGTCCCACGCCATCCATAGTCGTGGTGACTTTCCATGTCTATTCAACTGCTTGTATGGTTGTCATCTGTTCTCTAGGTCTCGATCTATTTAAGAGAAACAAGACAACAGCGTGTATGTGCCTCTCCAATGTTTCCATAGCTGATAGTTTGTTTATTAGCTTAAATCCTCATATGATCTGAGGCTACGTATACTAGCATGTGTGTTCAGATAACCATTTGTTTTATCCAACACTAGTATTGTTAGGTTCCAATCCAGCTAATAGTTCCATTACTTTTTTATTTATTTTCGTACATCTGTTCTTAATTAATTATCTATGCATAGACAAAAGCATCTATATAGCTTTACCTTATTTTGATGTTCTGTGCACACGCCTTATCTAGTTCTTGCACAAGACAGGGTATCTGAATTTGCTAAGCTAAGTCCAATTGAACGTCTTGTAGGGAGAACTAAGGACGGAAGCAAAAACTATTGGTGATCCTGGTGAACATCGTCAAATTGTAGGGAGAAATAAGGACTGAAAACACTTGAAGTGATAAAGCTGATTCTTACTCCTAATATTTATTATGCCAAGTGATGGGTGACGGAAGATGGTTTGAACTTCATCGATGAGGTGACCACGACAGAGGTATGACTCCATACATGTATTGCAGGCACCAACCGTACTAGTAATGCAGTGAAATCAACTGATGAAGTGGAGGCAGTAGCAACACGAAGTGGAGGCATCTAATGTTTGGAGCCTGTCTCTGCAGCATACTCATAGAAGATAGTATGCATTGGTGGATGTCTGTCAGATTTAGATTTTCTTAACTGAAATATTTTTAATCAAAGACCTTACTATCTCAAAAAAAATATTTGTGCATTATTTACCAATTATATGTAGTAAATTTCTCACAATTTAGAGTTGCTTTTCAGGTTGTATTTTTTATTAGTGACAACATCTTGTGCATGTATACCACTATTGATTTTGGCAAGGAATGATCCTAGGTAAGCCACCCATTCTCTAATAAGGGAAATTCAGTGTCGTGATTTTTCAGTGACATGATTAGAGAATGCTGAAAGGGGACGAAGTATTTCCTTTATAAAAATGTATCAAATATCATGCAGTTTTTGCTTATTCAAGTTGTACGTCGAGTTTTCTATGTGAATGCATGCACATACCTTTTCGATTGTCTGAAACTTGCTAGTAAGATATTTATTGTGCTTGTGCTGATGGTCACGTGGATACATCCTTAAATTGTTCTGCTTGAAATAGCAGATTTTCCCCTGTACTCCAGGTTATGTGCCACTAATGCTTGCGTTTCTGCTTTGTTTAATTAAGGGCCAATTTGAGTTATAGCTTCTTTAGAAGACTGACGAACCATTTGCCCATCATGTGGAGTTTAGATAGAGCCACACCTTAGCTTCATTAGGCTTTTTGTTGAATTGAAAAACAAGGTGAGCATTTAATAAGTTTATAATTAGTTAAAATGACAGGTTATTATGATATATATTTGGTTGTATATGTGTATGGTATTTAAGTTAGCTACCGTTTGTTCAGATTTAGTCAATACCTGTTAATTGCTTGATTTGGGCTCTATCTCAAGTTTGTAAAAAAATTTGATTGCTAAATGGTTGGAACATGTATCCAAATTTCTTTACATTATGTGCATGAATCACTAAATCTAGTTTACTAATATCTCATTCTTATTCTTTTGGTGAATAGGTGGACAAATTTGTGTGGAGGCTCGAAATATAGTAAGGACACGATTGAGATTAAGATCAGTTGCGCTGCTAGAAATTCCTTGAGTTTGCATAGATGTTAGAAAATCTTGTATTGCTGCAAGTTTGAAGTTTTAAAAGTTGTGAAATAAAGGATCATTTCCTGAAGAGGCTTCTACTAGCTCTTAGTGATCTGTACACTTAGTGCATGATTTTAGCTACTATTTCAATGGTTTGTTAACTTATTGAATGCTTAATTGTAATTAATATATGTGAGTGGAATCGTTTTTGTTATGGTTTATTGTGTACTGGTGTCACGGTATGAGTATCGTGGTAATAACATATAATCTTTCGCAATGAATAAAATTGTATAGCAAATGATACTATTACCACAACACAATGATCATGGCAATAATGTATGATCTCTTGCAACGATTAAAATTGTGTGGCAAATGTTAATATTGCTATGACACTATGATCGTGGCAATACAGTATGATTCTTGCAACCAACACAAGCTCATGGCAAAAGGTATTATAGCCACGCCATAGCAGTCGTGGCAATATCATATATCTTTAGCAACGAATAAAAGCTTGTGGCAAATGGTATTATTACCATGCAATGATAGTCGTGGCAATAACATACGACTCTTGTAACAAATGAAATTGTGTGGCAAATGATAATTTTGCAACATCATAATGTTCATGGCAATAGCACTTGATGCAACAAAATTTTGGTGTGGCATAATTTCTTTAATGCCACGCTATCCATCGTTGCATGTATCATCTCTTGCTACGCATGTGGGCGTGGCAAGAGCTTATATTGCCACGACAATGAAAGTTGTAAAAAATGTCTATTGCTACCCTTGGCAATGAATGACTATGGTTGCAAGAAACCTTAACAGGTGCAACGTGAATCTAACATTGGTTGCAATACCTTTTTGCAACGTACATTTTTGCAACGACTGACAACGAACGCAATTCGGTTGCAACATGTAGCTTTTGCAACCAAATTGCACTTATTGCAACGTTTTCTTGTCGTTGCGTAAGGGTTAGAATTTAGTAGTGGCAGCAGTTAGCATGGATCCAATCTCTTCCTAAGAGCAGACTGTATGCCCCCTTGCCATCAATGACAAAGAAAGTAGTAATCAAAGTTTTTGATCCAATCATCAACTCGACGTGTACAGCCCCTCGGGTATCAGAAGGATTTCCAGCAAAGTCTCTGAGCACCATGTCAGTCCTCAACAGTTCCTCATTAGTCATCCCGAGCTTCCTAAAGGTGGTATAAGGCATAATATTGATGGCAGCCCCTCCATCAACAAACATCTTGGTCAGAGGCTTGCCATTGACGTATCCCTTCAAATAAAGCGGCTTCAAATGTCAATGCTTGGCCGACTTATCGAAAACTGCCCGTTCAGTCAGGACAAGTTGGGCCATTGGATCCTGATATTTGCTTTCATCGAAATCTGAGTACACCTCCTCTTGGATGTCCTGGCCTTCGGGAGCTATGAACTCTGATGGAAGGAAGAAAGCCATGCATGCATCAGCCGAATGGTCCTCTTCGGGTTTTTTCTTAGGACGCCATATCTGTTTCTTTTCGACAACTGTTTGTTCCAGCTCCCTGTTCCTCAAATGTTGTACTCTCCTTTTCTGGCTCTTCCTCAGCCCTGGTGGGCATTATTGTCCCTTCTGCCACACATATTCACAATGCTCTTCCTCCTCAGCACCTTCCTCATAATGGATCCACTCCTGATCGACAAATCTCTTGCCTAGCCGATTTCCAGAGCTACCTATTTTTAAATGCCGATCGACCTCAGGAAATTGTGCTCCAAATCTTTCATGGATCGGACGGCGGTTGACCCGGGACTGCCTGTACCCTGAATATTGATCACTGCATTTGGGGTAATTGTTCCTAGCAGGCAGCTTCAGGCCTTCATTCCAACAATGTTTGAAGAACGAGCATCCCCAATGAGATTGCTCCTGCTCTCTCCTGTACTCTTTCTCTTTCCAGTACATCTCTTCCTCGTACCTCTGATGTTCCTCCATGAACTCTTGTTCTTCGTAATACCTCTGCCTCTGATACTGCTCTCGCTCCCGTCGCCATTTGTTTAACATAATCCGTGACGTAACCTTGGGCCTGGAAGCTTCCCCTCTCTCGGTTCGGCTATTCTGGAATTGAGCCTGTCGCCGAAACTCTTCATTTGTAATCTGCCGATCAGGGTCAAGAACACCAGCTTTTCTTGCTCTGTCTGAGGTCAACACTTTCATCTTGCCCTTGTTCTTGGGGTCTTCTATGGCAACAATGTTCATAGAGAAAGACACTGTGTTCTGTGCAAAAGGATTAGCATCAATTTTCATCTTGCCATCAAACTTCAGATGCCCCTCTTGAATAGCCTTCTGAATTCGCACTCTGAACACTCGGCAATCATTGATGGAATGGGAATTAGTATTGTGATAGCCGCAAAATTTCTTGTCTTTTACCCCTTCAGGGCGCAACATGGGGTGTCCTTCTGGTAATTTGATGCGTTCCTCCCTTAATAACAACTCAAACAGCTTGTCTGACTTAGAGACATCAAAATCATAAGTACCCTTTTGCCGCCTTAACCATCGTTGACTAACCTGAGTCAGCTCTTTCGCCCAGACCAATTCGGCTGCGGCTATCTCATCTTCATCATCGTACTCTGCTGCTTCTTCCAGGAAACTTTGATACATTTCATTAGCCACATCACCCTTCTAGAAGCGGTTATCTGTCCTAAACCCTTGAGCCTAATTACTCATCATTGCCTATCGCTGTGACAACTGACCAAGGTCACCAAAGTCCATGCCGAACAACTTCTCCCTGACATTCGGCTGCATGCCCGCTATTGCCATTCCTGACAATTGGTCATCTGGCAGATTCAAGGAATAGCAGAGGTTTTTAGTCTCTCTGAAGCTGCGGAGATACTCTTGGGGTGTTTCATTAGCCCTCTGTCTCAAGCTCATAAGGTCAACTAGCTTCTTCTCATTGGTGCCCGTAAAGAAATACGCATGGAACCTCTGCTCTAATTCTGCCCATGTAGCAATGGAATTTGCCGGCACAAATGTGAGCCACGTGAAAGCTGGCCCTGTCAGAGACAACGGAAAATACTGAATCCTCCAAGCTTCATCTGCAGATGCCTCTCCAAGCTGCATCAAGTATCGGCTGATGTGTTCTATGGTGCTAGTATCATCCTGACTAGAAAACTTGGTCAAATCGGTGGGAGGCTTCACCCTCGGAGGGAGTGCCACTCGGTTATACTACTCTAGATAACGAGACTTGTATGCATAGGACTGGTTCTTTGGCCTTAAGCCAAACTGATTCTGCATCATGTCCGCCATCCTGTGCATGATAAGGTCAATATTTGAATTTGGAGCTCCATGTGCTTGCCCTTCAAAAGGCAACCCTGCTGAATTCTTATACCCTGGATTCGGAAGGGCATCAATAGGACTATAATCGGCAAACTCTTGATATCCGTCTCCATACATATTCTTCTGTAACCTGTTCGCTGTTGGAGACACCTTGAAAGCCGATTGTGGGATGTTTCCAGACGTGTTGAACGCGAGCTGGCCATAAGTCATGGGAAGTTGTTGTTTCTGGTGAGGAACCACTCCACCTTGGTACATGCCAGGCGCTCCGCTATCCTCAGCAGTCTTCTCCTGGTGCTTTGACACATGGAATAATGTCGGTCCATGCATTGGACCAGCGGCTTCCTCAAAGTACTTATCAGCAGATGGACCGAAAGTACTGACCATGATCGTGCGAAAGGTATTCAAGAAAGTCGTATGATGATTTCTCATAGTGTCGCTCATCGCTTTGTAAACCACTTCAGTCAGCTTCTGAGCATCTTCTTCTTTGGTATAATCAGTCTGATGGGGAAGGAGAGTCCTTGGGAGCGACTGCTTCTAAAAAACCTTTTTGCTTTTATTCTTGGAAAAGGACATCAAGCATTTGTGTTGAAACTCATCACATGCTTGTTGGACCGTATTCCTCAAATCTTCTAGCAACTCATCCATAGTCACGTCCAGAACCTGGTTATTCTCGAATTCAGGCATCTTGAAATGTGTGGTCCCACTGAGCGTGCCAAAAAGTGTGTTGACACAAAATATGGTGCACTATGCCTCACACACAGCAAGCCGGAAAGCGTGGCTTCAATCGGGTGCCCGGGTGTTTCGAAATCTGAAAACGTGCCAGTCAATTTGACCTAAAACTAACAAGGGATAAAAATCATTAGATACAAAACTGGAACATGCTGGGTGAGACCAGACAGTTCCATATATACGGCCCTGAAGCCACTTACGACGACATACAACTATAGAAGCTGTCTGCCAACAAGTCTTATAGATCATTCGGCTAAAACAAACATAAAGTACGTAAAGCGTTGAGTGCCGAACGTGCATGCATGAGAAAAGTAAGTTTGGATGAATCGTAAATCAACTATGAATTAAAGCGTAACCAAGCTCAGCAATCCAACCGAGTCAGGATCCATGGTGAAGGAACATCTAATGCAAACGTGATCAAACTAATCTAAAGCTTGTATCTGCCGCACGATACCTAACCTTATCAAATCTTGAACATGGTTAACATGCATGAACCCACAACACGTAGCAATCTAGATTAGACTAATTCAGCTATTATGAACGTAAGATCTATTTGTAGAGACAACATGAAAGCAATAACTGTTAAAGCATAAATAGATCTACAAGAAAGAATAGAGCCAAACTGTATCAATCTAGATTGGGCAAAAGAGTATTACAAATATATGAAATATATTAAACATGCAACACGTGATAACTTAGTGAATCTACTAGATCTTGCCAAATCTAATAAAGTCGATAACTATCTTGCTTTTGCTAAGCATATCGAGCAAACGCCTGCCGCACGGTATCTACTCATAAACGAAACATAAGCGAAGACTTCTTGATTGTCAAGCAAGGATCCGCCGCACGATCATTGACAACAAACAAGACTACTTGCATCAACGTCTAAATCCACCGCATGATACTAGACATGATAACAAGGTTGTCGGGACTTACGGAGGTTGACGGATCGATGACTCCTCTCGAAGAACTCGACACGACAAAAGACTCGAAGTTGGCACGGGGCTGGTTGTATTGATTTGGTTGTGAACCCTTTTTACAATGGCCAAGGGTTTATATTTATACCCTGGTCATGACATGAGTCCTAAAAGGACACGGTTACAAAATATTAAAGAAAAAAACATGACATCTTTGACTTTAATTTCCTTCGGAGTCTTTATTGCCTTAATTGTCGCGATCTTTATTGCCCGATCGGCTCTTGGTTGCCGTCTTTGTTGCTTCTTAAATAGAAAACCGCCCTTTCTCAGAATAGCCGACCACACGATCGTTTGCCGAACCTTTGGAAATTAGCTGACCGTATGGATATTTGCCGAATGCTTTGGAAATTAGCCGACCGCACGGACACTTACCGAATGCTCTGAACACCCGTATCTGTAAACTTACTGCGCATTGGCCCACCTGCCATGTTCCTAAGCGTACCAAAATCCAGTGTTAACAGTCACTCCCCTTCTCCTTGCTCCATGGAATTCATCATGATGAATTAGCTACCTCTCTCTTGTGAAGGTTGTTGAAGTTCATGTGTCTCTCTTCATCTTAGTATGAGTTCATCTCAGGACTTCCCAATTTGATATTGAAAGTTTTTTCTGCAGGGTTAGTTCAACAAAATATCCAATATCTTATCTAGTATACTATCGGTTCAAAAATCAACCTAGACATGTCTAGTTTAATTTAGGAAGACATTTTAACCTAAGCACCACACTTAATTTAAAAGCCTTTAGAAGTAAAATCAAATACCTTCAAACTAAGCACCATGCATAATTTAAAAGGTGTATGAATATACTTCAAAACCTAAACATATACTATAGCAAACAAAGGTAGCATGAAAGTATTATGGAGATTTACTCAAGTGAAGATGAAAGAGTATGATTTTTTTAGTAGTTAAGCATGCCTTAAAGGTAGGTACAAATAAGATGATGTAGCAACATGGCAAAAGATGTTTTTACGATGGGTTATCCCCCAAGCTTGAATTTTGCAAAAAAAATCAAGATTGGATGAATGTAATTCAATGTTGCATGATGATTGTTGGACATACCTTATGTTTGTCATTCCTTCATTCTTTCTGCTCTATACCTGGAAAGGTTAGTGATAGAAATACCCGAAGGAATATAATAATATTTTTCTATGCTCAATTTACAAGGGTAGGCAACAAAAAGGTGAACACTTATGTTAGGATCTCAGAGGTGCTTGATTTAGGAAAACATTTTAAGATGTGCTTTTAGAAAAATGGTTTCCCCTTCATTACCTATCTCAAGATTTACACAACGAGATCTACAAAATTTATGATAAACATATGCATCGACAACCACCCTTTTAAAGCATTTATAAACAGAAGGGGTGAGGGTGTTGAAGATGTCATGTGTGGTAATGATAAAGAGACCAATGGGTATGGGAGATCTCTCATATGAGCATGGATTTAAAGATATGGGTTTGGAGTAGATTCCATGCTCATAGATGTCATCTTCCTCTCCAATCTCTATGGTTGATTCTTCATGTAAATTCACTTGGATTGGTAACTCTCAAATTGGTCTTGTTTGGGGCATCCTCTATACTTGGATGATTCATATTTCCAAAAGGAGTTAAAACTAAACTAAGACTAGAGAAAGATTGCTCCCAAACCATGGCTATACAAGCAGGGCGAAGCTCATAGCCATTTGTAAGAATAGGGGATGAAGATGGTGGAGTCTCCAACATGTTGCCCTTTGGAGTAGAATATTTTTGAATGTGGTAGGATGAATATGGTAAGGTGAAAAGATGGTAAAAAGGAAAAGATGAAAAAGGTAAACGGATGACTTGGTTCCAAACTAGAACAGCTACCGTTCCCCGGCAACAGTGCCAGAAAGCTTGTTGGTATTTCTTAACGCAAATAGATAAATCCGCAAGCGCACGGATACCGTTGTAGCTTTCACCCGTGAGTATTCCAAGGGTATCGATTTCCACGGGGAACGTGAAGTGTACTAGATAAGAACTAAGAGCATCCAAGGATAGACAAGATAACTAGGTAGAGAGATTTTAGAGTTTTCTAAGGGGGATATCTAATCAAAGGTCCACTATACTCTACTTGCTTTGGAGCAACAATACCTTCCCGACTCTCGACAAAGACTGGGAAAAAGGTAGTCGGGAGAGGCTGCCAAAACCTCTACGAAAACACCAACCCGAACGTGGTGGACTACAAAGGCCTTACAGAGCTGTCACCCCTGGGGCTACCACAACTATCCGTAGGATTGGGCGCAAACTCAGGTAAACTCTAGTCTATACACCACGTCTACACTATCGCTTACTACTCTAATCCGAATTCAAGACTAGAGCACTCAATACGAGCGGAGATCCCGTAAATAGAATAAAGTAAGAACTGAAACAAGATACTTAGAAATATAAATGAAGAACCTGGAGATTGCTCTGAACTAGATGCTGCAAAGGTACAATGTTGAGGAAGATCTGATAGATCCGGCTCCTCCTAGCTCTCTCCTCCTCTCTCTCACCTCTGATTACAACTAGATGAACTAGAACTAGAAGAACTAGATCTAGACAACAAGAGGGACCTCTCTCCGTCTCTACATCTAATTGAAACCCTAGCTTTTGCTCTGGAGAAGAATAATGAGATGAGATATGAGATGCCTCCTCAGGGGTCAGGGGGCCTTCCTTATATAGCTTCCTCAAATGAACGTCGGTCGTCGGATCAAACTGACCTTAATGGAGGGGTTAGATGCAACCTCAAAGGTGGTGGAGGGGGGTATCTATGATTGGCCACCAGGCCAGGGCGGCCACCCCAGGGGGTAGGGCGGGCGCCCTGTCCCTGGGCACGCTCGCCTTCTCGTTTCTTCCCGCGCCTTCTGGAACCCTCTAGGGTATAGAAAATCCTGCGGATGATATTTATCTCTATGTAATGCTTGCATGCGGGCCTTTCCTCCTCATTTCCTGATAACCCCCTGCAGAAACAGACATTCACCAAAACTCGTGGAATTCTATTAGTATAAACCCTATTTCTAGGCATTGGTTTCATTTAGATCCTTATTCTTATCTAGTTGACGGTTAAAATTAGTACTTAAGTACCGTCAACAGTAGCGGCGACTTTTTCCTCCACAAGGCGTTTTGCTTCGCAAGCACCAACCAGCTCTAAACAAAGAAGAACGGGTCACTACACGGCCACAGTGACAAGTCTCCAAACTAAAAAACAGCAAATACTTACGGGCAGAAAGCTTATCGACCTTCTCAACGCGCGACTGAAGCTTCGTATTTTCATGCTCCCGCTCCCGGACCACGGCCTCCAAACCCTGTGCATGCTGGTCCGCCTCCTCTAAGATGTCCTCCAGCCCTACAAATTGGCCTTCGACATGAGCGACTTCACCACGCAGATGCTCGTTCTCAGCAACCAACTTTGCAAGCTGGTCGGCCATCACCTTCCGCTCCCTTTCGGCCCTGAAAAGTCCCTGCGACCACGCAACAACGGTTCAGCAAAGAAGACACGGTGGCAAGGCCGAACCCAAAGTATCGCAGTCACCTTGGCCCGTCCCAGCAGGTTGTTCGCATCATTAAAGAAGACCGTCGCCTCTGCCTCAGCCTCATCATCCTCAACCACAAAGGAATCCTTGCCGTCACGACGAAAGGTCCAGACCGACGTCGTCTTTGGACCATCCCCTGCGTGCGGAATCTCCTCCACCGACTCCAGTTCCTCCAACAGCACCGCCACCCTCTTCCGCTTCACCGGCCTTGGATCCAGCCCCAAAACTGCAAAAGAACTGGTCGCCGAAACCCCCGCCTGAGGACCCTCCGCGAACAACAACCCACCATCCGAAGGATCACTAACCGGAACATCCGTAACATCAGGATTCTCCTGGCACTCCGAAGAATCTATAGGCGCCGGAGCACCACATCCCTCCGGAACAGGCTCACCCTACGCACGATCGGCAACTCCCGGCATATCACCATAGGGGCCAGTCGGATACTCTACGTTCGGCGCCCTACCAAAAAGCATACCATAAGCAAGCAGACGAAACCACCAAAGACTCAAGCAAAACAAGGATGGAGTACTTACAAGTCCGACTTCCGGCACACCTTCACAAACCTCCGGGCCGAAAGCTCCCCTGTGGAACCTCCCGGCACAACCATCGGCGAACTCCTCGATGCCGGAACGACACCTTCCCCCACTGCACCGCCCCCGACAACTACTGGCGCCAGCGAGCGAACCGACGATGCCTTGGGTAGGGGCACCTCGGTGCTCGATGCAGACCCTCTTTCCCCATCCAGATTCACCGCAGGAACATCATCTTCCCTGTCCGACCCCTCGTCGGTCCAATCAGAAAGTGAGGGCGGCAGCTGAGTGGTGCCTTCTTTAATAAAAAACTTACCGCCGGTGCTAACCAACGACTTCGATTTCTTTCGGGGTGGGTCAGTTGGGCGCTTCCCCAACGGATCATCGCGTGCCCGGCGCCTTCCAACAAGAGGCTCGGGGACTTCCCTCCGACGGGAAGAAACACGACTGTCCACCTCTCGTGACCGGGTTGCTCGCGTCGACACCCGATCGACACTCGCAGGCCATTCCTCGGACGGGACTCCGGAGAAGAAAACGGCACGGTTCTAACCACGAAACTAGGACATCCATATCAATAAGACAACCATAACACAGGAAACACAAAGATTGATAGTAAGCAAGGCAGGAATGCACCGGGGGCACGGGTACACCAACACGAAATGGTTCCCTCGGATTCGTCATAAACGGTCAAGTCCCTCCTCCGCCTCCATGATATCCGACGTCTCCCGGGTGGGGTCGCAATGACCGGTATAAAGAAAGGCAGGATGGACCCTATCCTTACAAGGCTGACAACGCCTCATAACGAAGTTCCAGCCAACAGAAACCCCATCAAGCGACGCCTGGTCCACCAACTCGAGCAGCTCCCTAACCTGCTCCATCACCGCTAACAAAGGACTCACCGACCAGCTAGGCTGCGGTATTGGAACCTCCGATGGGTCGCCGCGTGCGTACGGCTTCTCCTGGGGGACGTAGAACCAACTGGACTTGTACTCCGCCACCTTGGAAGGCAGAGGAGTTGCGAGATACACATCCGCCATGCCCTCCCGAAGCTGAAGGTACACCAAACTAACGAACCAGGACGCGGCGGTCCCATTGGGCTTAAGGCGGAAGAAGTAGCGAAACAACTCGAAATTGGGTTCAATCCCCAAATACGCCTCACAGAAATGCACAAAACGGCAATGTGCAGCACAGAATTGGGGTGGAGGTTACACATCGCAATCTTCTAAAACTCCAAGAGACCGCGCAGAAAGGGATGGACAGGGACCCCAAAACCACGCCAAAAGAAAGGCTCAAAGACGACGAGCTCACCGGTGTTAGGCGTCGGAAAATCCTCCCTAGTTGCCAGCCTCTACTCAATAATGGTTCGGTCCTGAAGGACACCGCAGTAACAAGGAGTCGGATGTCTTCCTCCTTCAAAGTGCACTTGGTCCAATACCCGGTCCAATCCGAAAGCACATCCTCCATCCTCCCTGAGGATTTGCCTGTCTTCTTCGTCGACAAACGAGTACTTGGTTTTCTCCTGGGCGCCATCAACAGATCAAGACGGAAGAAGACTAGGATTTGCAGTGGCGGACAATGGCAAGAGGAAAGCAGATGAAAGAAGATTGAAGAATGCAAAATGCCCCAACACAGAGTAGAAATGTGGAAACCATTGCCGCCGCTAACTTCTCCTTTTATACCAAGCGGCGCGGCCCTTGGCATCCCATGGTTTTTGGGAAACCGCGACGGCCAAATGCGGAACCGCCACGACACCAAATCCCCCGCACCGCAAACTGGGCCGTTAACCGCGCGGTTAATTCGGCCCACTTTCTTCCTATTTCCTTGTTTCCTATTTACTTCCAACTTATTTTCCCCGATTTTCGGCTAATAATTTTGGAATTACCACTAACACCACAATCCCGGGGATTGGACGTAAGGTTTCGTTAAGATTTCTTTCCCGCAGGAACAGCAACACAGCTACAGTACACTAGTCGACAAGTCCCGCAAGACCTCCGATACAGTGGCACTCGGGGACTTCGTCGACCACAACGACGACTCAGCTACCTGCTCGCAGACTTGACCAGGCTCGGGGACTCCGTCCATGACTACACCGAGCAAGGCTCGGGGACTACTACACGGCACAAGGAGCGGCGGCACGGAACAACAAAACACCCGAGGACTGCAACCCGGGGACTGCGAATAAAGCAATATGACCCCGATGCAAAAACCTTCCAGCTCCTCGCATCAGGCTCGGGGACTACGGGTATTCGTAGTCGTTTCTACCAAACTTATATTTTAGTCTTTCTTCTATAATCCTGATACAAGAACCTCACAGTTTCTTACATCAGGCTCGGGGACTGCGGGTATTCGCAGTCGTTTTTTATAAAACTCATGCTTTACACATTACTTATGCTTATTTACCCGTCCTTTATCTTTTTTATAAAGCTTGGCACCACGTGCATACTTCACCTACTACCAAGCTCGGGGACTAAGTGGGTACACTTCACCTTGCGGTGAATGTACTGATTGTCTTCACGACAAAGCTCTGTTGTTTTTTGTTGTCTTTTTTAGAGCCTAAGTGGGTACACTTCACCAGGAAACAACCGTTCAAAAAGTTTCTTTTCTTCTTCAGCACGTCACATCCTCTCGACAAGCAGCTGCAGCATCCATCGAAGGCGACCTGCTCGCACATCAAGCTACGACGCTCTTGACCAGCTCGACTTGGTCGGGAAACTTATCCAAGCAATGCCCTGACTAGCTATACTAGTTGAGACCCTGCAACGACGACTTCGTGCGATGGCGACCAGTTGTACACCTCCGAGGACGATGCTGCCGACTCGCTAGAAGAATATAACGTGCTCGGGGACTTGTTGGGGATATTACCTCGTCATATCCCCAGGGACCTTATGGGCCCGCCGACTAGAAGACGGCCTGGCCCACGAGGCCTTGCGGCACGCGACTAGCCCGTCATGCTCGCCAAGGACTCCAGAGAAGCCTTGTCTACCAAGAAGGATCCTAGTAGATAGACTCGGACCCCTTACCTTAATGGACCGATCGTAATCTATTAGGGTATGGAAACTGTAACCCTGCTCCCTGGCTATATAAGGCGAGCAGGGACCCCCTTGAAAACATCTCTCTCACAATCCCTTAGATCTCATGTACACCTCGTGTAACCTAATACTCATATCAATCCAGCCACCAAAACACAGGACGTAGGGTATTACAGCTATTTGCCGACCTGAACCTGTATAAATCGCCATGTCTACGCTCTCTGTGTTACGCTTGATCGCCGTCACCACACCTCCGCCTACAATATACTACCACAGGGCACCCCTAGGTAGACTACGATGCATATTTTGTCGACAAGACTAACCCCAAAAGCTACAGGAAGATCAAGCTTATAATCATTCTCATTAATTCATTTTAGCACTTTAAATGGTCCATCAGCTCTAGGCTGCAGTTTAGATTTTCTTAATTCAGGAAACCTATTCTTTCTCAAATGCAACCAAACCAAATCACCAGGTTCAAAAATCAATTTCTTTCTACCTTTATCACCAGCAAGCTTATACTTAGCATTCATGCGCTCTATGTTTTCTTTAGTTGTTTCATGCAATTTTAACATCAACTCAGCACATTGCTTAACATCAAAATTCAATTTTTCAGAAGTTGGTAGAGGCATTAAATCAATAGGAGCACGTGGTAACAAGCCATAAACAACCTCAAATGGGCACATCTTGGTAGTAGAATGCAATGGACGATTATAAGCAAACTCAATATGAGGTAAACAATCTTCCCACATCTTAATATTCTTCTTTAAAACAACCCTTAACATAGTAGACAAAGTTCTATTCAGAACTTAAGTTTGACCATCAGTTTGGGGATGACATGTGATAGAAAATAAAAGCTTAGTCCCCAATTTAGCCCATAAAGTTCTCCAAAAATGGCTAAGAAATTTAGCATCTTGATCAGAAACAATTGTATTTGTCACACCATGCAAACGAACAACTTCGCGAAAGAACAAATCAGCAATATGTGTAGCATCATCAGTTTTATGACAAGGTATAAAGTGTGTCATCTTAGAAAATCTATCCGCAACCACAAAAACACTATCACAACCCTTCCTAGTTCGTGGCAATCCCAAAACAAAATCCATAGAAATATCTTCCCAAGGTGCATTAGGAACAGGTAGAGGCATATACAAACCATGTGGATTTAATCGTGACTTTGCCTTTTGACAAGTTGTGCAACGAGCAACAAATCTCTCCACATCTCGCCTCATCTTTGGCCAAAATAAATGACCAACAAGTATGTCCTCGGTCTTCTTTGCTCCAAAATGTCCCATCAAGCCACCTCTATACGCTTCCTGAAGCAACAACAAACGAACAGAGCTAGCTGGAATGCATAGCTTGTTAGCTCTAAAAACAAAGCCATCATTTAGAACAAATTTATTCCATGTTTTTCCATCTCTACATTGCAGCAATACTTCTTTAAAATCATTATCATGTACATATTGTTGTTTAATTGTTTCCAAACCAAAGATCTTATAGTCAAGTTGTGTTAATAAAGTATATCTCCTAGACAAAGCATCAATAATGATATTCTCTTTCCCTTTCTTGTGTTTAATGACATAAGGAAAAGATTCAATAAATTCAACCCACTTAGCATGTCTACGGTTCAGTTTTGCTTGACTATGAATATGCTTTAATGATTCATGATCAGAATGAATAACAAATTCTTTGGGCCACAAATAATGTTGCCATGTTTCTAATGTCTGCACAAGAGCATACAATTTTTTTATCATAAGTAGAATAATTCAGAACAGGTCCACTTAGTTTCTCACTAAAATATGCAATGGGTTTTCCTTCTTGTAACAAAACACCACCCAATCCAATTCCACTAGCATCACATTCAAGTTCAAAAGTCTTATTCAAATCAGGAAGTTGGAGAAGAGGTGCATGTGTCAACTTATCTTTCAACACATTGAAGGAATTCTCTTGTGTGGTTCCCCAAGAAAAGGGTACCCCCTTCTTTGTAAGCTCATTCAATGGCGCAGCAATGGTGCTGAAGTTCTGCACAAATCGACGATAGAACCCAACAAGTCCTAGAAAACTCCTCACTTGGATGATAGTCGTTGGTACCGGCAACCCCTGTATAGCTTCCACTTTGGCTTTATCAACCTCAATTCCCTGTGGAGTAACAACATAGCCAAGAAAAGAAACACGATCTGTGCAAAAGGTGCACTTGTCAAGGTTACCAAATAATTGTGCCTCTCATAGAGCCTTAAAAACAGCACATAAGTGGTCAAGATGTTCTTCCATAGACTTGCTATAAATCAATATATCATCAAAATAAACAACAACAAATCTTTCAATGAAAGCACGCAAAACCTCGTTCATCAATCTCATGAAGGTACTAGGTGCATTAGTTAACCCAAAAGGCATAACTAACCACTCATACAAACCAAACTTAATTTTGAAAGCAGTTTTCCATTCATCTCCTAATTTCATGCGAATCTGGTGGTAACCACTATGTAAATCAACTTTGGAAAACACAATAGCACCACTCAATTCATCTAGCATGTCATCTAAGCGTGGAATAGGATGACAATATCGAATAGTAATATTATTAATAGCTCGACAATCCACACACATACGCCATGATCCATCTTTCTTAGGTACTAAAATAACTAGAATAGCACATGGACTAAGAGACTCACGTATGTAACCTTTGTCGTGTAGTTCGTGCACTTGACACTAAATCTCCTTTGTTTCTTCAGGATTGGTCCTATATGGTGCACAGCTAGGCAATGAGGCACCGGGAATCAGGTCGATTTGGTTCTCAATGCTTCGAAGTGGTGGCAGCCCTGGTGGTATTTGACTTGGGAACACATCAGAAAACTCCTGCAAAATGTTAGCTACAACAGGAGGCAAGGAATGCTTCTTATCGTCAATGGAAATCAATGCATCTTTGCATATTAAAGAATAAGCAACAGAAGTGGATGCATGCAACTCATTAACATCAGATTTAGTAGCAAGCAAACAATTCCCATTCAATTTAATTTCAGCTTTCATATCAACAACAGATTTGACATTTTTATTGTTCTCACTTTTAGCCTTTGCCGCTTTAGCAACATCATCATGCATAATAGCTTCAGAAGACATAGGATGCAACACAATTTTTCTATCATGGTATAGAAAATAATACTAATTTTGCTCTACCATGATGCATAGAATCCCTATCAAATTGCCAAGGTCTACCTAGTAGAATATTACAAGCTTGCATAGGCACAACATCACATTCAACCACATCATTATAGGATCCAATGGAAAAATTGATTCGCACAAGTCTAGTTAGCTTTGCCTTACCACTGTTGTTTAACCATTGAATGTAATATGGATGTGGGTCTGGTTTGGTCGTAAGCGCAAGCTTCTCCACCATGTCGCTGCTGGCCAAGTTGTTGCAGCTACCTCCATCAATGATCATGCGACATGAACGCTCCTTGATGACACACTTTGTTTGGAACAACGTGTGTTGCTGATTTTGCTCTGCCTTCTCTATTTGTGCACTAAGCACACGCTATACAATGAGGCTCTCATAGTGGTTGGCTGCACCTGCATTAATATGTTCTTCTACATATTCTTCACTGCCTGCATGGTCAGCCGCAAGCAATGCAAGTGTATCATCATCAAAATCACTAGCAGATGAATACTCACCATCATCTTTGACTATCATAACGCGCTTGCTTGAACACTCGCGCATCATATGTCCATATCCCTGGCATCGATGACACTGAATGTCTCGTGATCGACCTGTAGATGCCACGGACGAAGCACTTGCACTAGGCTTTTGAACCGTCTTTGTCACTGAATTTGTTGGAGTAGCACGAAGCTTGTCACTAGTAGGAGCTGGCGTAGTCGTACGGGGTTGCCATGAATTAGTCTTCCCTGTAGAAAAGTTATTCCTGGCACTCGCACGTCACCCCTGCACTTCCCTTTCAGCTTTACAAGCAAGATGAAACAAACGGGTTACGTTAGTGTACTCTTTATATGCAAGGATGTCCTGAATTTCACGATTTAACCCACCCAAAAGTCTTGCCATAGCAGGTTCCTTATCCTCCTCTAAATTACAATGCAACATACCCATTTGTAATTCTTGATAATACTCTTCTACACTTTTAGCATTCTGTCTTAGTTGTTTTAGTTTATGTAGCAAATCACGTGCATAGTAAGAAGGAACAAATCTAGCACTCATGATTTTTTCAAAGCATCCCAAGTCTGTGGTATGTTATTAGGATTTTTCTTACTATACTCTATCGACCATGCAGTAGAAAAGTGAGTAAACTCACTAGTAGCAGCCCTAACATGTGTATCCTCAGGAAATTCATGACATGCAAACCTTTGGTCAACAAAAATTTCCCATGAAATATATGCATCAGGATCATACTTGCCATCAAAAGGAGGTATTTTAAATTTAATCTTACTGAAAGCATCATTGTTATTGTGTACCTCACGTCGACGGTGACCCATACCTCTCCGATTGAAGCGTAGGCGACGTCGATCACGAAGGTCATTGTCATCATGATCCATATCACCAGAGTAAGCATCCTCATCATTATCTTCGACTCGCTCCTCATCCTTGTTGCCTTCATTATGTTGATCTTTGCCTTTTGTGTGGAATTCATCAAAACGATTGAGAAGAGCAGCAAGGCTTTTTTCCACACGAGCCATAGATGCTTCAACTCTTGTAAGCTTGGTGGTGGTGGTGAGTTGGGCGGCCTCCAATTGCCCAATCTTTTCATTGGTCACCTGTAAATCTCAATCAAATCCATCTGCATGCAGCTGCACTTGCCTTGTAAAATGTTGAATGATGCCCTTGGTGCGTGGAGTTTGTGGCCTCTCGTTATTATCCTCTGTTCCTGACATTGTTTACAAGACAAGAACAACAAGAATATAGGCGAAGAAATAAAAGTCCTACAACTATTAGGATGTAGCTACAGCAACCCACTCGCTCTCAACCTGTTTCTCAAGCTCTTACCAGTTCTTACCTTGCTCAGCAGGAGGGGTCAACAACCAGCAAACCTACAATCTTGGAAGTGAATGTATCGGTACCGTAGCACACACTACTAGGGAAGCGCTCATCAATGACGCTCTCTGTTCGTCACGAAAGACTCCACAATCATCACCAAAGGTCTTCTGTGACGAATATTGTTTCGTCATGGAATGAGCGTCATTGATTGACCACGGTGACGAAACAACTATTTTCGTCACTGAATGGAATTCATTCACTAATGAAATAGCCATCGTCACGGAATGGAATTCGTTCAATGACAAATACTATTTGTCACTGGTGTACCCCAATTTTCGTCATAACATGCTGCTCCGTTAGGCTACCAAACGGCGTTTGCCACGCTGGCAGCTGACGTGTCTTGCACACGTGGTAGGTGATGTGGCCAGCTGACGTGGCTTGCCATGTGGCAGCTGACGTGGCCGGTGACGTGGAGGGTCTATTTTCGCTTTTTTATGTGCCACGTGGCAGTTTGTGATTGGTCCATGTGGCGGGCTCTGATTTTTCCACGTGTCCTGTGATTGGTTCTCATTTTCATCACAGGTCAAATTAAAAAATCATCACAGATCAAATTACAGAATCATCACACCAAATATAGAATCATCATATCAAGAACCAGAATTTGATCATAGGTGCACATTTTAATCGTCACAGATCAAATACAGAATCATCATATAAAGAACCAGAATTTGATCACAGGTGTACATTCTAATTTTAATAGGAAATGCAAATAACATTAACATGACCATAAGCTTCTAGAAATGAAGAGATCTGGTTTCCAGGCACCACACAACTCTAGACTCGGTTCACACATAACTCAAGATAGTTCACAGTAAGATCACAACTAATAATATAAAGTAGGCAACCACCATCAACATAAGTTTAGCCTAAACAAAATCACCAACACAAACCCTTGCTTAATCAGCCAGCATCAGCGATCATGTCAAAGAAGCGTTGTTGAGGGACAAGATACGCTTCAGCAACACGTTCTCCTCCATTGCCTTGTTGTTTATCTTTGTCAGCTTCTTCATCTCCTCCATCTCCCTTTGTGTCCTTTCTAGCTTTTCCTCAGCCTCTTCACTTCTCTTCTTAAGCTACTCGAGTTCACCTTGTACAATAGCCTTATCTTCAGCTGCTAGCTATTCCCGAAGCTCGCTTTCATTTGATGTTGCAGAGTTGGAGGATGTCGCTGGTTTGATGCCAATATTCTTGAGGAAAATGTTCGAGCTGTTCTTGAAGAGCATCTGGGACACAACCTGCACATTGGATACTCCTATCTCACCTTCAGCAACAGGTGTTTCCCTCAAAGCTTCCATGTTGGACTGAAACAACAAAGAGCCATCATTATTTCATACTTATATTGCTTTAAAGTGAGGTGCAAATATCACAAGATGTATTTTAAAGAATATAGACAGCAAGATGTGTGTTAGAGAGATAGAACCAAACCTAGCAACATGGACAGGCTGAAGTACAATTTAAATGATTTATTATGTACAACATTATCTAAAGTGTAGTTTGGTTCTTACTGACAGCTAGTGTACAATGAAACAATGAGGAATCACCTTAGCATGTGGAAAGAAAGTTCAGATTGTTCTCAGGTATATGCTCTCTCATTTCCAGTCAACATCTCAAGTGTTAACAGAACATAGTTAATAGAAGGATAAAATATTAGCACTAGGAATTTGTAGCTATCTCATCTCGCTCAAAATAAGATAGTACTGATTTTTCAAGTTGTATTCTCTGGTAAAAAAATCAGTAATAGTCATGTTAACAAAATTCAATCCACATATTACTTCATCCACATTAAAGCAAAAAATTTGGATGAGTATATGAAAAATAATGCTAGAAGGTTTCCTGGACACATAGATAGCATACGGTTCAGAAAGTTTTGTTCTCATAGCAAATAGATAGAAGTTCAGATAGCAGGTTTCTGGACACATTCAGATTAGTAACATGTTCAAAAACTAGCACTGACACATTTAGATGCAAAGAGCTAGTAGAAGGTTTGGTTATAGTTTCATGTATCTTTTTTAAGTAATTGGGAATATATGCTTTCGACAGGCACTCAGGTAGGAACATTAACCAAGGTCTTAGGACAAAATCAAGTAGGTAGGCAAGTGAAGAACAACCCTAGATCAGAGTAAAGCAATAAACAGGACATGGAAAAATTGCACAAAAGAACAAGCAGATGAGAGCACAAGAGTATAAAGCACAATAAAACTTTTAAGCAAATAAAAAGACAGATTAGCTCATAAAACCAACCATCATAATTAAGCCATCCTAGTTAAGCAGGAAGCAGAAACCATCAGCCGAAGAGGGCGATATCCCAGGGAACATCTATGAAGCTGTTTAAGCTAGCCAATGCACTTCAATAGTAAAATAATTGCTTTGGAGCAGCATTGTTTTCCACTGAATTTTAAGTACACATCTCTACTAAAGTTCTCAACTCTAAATTAAAGTCTTCTATGCTAATATCCATTTGCACATGAAGGGATGCTTCTGCAGTGTGAGCAAACAGATGAAACATCATGGACAAATGTAGATAGTAATTTAGTTACAATTTGGAAATGATACTAAAAAGACCACACAATTCCATACTAGGTAAAACCAATATTCCAACTTGCATACAACCCAGTTCATAGCAACACCAGTTCATAAACAGTTGGTGTAAATTGGATGTGAAAACCCTCCAAAATATTAGCATTTCTGCTAGGAGAATGTCATCGCACTGTTGTTCTAATTTACCATTCACCAACTATTTCAGGACATCATGAAATGACACACAACATGAAAGAAATGTTTTAGAATAGGCTTAAATTGGAACCGATCGCGAGTACATCAACAATAAAAGCCAATTTCACCGGTTCTGACATCCGTCCCGATGTTCTTGCTTCCTGCACACATGTACGAGAAATCAAATGTTAGCACATCTGGATCTAATTATGATGCATACCATAAATCAGAGGTTCAGTCTAAGTAATGGAGTATTATAGGTTCAAAGCAGTAGCAGGTTCAGAGCATTAGATCATTACAGGTTCAGAGTAATTTGACATCTGGTTTAGTGTAGAATAAAAAAATCTTAGAAAATAAAATGTACCAACACATCCTCTATGAACAACAGTGGAAACGTTTCTATCCTAATAACCACCAATCACAAAAACAGACCACATGATCGTGCACATACCATGTTGGAGATGCATGACGAGGCGCAAGGGACACTGAAGTCATCCCCTATGTACGAATGCCCTCTACCAAAAATGGAGCAACTCGCTACGCCTGGCCTGTCAACCGTCAGGCCCTCAGCCTGGCCGGATCTGGGACTCGGCACGATGGAGCCCGACAAGGAAGAACCTGACGCATCATATATTGCGACACCGCATGTCTCAGATCCAGTCGTGTGCCAGCCGACCGTGATTTGAAACCCTAGAATACGGAGAGTTGATTAGGGGGATCACATAGAGATTAGAGAAGGAGCGAACGAAAAATTGCTACCTGGAAGAGTCTATGGCAGCGGCGAGTTCAAGATCCAGATCGCCTGAAGTCGAGACAACATCCCTGTGCCGAGCGACCACACAACATTGGGCCTCGAGTTGCGGCTCCCCACCATTGGGACTGGACCTCGCGGCGGATCCCAGCCATTAGGGCCAGGATCTCGTCCATCCCCGTGCCACGGAACCGCGCAACGCGAAGCCTCGATACGAGAAGGACGGGAACGTGTTGGTGCGGCACACGTGTCTCTACTCTTGGTGCGGTGAGGGAGGAGGGTGCGACGCTGAAGGGTGCAGAACAGAGGAGGGTAGGGTTTGGGTTTTTATTTGACGCCGAGGACATCTTAGCCATCCATTTAATCCAACGGTTGAAATGAAACTGGCCACGAACAGGCCAAGATCGCTACTGTCTGTCGGGCTAAGGAAAGGTGAGAGTGTTTGTTGTGCAGGGCGGGCCTGGTGTACAAATCCATATATCTCTAAATCACTAAAGTGCAATATTTTTTGTCAACAAATAAAGTGTAATCATACACACGAAAACCAGCTCAGCTTCTTTAACAATTCCTTTCAATTATTAACATGAAAGTTGTTCTAGCCCGTGTGTGCGTGCGTGGTGAGTTTGTGGGTGCGTGCGTTTTTATATTTTATATTTTTCATTTCTTTCTTCCTTTTGAAAAATCTTCTCTTTTTATATCTTTTTCAAAAATAATATATATTTTAGTTATTTTCTAGAGAAGTTTCGGTGAACCCATTATGTGGGTAAAATAAAATGCCACATTTAACAACGTGGGATATGAAATATAAACAACATGGGCTATAATATATTAGTAAAACAGTAAAAAAAATACATATGGACTCACCCCACCACGCGACTATAGAACATGCCAACATGGACAAGAATGTTTAAATCGATCATGGTGTCTCGTTAAGCATGTGCATCATCACTTTCTCAGAATCAGTTGAAATTTTTTTCTCAACACTACACATCTAAATGATGTATCCATGCAAGTTTTTAGATTTTTCTAGGTAGGTTAGGTTATTTTACCATTTATCCTTCAGAAAATCAACAAATAATTACAGTAATTGATAAACTTGGTCTGAAAATTGCATAGACGCACACAACATCGTGATACACCTGTATAAATATCCCAAAAAAGTTTCAAATGGTTTGAAGAAAGTTGTACTACACATCCACCGAATGGATGAATACCTCTCACTTAGTGACAAGAACAAGTGTGAGAGATGTGTGCCTTTGTAAGCATATGCATCACCACTTTCTCAGAATTAGTTGAAACTTTTTTCTCAACACTACAAACCTAAATGATTTTTCCATGAAAGTTTTTAGATTTTTCTAGGTAGCTTAAGTTATTTTACCATTTATCCTTCAGATAATCAACAAATAATTACAATAATAGATAAACTTGGTCTGAAAATTGTACAGATGCACACAACATTATTATACACCTACATAAACATCTCAAAAAAAAATCAAATAGTTTGAAGAAAGTTGTACTACACATCCCAAACAGATGAACATGTCTCACTTAGTGAAAAGGATATGTGTCACAGATGTGTGCCTTGGTAAGCATGTGCATCACCACTTTCTCAGAATCTCAGAATCAGTTGATTTTTTTTTCTAAACACTACACACCTAAATGATGTTTCCATGAATGTTTTTGGATTTTTCTGGGTAGATTAGGTTAACATTTATCCTTCAGAAAATTAATAAATAATTACAATAATTAATAAACTTGGTCTGAAAATTGCACAGATACACACAAATCATAATACACCTACATAAACATCCCAAAAAAGTTTCAAATAGTTTGGAGAAAGTTATACTACACATCTCCAAACGGATGAACATCTCTCACTTAGTGACAAGGACATGTGTGAGAGATGTGAAAACTTAAGTAATATATGTAATATATGCCTTATATATGATATGGTGGTAACTACCTTTTTATATTATTTCTAAGATGGTCTACCATGTGAAAATATATGTGATAGTTTCTGTCATATGTGATGGTATTCAAAATTAATTGGTAACAAAAATAACAAAAAAGACAATTAAAAAAACCCAAAAATGTTCCTTTTGTAGGAATTGAACATTTGAGCTTCAGTTTACATAAAGTCCCCTACACTACTGCGCCACTAAGGACTATTCAATTTGAAAAATAATGAAATGTTGTTAAACAACTACATATGGGAGGTCATAGTTCAAATCCTTGGATATGTATATTTAGTATTTTTCTTCATGTGACCTCGTTGAGCATATATAAAAAAACTAAAAATCCTCCTCTCTACGTGTGAGAGATATGTGTGTCTTTGTAAGCATTTGTATCACCATAATCTCATAATTAGTTAAAACTTTTTTCTCAATACTACACACCTAAATCTGTGATGGTGTTCTGTATCCACCGACTCCCCATGATGAATCCACCTGATGTAAGTAGCTGACATTCCATGAATGTGTATATGGTCACTTGCATCAGGTTGAGACCGTATTTTTTGATTTAGACATTTGCGGCACAGGCAAAATATCTGGCTGTCTTTGTGGTATCTTTCACCAACGAATTTCATAAACTCTTCAACTCCTTTCACATATGCAGGTGTGAATGGTGTCCCAAATATCCAGCTTCTATCCATCTGTTTTGAAAGTACAATAAACCTTGCTATTAGTCCTTAAATTCCAGTAATATATTAAATAAAATTCAAAAACTAATTAAAGACATGCATATATGTAAAATAATTGATAAACAAATCAAACCTTGTACTCGGCGATCCTTAGCTCGCGCGCCACGCGCAGCTCTGCTCGCTGCCGCCGCTGCTCTGTCCCACACGCGTAGTGGCGAATCTAGGATTGAAGGTCAGGGTATGTCTTTCAAAAAAATTAATACATGATTCGGTAAATATATTTACTAATTCAGTAATAAAAATTAATTCATGGATTAACGACATCTACCCTACTAATGCACGGGCAGCGTGATCTTCTAAATATTTAATTAAATTTAGGTTGTAGATGGCATCGCAGCGTTAGCACGGGCAATATACTAGTATCTTCTAAATATCCCGTTCATTGTAGAATTTTTTATAAACATCCGAAGAACAAAGAATGATTATTTGAATCTCACCTGATAGGGATGAGCCCGGTCGATGGTCGAGCGATCGGCTGACAACGATGGTGTTGGCGTGCATGCACGGAGAAGAAGATGGCGTGCCAGATTGGGAAAGTACTATGACTCACGGTGTACGGCGCACGCGTATGGCCAGCGATGGCTCACGGTGATCGCTAGTACGAGGCACTCGGCCTCCCACGAGAAGAATTACGGCGGCGGCAGAAACCTATATGCACGTATGGCTACCGGACCAGCCAAAACACACGTACGACCAATGAAGTCCATCTACAAAACAAAAAAAATTGATATCATAGTCTTCTTATAAATAGCAAAACAGGCTTGCCAATAACACAAATGGCGAGTGTTCTAGTGGTAACAACTCATCTCTATCTATCAACAGGTCGTGGGTTCAAGCCTCCCAGCCTGTGTATTTTTTTAGAATGAAAACTTGACATCTCAGACCGTGTATTTTTTTTAAATAAAAACTTGACAATAAAAACGGGACAGTTCTCAGTACAAATAGAAAACATGTACCTTAAACATATGAAAGCACGTGTGTTCTAGTGGTAAGGCTTCTCTTTGTGCACTAGTAGGTCGTGTGTTCAAGCCCGTGTGGGAGCATTTTTTGGCAAAAAAATAAAAATACTAGGCAGGGAGCTGGTCTTCGTGAACCCTAGGCCCGCACCATGTGTTCGCCGACACGCTCCGCTGGTGGGACCGCGCGCCATGTCATCGAGGTTGGGACCCGAAGGTGGGTCCGCATCGCCACATCCTAGAAGTGGGGGGCCATGGCGCCATGTCTTCGAGGTGGAACAAGAGCCAAACAATCAATGACGATTTAGTGTTGTTAATTGATGACGATTATTTCGTTTTCGTCATTATATTTCTTGTCAAAGCTACGTCACTTGTGGCTAATGACGAACCTGCAGAATTCGTCATCGAATGCTCTCATTCGATGACGAAATTATTAGTTGTCACGAGTGAATCGTCATTGATTACCACATTTCTAGTAGTGACAACACCTGTCAAGTTGTAGTCGAATATGTGGAGCTATAGGTGGCCAATGTTATGATCAAGGACAAATACTAGCACTACGTTAGTCACAAAAGCAAGTTGAATAATCGTTCAAAGGTGGCACTGTGTTGGTCCTAGCCTAGACCGTGCTAGAGACGCGAGCCTGGGCACAAAGGAACTCACAAACACCACCTAATCAAAGGAGACAACAAAAAGATCAGCCCCCTGTTTTTTTTGTTTTTTTGTTCTTTTTTGTTCTTTTTTTTCTTTTTCTTTTTTTCTTTTCTTTTGTAAACTTTTTTTTTCAGGGGATCCTCAAAACTGATTATATGAACAGAGAGATGTCAAAAGAGAAATTCACCACACACACACTCTCTCTAAAGTAAGCTTCGCTATAATATAGTATGACTTATGTAGTTCGAACTTGATTACCGAAAGGAACTCAGGACTCACGGAAATAACTATCAGAGTAGCATTCAGACTCAAATATGGAAAACAACTCGAACTCAGAATTTATAGCAGCGAATACGGGTAGAACTCGAACTTGATTATAGAAAACAACTTGGACTCGAACTTGATAGCAGCGAATACCAGGGTAGTACTCGGACTTGAACTTGACAGCAATGAAATCTACTTAGACTCAGACTAGAATGTGACAAGAACTCGAAACTCTAAAGGACTATAACTAAAACCAGCAGCTCGACACAACCGATGCAACCGACGACTCAATAAGCCCGAACTAAGTAGTACTAGCAAAAAGGCTCAACGGGTTCATGGGATTACAGAAAAAACTAATCTACTATTTTTTGGCTTTTCTGGACTATGGAAAAAAATTGTAAAGAATTGGAAGTCTCTCACTGATAAACCTTGCTCTGATTACCAACTGTGATGACCTGTAGAGTTCACTATCCGATATTTCAATGAGAGATGGTGGATAACTCGATTAGTGGATGGAGATGACGTTCACGGCTCGACTACAGCCGTCCAAGGACGTTGCGCCTTAGCAACCGATACACCACCTCCGATGGTTGCCGCGATCTTGCGGCGTGAAAACTAGCCACTAGGGCTCCCGTCCTGCAAGCAATCAAAGAACCAGCAAGAACAAGATGAACAAGCACTCAATTGCAAGATGAATATGAAGGTTTTAATCTGAGAACACGATATGGTGAGGTTCTGATGACAATCAGACGGACGGTTGATCCAACACGCGCGCTGAAAGGCGGTAGCAATAGCTAACTCGACGAAACAAAACCTGATCTGTTTGTGGCGGCTCTAAAGACTTATAAGGAATTGGGAGGACGACCACAAGGGTGTTGGGGTCGTTCTCCAACCCTAGGACACGTCCCTAATGGACCCAACTTGATATATGGGCCATCGGCCCAAAATAAGGTGACGCAGCACCGGTGGATAGAAAAGGACTCGGTACAAAAATGACTACTCTGGACGTGTCTGATAAGATATAGCCTTGGTTCTAGATCCGTTGGAAAGTAGACTTGATAAACTTTCCAAAAAGTGTGAGAACGTCCCAATCGGAGTCCGTATGAAGTCGTGGCATCCATCACAAGTTGGCGTTGTCCTGCAGTCCAAAACCAGCTAGCGCCCATCCTTTTTCCTGCTGATCCTCTCCATTGTCCTAAGAAAAACAAGAGTACACGTATCTCCATTGTCTAAATATAATGGACAAGAGTTTGAGAATAAACTTTCTTGATGGTTGAGTTCACGGACACGAGCACGAGTAATAGGACCAAGTGGTGCAGGAGATGGTGTCAGTGTGATGTTGATGTCCTCATCAGTGTGGAGTGTGACCGAAAAGGACTTTGTCATTCTTATGAGGATAGTCCCACACCTAGAGAGCAAGAGAACCGGCAATGTAACACCATGGCACTCAATGTCATATACAATGGCATTGATTCTAAGGTGTTTGAGCAAATCAAAGATCTTGAGAAAGCAAGTGAAGTATGGAAGAGATTGGAGGATACTTATGAAGGCACCGCAAAGGTGAAGAGCTCCAAGCTATATATGCTCAAGTACAAGCTATATCACTTCAAGACGAAGGATGATGAATCAATTCCGGAGATGTTTCATAGGCTCCAAGTGATCATCAATGATCTCAAGGGCTTGGGTGAGAAGGTGAAGGATGAATACTTCTCAAATCGGTTCCTTGGTTGTTTGCTCAAGAAATACAAAACCTTGAGGCAAATAATTAGGAGAGATGGTTTGATCGACATCACTCCCAATGAAGTGCTTGGAGAGATCATGACTAAAGAGCAATACAATGAAGAAAGTGAAGAATAAGAGGTCAAGAAAGAAGAGAAGAAGAAGAAGAGCTTAGCATTCAAGGCTTCATCATCCAAGGGCAAGAGTAAAGCAAGAAAGCAAGAGTCAAGTGATGATGAAGATTCTAGTGATATTGATGATGAGACCATGGCCCTCTTTGTGCGCAAGTTTGGAAAGTTTATGAAGAAGAAGGGCTATGGACTAGAAAGAGAAGAGACAATTTCAAGAGCAAGGAATATGTGAGGAGATGCTACAAGTGCAAGAGCACCGATCACATGATTGCGGATTGCCCTAATCATAGTGATGATGATGATAAGAAGAAGGGCAAGCATGATAAGAAGGAGAAGAAGTTATCTTTCACCAAGAAGAAGAAGGGTGAATCATATGTGGTGACTTGGGATAGTGATGATTCTTCCTCCGATGATGACTCTAATGATGATGAAAGGAAGAAGTCCAAGAAGAAGGCATTGACAAGCATTTCTATCAACAACAAGCCATCAATCTTCGACACTCCATCATGCTTCATGGCTAAGCCAACCAAGGTAAAATCTTGTGATGATAGTGATGATGATAGTAGTGATGATGATGAGGAGTATTCCAAGGAGGAAATCATGGATATGATGGAGCAAACTTATACTTGCTTCGAGACAAAGAGGAAGGAGTGCAAAGAATTGAACAAGGAGCTTAAGGCTCTTGAACAATCCTTTGATGAGCTCAATGGTACTCATGAGAGGATAGTGGAAGCCCATGAGAAACTTGAGAGGACTCACAAGAAGCTTGAAAAGGCTCACTCGTCCCTCTTTGATCAAAACAAGGATAAAGTTGTTTCATCATGTGATATTGGAGTAACTTGTGATATTCTTGATGAATCATTTTTCACTCCTCTCCTATCATTGTTGCACCAACCAACACTAGCACTTACACTTGCACATCCACTTGTGATAGCTCAAAGGGTGATGCTTCACTAGTGAGTGAAAATGAAAAATTGAAAAATAATGTTAATGAACTCACTCATGCTTTGGGTAAGGCATATGGTGGAGATGCCTTCTTGCTAAAGTGCTTGGGTAGCCAAAGGTTATCTCTTAGCAAAGAGGGATTGGGCTATACACCCAAGAAAGGCAAGACGGACTTTGTAACTCCAAAGCCTAGCTTTATGAGAAGCAATGGTCGGTTTTAATAGTTGCAAGCAAGTGGGGTATGTTGCCAATATTGCAAACTTAACATGAGCCAAACAAAGTTTTCTAAAGCCACCGCCATTCATTTTGATTCATGTTATATGCTTACCAAGGGTAGAGATGGTATCATGGCTAATTATGTTGGTACACCCATTGTTGGCCCAAAGAAGGCAATTTGGGTGCCAAAATCCTTGGTCACTAACTTTGGAGGACCCAAACAAGTGTGGGTACCTAAGAAGAACTAATTTGTTTTATAGGTAAATTACAAAGTCGGAGGAAGGCATTGGGTGCTTGATAGTGGGTGCACTCAACACATGACCGGGGATTCTAGACTGTTCAAATCCATCAACTCCAACACCAATGATGGCATTAATAGTTTTACTTTTGGTGATAATGGCAAGGGCAAGGTCAAATGACTTGGCAAGATTGCAATATCCAATGATTTGAGCATATCTAGTGTCTTGCTAGTTGAGAGCTTGAACTTCAATTTGCTATCGGTAGCTCAATTGTGTGATCTTGGATTCAAGTGCATTTTTGGAATAGATGATGTTGAGATCATTAGTGTAGATGGTTCAAACTTGATCTTCAAAGGCTTTAGATATGAGAACCTCTACCTAGTTGATTTCAATACTAGTGAATCACAATTGTCTACTTGCTTGCTCAATAAATCAAGTATGGGTTGGTTATAGCATAGAAGGCTTGGTCATGTCGTAACGCAATAATTGAATATATTGATTAAGCATGACTTAGTAAGAGGCTTGAAAGATGTTATGTTTGAAAAGGACAAACTTTGTAGCTCTTGTCAAGCTGGCAAACAAGTTGGTAACACCCATACCAAGAAGAGCATGATGAGCACTAGTAGAGCATTTGAGTTGTGGCACATGGACTTATTTGGACCAACAACCTATACTAGTATTGGAGGGAACAAGTATGGATTTGAGAGAGTTGATGATCTTACAAGATATACTTGGGTGTTCTTTCTCAATGACAAGAGTGATACATTTGCCACATTCAAATCTTTTGTCAAGAGATGTCACAATGAGTTTGAGACCATCATCAAGAAAGTGAGAAGTGAAAATGGTAGTGAATTCAAGAATACTAGAGTTGATGAGCTATGTGATGATCTTGGAATCAAACATCAATTCTCGGCCAAGTACACTCCACAATCAAATGGCCTTGTTGAGAGGAAGAATAGAACATTGATTGATATGGCAAGGTCTATGCTTAGTGAGTACAATGTGAGTCACTCATTTCTGGCCGAAGCTATCAACACCGCTTGTGTCACGGAATTGCCCAACTAATATAAGATTAAGCATGACAGATAAGAAGTTGAAATACATTGCTAGCTTAAGTGACATCCTCCAACAACAACATAAAGATAAGAAGTAACTATAGAATCACCGAGCCCACCGGTGGTTAGCCACTCCTTCAGCAAGACAAAGCCCTTCACCTGCAACAGGGTGGGATAAACCCTGAGTACTCGAATGTACTCAGCTAGACTTACCCGACAGGAGAGAAAAGTAAAAGACTCCCAAGGATATGCAAGGCTCATATAGTGGAGTTGACAGGATAGCATAAATTTTGCAAAAACAACATTACTACCTTGAGTCCTATCTTTCAAGATTTTAGTCAATATTTTAGCATCAAGATTAATAAAGCTTACCAAGTCTAGATTAGCACCTAATCTAGAGCAATCACTTAATTAAAGCATCACAATAGTAACCATATCCAGTTTGGCATGTAAACCATATAACCATCTTTTGTTTACTTATTAGGGTTCAAGTTTCTACAGTGGGAGGAAGATCTTTCAAGTTTCTCACTGACGGGGAGAGACCGCGATTCGAATTGAATTCCTATCCAGCTGGAGGTTTATTCCTCAATCACACCCAAGTCTCCCCCATCGGGTTGACTTTGACGGGTCACCTTCAATATAGCTCAGGTAGCCACGGGCCCCCAATTACAGGCATGAATAGCGATTCACGGATAGCCAGGACGATCAAGCAGTGCCTGCCCTTGGTGCCAGGCCAGGACGATCAGGGTACTTGCCCACGGTCTAGTATGCCGCTCGCGGTCCTTCATGACCCAACTAGGAGGGGATTCCGGCCCGAACGTACAGAGTTAGGCTTCGCAGTCGAAATGAGTTATTCGGCCAGCTATGAAGGAGGCATGCGTTCAATCTCGACAGATGTCCAACCACGGTCCAGTGCCTAACGACACAGGCGGAGAGAACCCATTCACAAGACCTACCAGTCAAGTGGCTCACATACACCTTGTCTGCCCGGTCTCGATTTATTACTTCCACATGGTTATTTTCCACGATAGCAAATATAACCAACCGTGACCAGTATCATCCTATATCTCGCAGGTGACAGGAATCACCTGACTTCATGTAGTCTAAGCATGGCTAAGCATTTGTTTCGATCCTAGGCCTATAAGGTTCTTTTTAGTGGACAAGGAAAGGTAATGCATCAAAGGTTTCATTCAACTCCTATCACTTAATGCACAAGCAATATTGTGAATTGAATGTGAATACTTTAAAAGGAGAAGGAGGAGGCTTGTAATGCTCCGGGGCTTTCCTTGGGAACCGACACAAGTCAGCGATGGTTAGATGACACTCGCTTGGTGAGATCTTCAGATCCACGCTTGTACTCTAGGATTGTTATGTCCTTTGGATTCATCCATCAATACCATGCTCGGGTTAGCTCCACCAAACACCATCTTCGGTTTGGCTCCAACCACCACATCTCCACGTAGTGTACCTAGCGTACATAAATGAGATGCAAGATGCACATGTATGAATGTGAAGAAGGGTCACAAGAGATACATATACCAACATCCAACACAAGCACAAGATTATGTTATACATACACAAGTACATTAGAGAGCAATTTATTAACTACTATCACTCAAGTCCAGTATCAAAGATAGCAAGCAATTTATTGAACCATCCTACATAAGTACATGGATTTATTTGACTAAAGATCACTAGTGCATATCATAGAAAGATAGCAAGCTCATCAGGTATGATATACAAGTTATCTTCATCAAAGCTCAGCCATTACAAGCATGCAACAACCATGAACTACTCAACAAATATAGCATACAAGAATTAGGGCTGCTATAAGATAACCACCACATAAGCATATAGATTTTGTTTGAGCTAAAGATCACACAGGCATAGTAACAAGGATAGCAAGTATACCAAGCATAACCCATCAACTAACTCAATCAAGCTATTGGAAGCATTCGACATAAGCACAAGAGATATTTAATTAACCATTCAAGACAAGTATAAGATCATGCATGATATAGATGCACTTAGATTTAATTAGAAATTATAACTAGAGCATATCTTAGGAGATAGAAGCATATTACAGAACATACCTAGTCACTTAGAACTTGTTTAGCTAATTATCACCCAAGCTTAACATAGAAGATAAAAAGCACTTCAAGCATGATCTACTATTAAATTAAAGTCAAACCATGACAAGTATTCATCCAACAAGTTTACTTAATAGATTAAACTAGGAAGAACATGTTAAAGCATTTAACTTACACATGCAAGTTCGGGACAACAACATGCAGTCACGGTTTTAATCATAACCGGAGATATAAGCATCCAAAAGAGATGAACCTAGACTTTCTGGAAAGGTATTGAAATTATCTATAATATTGTTAATACCACCAAAAGCTAGTTCAAAGGTTAAGCAAGCATAAGAGAGCAACCCTGTCCATACTTTGGACAGATTTGACATATAACTTGAAATATTCATAACTTGAGTTCTAGAAGTGATATAAATATGGTTCTAGACATTTTAGAAATCTTAGAACATGATTCTCATCTTTTATATTCATAACAACCATAGCAAACCACAATAATACCATGAAAAAGATTGCTTAACAAACAATGCACATGCAACCCAGACAAAATTAAACATACAACTAAGCTGAAGTTCGAAGAAGCATAAATGAAGTTCCACTTATCCAACACATATGGTTCTTGATTCTCTGAAAAGGTACTCAAGTTATTTACAAGTTTCTTATAACCATATTAACATGATTTAAAGCTTAACAAACTCTAAACAAGCAAGGAATGTATCTCTGTCCAAAAAGGGGACAGATTTGCTAACCCTTCTTGAAACAGTCATAACTCAAGATATAAAGCACCTAAAAATATGAACTTGGACAATCTAGAAATATTATGAAAAGAACTACAAATGTTTCCACAATCTCAAGACATTATTCTAAGTTTAACTTGGTCAAACAACCCAAACATCTAGGTCTGTCCAGAAAATGACAGTTTTCAGCCGTCAACTTGATAAATCCATATCTCTCAAACTATCAGAGATATGGCCATGAAATTTTAACACAAACTGCCTCATATAAATATCTACCACTTTGGTATTCACCATACCAACAGAAAACAACGTTTTATACATGCAAAACATTAATATTCAGAGATCATGCATGCAGTCCAAAACAACAAATAAGATCTTTGTTATTTTCATAACTCACAAAATATCCAACCTGCAGTTATGAAATTTCAACCATAGACTTTTCATAGCACTAGGAATACACCATAATTATTGCATAATTTTTGGAGCACTCCTTACCGGCATCAAATATTTATTTCACACATTTCACATTGTAGACCTAACTGAGCAAAACGATTTTTACAGCAAATCATTCCATACAAGGCATAGCATTCAATAGATCTACTACCTATATAACTTCACAAGGATTCCAAAAAGTCCAACCACACATCCATATGATTTTTCCTTGAATTGATATAATTTTTCGAATGACTGCATAAATCTGAAAAACGGGAAAGAGGGATAGGAAGGGGTCCTGTTCTTGGGAGCTTTCAACCATGGGGATGTGCAGCGGATGGTTGTCGTCGAGGTTGCTGGAGTTGTACTGGCCTTGCTGCACCATGCAGCAAGGAGGAGATGGTGGTGCCGGCCTTGGAGGTGGAAGCACCAGGAGGGCACTGCCCCCTGCAGCAGGCAGCAGTGGTGGCCACGCTGCTGCATAGACGAGCAGCAGCAGGGCGACGTAGGAGGAGGGCGAGCTGCTGCCAAGCTCCTGCCTTGGAGCAGCAGGAGGAGAGGGAGGCGCCTGCTCCCAGCAGGAGGGGTGAGCAGGCCTACAGGGCTGGGGTGAGCTAGAGGCCAGGGCAAGCAGAGCTAGGGCTGCTGCCACCATGGGAGAGGGAGGGAGGAGGAACAAGGGAGCTTCCCTGCTGAAACCCTAGGGGAGGGAGAGAGCAGGAGGGGGAAGAAGAGAGGAGGAGAAGAGCAGCAGCTCTATTCTGCTCGGCAGAATGAAAGGGGAGGGGGCGTGGCGTGAGGAGGCCGAGGGGAGCCGGCCCTGTTTTATTCCCTTTCCTTTCCCCCACTTCTCCCCCAAATCCATTAATTGCCATTGTAGAATTTGGGGATATTCGCGAAATTTCTATTGATAAACCGTAACTTGTTTAGCAAATCCGATTGCACCGTTGCGAAGATCTTGTCGAATAGATCAATATGCTTCAAGAACCACAGTCAAACTCCAAACGGTTTGTGAATTATTGATTCCCGAAGAAAACCTTGCGGGTACCGAAAACTAGCATTCCGACGATCTTCGGTCATCTATTTCACCACTTTCGGCTTTGATTCAGGTCTCGATGTTTGAATGAAGTTTCTTCGTCTCGATCTGATCTAGAACTTTCATTCAATGCGCGTCGACATGCGAGATCTCCAAATTATCGGTCAACGACGGTCAAAATCGGGGCCGATTAAGCTCGGACTGGGGTTTCCAATATTTGCTGGGCAGTTTCTCCACTTCCGGTCAACACGAACGTTTTACGACTTTTGTTTTAGAGTTCAACTGGAGTATTTTGGGCAAGGTCATGAGACTCGGTTGACTCATATAATTATTCCCACTTCACATGGTAAATCCGTTAATTATATGAATCCTCCGTTCACTTAACTTTTTGGTTCCGAACTTCGTGAAACTCTTCCAATGGTTCATATAGATGGAAATAGAGATGAGGCATCTAGAATAAATACCTTATCTTATATTACCATACATGAACTATAGTCTCTGATTATCGCTTGATCTGATATAATTAGGTTTAATTACTTCTTAGCCTGTGCTTAACACTGAGGGTGTTACAGCTTGCTACTCTAGCAACCGGTTATATTGTCACCCAATGATAGAGAAGACACCATATGAGCTATTGAATGAAAGAAATCCCAACATTGCATACTTTAGAGTTTTTGGTTGCAAATGCTACATCTTGAAGAAAGGCACAAGACTTGGAAATAAGAAATGTGATGAAGGGTTCTTACTTGGTTATTCAACCATAAGCAAAGCCCATACAGTGTGGAATTCGGCTAGTTATATACTTGAGGAGGTTCATGATGTGGAATTTGATGAAACCAATGGGTCACAAGTTGAAAATGACAATCTAGAAGATGTGAGTGGATCTCAGTTGTCAAAGGCTATGAAGAACTTGGATATTGGTGATATTCGGCCAAGGCAAGTGATTGACATTAAAGATGACAAAGATCAAGTGCTCAACTCACCTAATTTTTAAGCTAGTGGTTCTCAAATGCAAGATCAACAAGTTGCTAGCTCATCACAACCAAGCTCAAGCAATCAAGATCCTATCCTTCAACCAACCAACATTGCAAGAGATCATCCAATTGATCAAATAGTTGGTGACATTACAAGCGGTGTTCAAACAAGATCAAGATTGACATCCTTTTGTGAACACTACTCCTTTGTATCATCCATAGAGTCAACAAAGATTGAAGAAGCAAGTTTGGGAGCTAGTTGAAAGACCCAAGAACTACAATGTGATTGGCACAAGATGGGTATTTAGAAACAAGCAAGATCAAGATGGTATAATTGTGAGAAACAAAACAAGATTAGTAGCTCAAGGTTACACTCAAGTTGAGGGTCTTGATTTTGGAGAAACTTATGCACCGGTTGCAAGATTAGAGGCAATAAGAATCCTATTGGCCTATGCATATGCACACAACATCAAGCTATACCAAATGGATGTGAAGAGTGCTTACTTGAATGGATATATCAATGAGCTATTTATATGATGAGCAACCTCCCGGTTTTGAAGATAACAATAAGCCCAACCATGTGTACAAGTTGAGAAAGGCTTTATATGGCTTGAAGAAAGCACCTGGAGCATGGTATAAAAGATTGAGGTATTTTCTCTTATCCAAAGGGTTCATCATGGGAAAGGTTGATACTACTCTCTTCACCAAGAAGCTTGGCAAGGATCTATTTATGCTACAAATCTATGTTGATGACATCATATTCGGTTCAACCAATCAAGATTTTTGTGAAGAGTTTGGCAAGATGATGGCAAATGAGTTTGAAATGTCAATGATTGGTGAACTTGGCTACTTCCTTGGACTACAAATCAAGCAATTGAAGAATGGCACCTTTGTGAGTCAAGGCAAGTACATCAAGGATATGATGAAGAAATTTGGCTTAGAAGATTCAAAAGGCATGAGCACACCAATGGGCACTAATGGACACTTGGATAGTGATGATAGTGGCAACATGGTGGATCAAAAGTTGTATCGGTCTATGATTGGAAGTTACTCTATGTGACCGCTTCTAGGCCGGATGTCATGTTTAGTGTATGCATGTGTGCAAGATTCCAAGCCTCTCCAAGAGAAAGTCACTTGAAGGCTACAAGGAGAATATTGAGGTACTTGAAGCATACACAAGAGATTGGATTGTGGTATCCCAAGGGTTCTAATTTTGAATTGATTGGATATTCAGACTCCGACTATGCGGATCCAAGGTTGATAGAAAGAGCACATCGGGCACATGTCAATTGCTAGGCATGTCACTTGTATCTTGGTCATCAAAGAAGCAAAATAGTATTGCACTCTCTACCGCCGAAGCCGAATACACAAGTGCGGGTAGTTGTTGTGCTCAATTGCTTTGGATGAAAGCAACTTTGGATGACTTTGGCATCAAATTCAAGCAAGTGCCATTTCTATGTGACAATGAAAGTGTGGTTAAGCTAACCAAAAATCCGGTTCAACATTCAAGGACCAAGCACATTGACATAAGGCACCATTTCATAAGGGATCATCAACAAAAGGGTGATATTACAATTACAAGTGTTGGCACCGATGATCAAATTGCCAATATATTCACCAAGCCACTTGATGAGAAGAGATTTTGCAAGCTAAGGAATGAATTGAACATTCTTGACTTCTCAAATATGTGTTGATGCACCCCCATATATGACATGCCTATCCTTCAAGCAATGCAAGGTAAAAGTTGTTTGACATGTCATTCATCCATTGACTAGGATTTCTCTAGTGCATCTAAACATCAATTCATTAAGCTCATTCATGAAAATCAAATGTATTTGAAGGTTATATGGTACCACTATTGCTTCTATGTTTTATATGATCTAGTGGTAGCATATGACATATTTGTAGGTTTGCAATCCTAGTGCTTGATCTAGATTATGAACTTCAATTGGTTAACTCAACATGGGTAAGATAACCATTTTAGGATGTGTGAAGAAGCTTGTTCATGGTTTAAACCGAGTTAACTATGTTAAACATGTAACCTAGATTGAGCCACAACTAAGCTTCTCTCCAATAATTAACACTTTGAGCACATCTTTTATGATAATAGATGACAAAGGGGGAGAAGTAAGTACCACAAAGAAATATTTTGAAAATATAAGCACACAAGTAGGGGGAGCAAGCCTATGAATCAAGTTGTTTCATATCTTTGTGCATTCATAAGTGCTTGCTTGCATATGTATTTATATTCATGACATGCTTGTGTGGTGAATTCTAGAAACATAATTGACTTGATGCTTGAAGTACTAGCATGCTTAGGTCTTAGCGTAAATTTTTAGAGTTAAGCTTTTCAAGTGGTATTTCAAGTTTTGTTCTTCAAAAGTGTTTTCAAGTGGTTTCTAGGCATTCATGGTACTAAGGAGGGTATAATATTGCACTCCGATTGGTATCACGCTTCAAAGGTTCATTCCTTATACCTTAGCATCATTTGGTAGCATTCACTCTCCCACAATTCCTATTCATGCATATGTGATCAAAATGAACCAAACTCATATATCACATATGTAGGGGAGCTAATACTACCAAAGTTGAAATTTTCATTCAATATATTCATTTGTGAAAGGTTGTCATCAATTACCAAAAAGGGGGAGATTGAAAGCCCAAGTTTGGTTTTGGTTAATTGATGAAACCTATGGACTAACCCTATTCCTAAGTGTATGATCAAGATAGGGTAATCTACCTTGACATGTGAAGCTAGATGGATGATCATGGTGCATTGATCAAGTGCTTCATGGACTAAGGAAAAGAAGAAAGAGAAAAACAAAAATGGGCTCAAGGCAAAGGTATACCATAGGGCCATTTTTGGTTTAGTGATCAAGACACTATAGAGAGTGTGATCACATTTAGGATAGATAGTGTTGATGGTAAGAATGACCCATTTTATCACCATCAAATTACCATCAAAACCCTTAGAATAGAAGGAAGACAAGCATAGCTAGAGCATATATTATCAAATAATTGGTTCCACATGTCCCTTGAATATTTTTATGCAGGCAATGACAAATGGGGACATTTGGGAGTCTGTGGGCCCACTTAGGGGTCGGCCAACCTCACTAAGGGACCACTAAGGTCTCCCATGCACCCATGATCTGAGTAACACCTCCTATAGTGAAGATCCACCCTTGGATCCACTCTGTGCTACCTATCAACAGTTCTAGATCAAAGCACGAGGATCCATGGGCCCATAAAGTATCTTAGAAAAATACCAAACTTTGCCAAGGTGTCCATGACATGTGGGCCATGCTCCACACAAAAGGAGGAGGCCAGAAGCCTGAACTCACGGTCGGGCGACCTGGAGTGTGGGCCCAGAGGCCACCCACAGGCCCCCTGACCAGTGGGTCAGCTTCTAGAAGAAAGGGGAGGCCCCCACCTGCCATAGGCAGGTCGGCCGATCTGGCCCATGTGCCCAAAAGCCTCCCCGAGCTCTCCACCGCCTTCCTGCATGTCGCCATGCATCAACTTGATCTCCACCATTGATTTAAGGCGGTTAAAATGACGGTTTGATCCTATGGTGGCTGATGGAGGTGGCGCGGATCGCTGACGTGGCATCAGAGTAGCCCCTACTCCACCTCTAGCTATAAATACCCCCTAGGCCTTCACTTACAAGGCATGACTCATTGGAGAAATACTACTTAGCTTAGCTGTAGTGCTATGTTAGTTGGAAGAGAGTGAGGGAAGTCTTCTGGAGAAAGCCCCGGATCTGTCGGGAATCTTCTCCGGAGCTCTACCTCAGCGGATGCGAATCTCTTATAAGTTCAGCACTTGTAAGTGATTCTTCCGAGTTCTTTATAGCATTTAATATTCTAATTCTGGCATAGCTGTTATACATCTTTTCACGCTTGTTCATTGCTTTACTTTAAGTAGAGTACATTACCCTTTAGCTGGGGTTAAAGTAGTAAGAATAGTGTAGACGTGGTGTCTAGACTAGATCTTACCCTTGTAAACCGTTTATGGCACAAATTGTTTCTGGTAGCTAGCAGGTGGTGACAACCTTGTCTGGTCTTTGTATTCCACCACGTGTGTAACATAAGTTCTTAAAAGGTAGGGCCTCAATACAACATGATGGCGCGGTCCGGTAGAAGTTTTATCTCCTACTAATCTACCCCATCGCCTCCTGCAAGAGAAGAGCTGATAAAGCCAGTATAACCAGCTTTGCCTAGTTAGATATCTTTGCTATAGTGAACCTTTCTACCCAATTATCATAGTCTCCCTTGTCTCATCATAGGACATAACCTTGATCACTAGTTAATACACTTCTCGTTCCCTGAGGAAAATACGATACCTAGAATACTCCCGGTGAAGGCTACACTTGACAACCCTACGCTTGAGGTCTTTTCCCGTTTGCCACTTGTGGTGTCAACAAGCTTTCTGGCGCCGTTGCCGGGGAATGGTAGTTGTTTTAACTAGAACCTAGTGGTCCTATTTATCCTTGTTTTATCTTTTTTTTTCATTTTATCCTTTTCACACCATGAACCAATCATCCATCTCTCATCTTGCGTCTCCAAAGGGCCATAATTTGGAGCCACCACCATCAATACAACCCATCCTTCCACCTAGCGATGAGCTTCACCCTAGCTTCATAGCCAAAGTTTGGGAACAATCTTTTTCTGGTGAAGGACCAAGAACGGCGACTAGAGGGGGGGGGTGAATGGGAGCCTCAAATTTCTCTCGAAATATTCGGGCCACTCTTCTCAAAAACAACCCCAGCAAGCAAGCTAACTCCACCAGAAAGATCACAACCCTAGAGAGGGTGGATACCTTTGGTGATGACCAAGAGGTACAGCGGATCTTCTAGAAACCAAAAACTCAAACCGAGACACCGATAGTGAGGCTCTCAAACCCTAGAGAGAGGAGAAGAGATATGACCCAAATATACTTATGAGAACTGGTCTCACAAGTCCTTCATAAAGTTCCCTATGTGATTATGAAACCAACACAACAAATGGAACTCAATTCGGAGTCCGGACGAGGGAGAAACGGCCAAAACAGCGACCAACTGGGACCTTAGGACTACTTCAGTCAGGACCTCAGAACCATTGGAAGTGGTCCGGAGGGTGGTCCGGAGCACCTTAGGACTAATGAAAGTGGTCCGGAGCTTGGTTCGAAGGTTGGTCCGAAGGGTGGTCTGAAGAAATTCCTTCTCCAAAACAGCCAACACAATACGCACCCAACCTCCTGACACGTGGTCCGACGCTACCTCAGGACTAGTCCGGAGCTAGGGGCTGTTCGGCTGGCTCCTTGGCAAGACCACCGGACTAATGGCCGATAGTCCGGAGCCTATGCAAGGTGGTCCGGAGCTTAGTCCGGAGCTCTCGAACAGAGCGCAGAAAACCCGCGAAAACCGATTTCACTCCGCCAAATCTTCCCAAAACTCAATCAAATGAACTCCAACTACAACAAAACTTTGTAGGCATGATCCTTGTACAGTTGGGGAGCTATCCCAAAGAAATCATCGCTCAATTTGGCTTAGATTAATAGGGAGAGAAGAGATTTGGGGGGAAAACTCAAGAACGAAGAACTCCGCAAAGAAAACGCCCGATCTACGTACTCGTGAGGTTTGAGGAGAAACCCTCGGTGCAAAGATGCTCCTCACGATTATGAACAACTTGGTTCAAACGGATTTGCAATAACTACTCCATAGAAAAATATCTCAACTCGGGATCAAAGGAGAGCAAAAATCAAAACGCAAAGAACACAAGCCAAACAGGGACACAATCACGAAGTCAAAGGCGCCATGGCCTACGGAGGGTAAGGCCTCCGATTCCCACCAAAAGATTCGCGAGTTCTTACAAAGGTTGGAGAGATCAACCTAGGGACCTCATGAACTAGAGAGAGGTTAGAGAGAGAGAGTTGGGGCAAATGATTAGGGTTCAAGAGGTGGGATGAAGGATACCCCTTCATCCCCTACTTAACAGGCTTTGGCTATTTCCCAAAGACCCCCTTAGATACATGACCGAATTACCTAGCCCTAAGACATTGTAATTCAAATCGGTAACTCTCAGCCACTCATTTTAATGGACGGCTCCGCTTCCTGCCGGGAGTTGACGTCGCCTCGACGCAACCTCCAGGTTTCCGCCACGTGCCATCCCCGCTTCCTTGGAAGCTCCACCTAGGTTTTGAGTCCCAAAACCCAGGAAACCCGCCACCGGTAGCTTTGGGCTCAACTACCGAACCCCGAGTTTTGAGGCCCAAACCACCAAACCGCTCGACTCGAGCCACCTTGTCCTCGCCCGGTCGGACTCCGAGTCCCATGAGCCTCAGCTCGACCCGCTCGTCCGCCGTCTTGACTCGGTCGACTCGGTCTACCTCCATTTCTTCTCGCACTCGCCGGTGCCAAGTACTAGCCACCACAGCTAGTCCGCCAGCGCCCATGGTCCCTCAGTTCGAGCTCCACTTCCGCCCTTCACCGCTCTCAGTCCATCGTCACGGCAAGCCTCTACTCGACCTTCTCCATGCCATTGACCACTTTCACTAGGCATAGCACCTGCATACCACAAGCCGATAGACAGGCACACATTTGCTTTCGCAAAGAGGTTAGGGTAAGCCACTCAAACTGAAACACTCAAGTGTGGAGCAATCACACATCATAAAACTAAACATACATGGGTACTTATCCACCATGTGTTCGCAATCTCCCCCTTGATGAGTGTGTTGTCAACACAAGTGCATTTCAGATTTGAGCCACAAGGTAAAGCTCTCCAAATAACCAAAAAGCTACGAAAGCCAAAACAGGGTCACTTGAGAGAAGCAAAACGAGTCCAAAACTTGGTTCCCAAAGACATGGGCAACGGCTCGACGCAACCAAGCAAAACAAAGCTAGCTCTCAAGAAGAGGCAGAAAAACGGGCTCAACACCGCTAGCAAGTCCAAGATACCAATCACAACTCTCAAAGCTCAGAATACTAATTGAAATACCAAAGGAAGCTCAAAGATACCAATTAAATCAATTAAAGCTCAAGAAGCACCTGAAACCTATCGAAGCCAACAAAGGAAGCTAGACCCTCTAGAAGAGGCAAAAGCTCAACACATCTAGCAAAAGCTCCCCCCTAGGCAACAGCACACTCAAGATACCAATTGAGCGCCTTAAGGAAACAGATGCACAAAGACTCCCCCTTGACCAAGGAAGCTCTAAACCAATGAAACCAATAAGATGCACTCTTTCTCTCCCTTTGGAAGTAGATGGCTGAAAGTGGAGTGAAATGCACATCTCTCCACCTTGGTGACACATGCAGCTCATCAAAGCTCGAAACTCAAGATTTGTGCCACAAAAGCCATGAAATGCAAAATGAGTGCAGAATCTTCATACTTAGAGCTAAGACAATGAATGGATGCTCTAAGTGATGTGATCCTGTGAGAATAGGAAAATCTCTACGTGCCCAACAAAGACTCAAGTTGAGCTTAAGATCACTTTAGAAGCTATTTTAGAGAGCATTGCATGTGAGAGCAGAGAAAGGGTATCACCTCCTAGAGACAACTAGACATGGAAAACAAGATAGGATCTATCTCAAAGCAATCTCATGTATAGCAAGTAAAACTATCCCTAGCAAAGTTCATACAACAAGCCAATGACCCAACTGAATGATTTTTTTCAATTTTCAGAGTTTTGCAGCCAAATTACAGTTTTTGGCACATTTCAAGTTGTATGCGAGTGGTTGTAAGCAAGGTGATGCCACTTACCAACCGGGCGAAGTCAAAGGACTTGACACACCGGTTTCGGTTATACACGACACCGCTCAAGTTCAACCCATATGGGAAGCAGTCTCGAACACACGGTGAAGTGCTCACAATGCAGACCCAACTCGATCTTTCCAATTCACAATGCAGAGAGCAATTTCATTTTAGATCAATTTTAATCATGGTGCTCAAAGGTAGTGAATGAAGCAATGAAGAGTCATAGTTACAAGCTATATACAAAGCAACCAAGAAGGATCTTCAAAAGCCTACACATGCTAGTGTCATTTCAGAGGTGACATGGGAAATTAAATTCAGTTTTAAAGCTTTTCTAACTTAGCTCTATTGCATATCTAGAGATCAAAAAGAGTCTAAGTTAGGCAACACCATAGACACATAAAGCACCTCAAACAGAGCATAGATTCATTATATCGGCTATAGGTATGAAGCTTAAAATGAACTATGTCACAAATGTAAATGAGATGCACAATGCATTGACACCAATTAACACTAAGAAGACACCAAAGAAAAGAAAGAAAAGATAAATAAGAACCAAAAATAACTATGAGGGGAAACACACACCCAACTCGCCCCGAAGGCGAGAAAACGCAGCTTGATCCAAAGGCTTTGTGAGAATATCCGCAAGCTGGTTGTGAGTCTCGACATGCCGGAGGTCAATGTCGCCCTTCTCGTAGTGATCTCACAAGAAGTGAAAATGAACGTCAATGTGCTTGGTCTTAGAGTGAAGCACGGGATTTTTGGTCACACTAATTGAACTCGTGCTATCGCAAAGCAGAGGCACCTTAGTAAGCACAAGACCAAAATCCTTCAAAGTGGCAATCATCCAAATCAACTGCGAGCAACAACACATCGACTGTGCCACGCTAGACTATTTGTGAGAAGACCAAGACACAAGAGAAGACCCGAGAAACTGGCAAGTCCTAGAAGTGGACTTCCGATCAAGACGGCAACCGGCAAAGTCGGCATCAGAATAACCGCAAAGCACAAGAGAGGAGGAGGTGGAAAACCAAAGACCAATTTCGGGAGTGAATCGCAAGTACCTCATGATGCATTTCACCGCCTGCTTATGCGAAGTCCGTGGTGACGCCTGAAAGCGAGCACACAAGTAGACGGCGAACTGAATGTCCGGCCGGGTCACCATCAGGTACAAGAGAGACCCGATCATGCTTCGGTACTCCGTCTGGTCAACTGCCTCTACTTCCTCGTCCGCATCCAAGGCAATCGTAGTCAACATGGGCGTCAAAAGAGGCTTTGCCTCACCCATGTCAAACTTCTTCAGAATGTCTTTCGTGTACTTGCCTTGATGCACAAACGTCCCTTCCCGGGTTTGCTTGATTTGCAACCCGAGAAAGAAAGTCAACTCGCCCATAATGCTCATCTCAAATTCCCTGCTCATAAAATCTTCAAACTTGGCAACAAGAGCATGAGAAGAATCACCAAAGATGATATCATCCACGTATATTTGGACCAAGAGCGAGTCTTTGCCTTGCTTGAGGAGAAAAAGCGTCTTATCTACCGATCCCATTTTAAAACCCCTAGCAAGCAAGAAGGTTTGCAATCTATCATACCATGCTCTAGGGGCTTGTTTCAAACCATACAATGCTTTGTGAAGTTTAAAAACATGGTTTGGAAACTTGGGATTTTCGAAACCGGGAGGTTGTCTAACATACACTTCCTCCTCTATGTAGCCATTTAAGAAAGCACTTTTCACGTCCATTTGAAAAAGTTTAAAACCCTTAGAAGCCGCAAAAGCTAGAAGGATTCTAATTGCTTCTAAACGAGCTACGGAAGCAAAGGTTTCCTCATAATCGATTCCCTCCTTTTGACAAAAGCCTTGCGGTACCAACCAAGCCTTGTTACGCACTACGACCCCATCTTCACTTTGTTTATTTTTGAAAACCCATTTGGTACATATGGGGTGGCAACTTGGTGGTGGTGGCACTAAGACCCAAATGTGGTTTTGCTCAAAGTTTTCTAACTCCTCATGCATGACATTGACCCAATCTGGATCCATCAAATCTGGAGTTTTCTAACTCCTCATGCATGGCATTGACTCAAAGTTTCGCTCAAAAGAAGCGACAAAAGAAGAATAAGCAAAGTGAGAGAGATAGGACCTAGACCGCGTGACTCGACGGTCGATGTCACCGATGATGTTCTCCGGTGGGTGCTGCTGCTGGATGTGGCGGGGAGCCTGCCTGGACGAAGTGGCCCCCCCCTCGACAGCAGCTAGAGCTCCCTCAGGTGCGACGGGCACCGACTGAGGAAGCTGCTCGAACGGCCCCATGTAGAGGAAGTAGTTGGATCGGGACCGTGAGCCGAAGTGGACGTCGCAAGTTCGATGGGGGCAGCCGGTGGAGTCAGATCGGGATCACCCCAAACAGCATCGTCCTTCTCCTCCTCCACGAAAATGCTAGTGTTCACCTCATCATCACCGGCAAGCTCAAAAGCAGTGGAAACACAGGGCATAGTCTCATCGAAAGTAATCTCACAAGTCTCCATCACTCGGTTAGTCTCAAGGTTAAGTGCACGATAAGCACGAGAGTGAGTAGAATAACCAAGAAAGATACCGTCAGTAGACCGAGACTCAAATTTGTCTAACTGACCGCCCTTTTTGAGGATGAAGCACCTACACCCAAACACCCGTAGGTGACTTACCTTGGGTGGTCTCCCAAATCGCAGCTCATAAGAGGTCTTCTTCTTGAAAGCTCGGAGAAAATGCGATTGGAAACATAGCAAGCAGAACTGATCGCGTCGGCCCAATACCGCCTAGGAGTCCTATGCTCATCGAGCATCGTCCTGGCCATCTGAACAAGGGTCCGATTCTTGCGCTCAATAACACCGTTCCGCTGGGGAGTGTGAGGTGAGGAAAACTGGTGATCGAGACCCAAAGAAGAACAAAGAGATGCAAAGTGAGCATTCTTGAATTCTGTGCCATTGTCACTACGGATAGCTCTCATGGCATTCTTAGGTAGCTCATTTTGCAATCTCAAAATTAGATCTCGAACAAGTGTAAAATCCTCATCCTTACTCTCCAAAAAGAACACCCAAGATTATCTCGAGTAGTCATCAACGACTAAAACCACATACCACTTCCCTCCTTCCGACCTGACTTGAGCTGGACCAGCTGTGTCCATGTGTAAGAGCTCACCGGGTCTAGTGGTCATGATCTCCATCACAGGAGGATGGGAAGCGGCAACCATCTTGCCATGCCTGCAAGGATGGCAAACCAAGTCCTTTTCGAACTTCAGCTTTAGCAATCATTGGATAAGGTCCATCGAGCTAAGCCTTGCAAGCAAGTCGAAGCTAAGATGTCCCAATCTCCTATGCCACTTCCAAAGCTCGGAAGAAGAACCGGCAAGAAGACATCGAGAAGGTCCGGAAGAGATAGTAAAATCCACACAAAAAACCTTCCCGATGGGTAAAATGCAAATTCACAACCAAAACAACATCCTTGAGGACAAAAGAAGAGTTCACTAGGATCGACCCTCGGGAGACAACCTTACCTTTACTCTTGTCCCCAAATCTGATATACTCAGTGTGGTGCACGGGGTCAAGGCTAGAGAACCACTTGGCACTTCCGGTCATATGGCGTGAACATCCGGAATCCACAAGCCAATTCTCCTCCAGTCCTCCTTCGTACATCAATAAAAAGACATAGGGTGAGCAAACCGTGCAACACTGGGGTTAGTAAACTGTGAAGGATACCAGTGTTGTCCCATTTTCCCAAAGAATAGGTTAGGAGAAAAACCAAACATCTCCTGTCCCATGGGAGGATAGCGATCACCATGATGGGGAAAATATGGTCCGCTAGCGAAGGGAGGAGTGACGCCACTGCCACAAGGCCCGTAGTCATATGGGTCACGACCGGTACCCCACCGGGCACGACCACCACGTGGTCTCGCCTCCTGAGGCCTAGCACCTTGAGGCATTGTACCTATAGGCCTAGTAGTGCGCCTCCGAACTTCTGGTTCACGTACCCTAACTGGTGGGTAGTACATGTCCCGGTTGTTCAACTCAACCTGCCGCCGATCATCTCTCTTCCTCCTAAAACAAAACTCAGCCAAATGCCCATCTCGCTCACAATACTCACAGTGGTACCTTATCGCACTCTTGGTAGGCTTTCTCTTGTTGGGTTGGGTGGCTCTAGCTTTCTTAGGAAGGGGATCACTAGAGATGTCTGACAAAGTGTCAAGTGGGTTGCAAAGATGATTCGGTTTGGCAATCCACACTTGCTTCTGTGGGGTGGTTTTGGGTGGCTCTTCAAACACACCATCTCTCACAGGAAACTCAGAGGGGTTGGTAGGCTTAGGTGGAGTGATCTTGGTAAACTTGGGAGTTTTGGTGGGTTTCTCACTCACGCTCAAACCACTGCACTCACCGATCTTACCGAGCATGCTATCATCCTTCCCACCTATAGCCTAGCCTACTCCCGTGCTACCAGCCCGCTTGCATTGGCTAAGCAGCATCCCCAACTGCGGCTCTCGGCAAGACACCCAACTCAAGATGGACCGAAGGTATGTGTTTTCCTCCTCGGTACGCATCTTGTCGTGTCTGCACGACGCGATCTCAAGCTCCAAAGCCTCAAAGCGATCTGACTCTCTAGTGCTATCTAAGCTGACCTTCTCTAACACAGTGATCCTATAATCCTTCTGTGCTAGCTCAGACCGCAAGCCTAAGCAGGACTTGCACGCACCAAGTAAGCTAGGCCTAGCCTTTAGCTCACTAACCTCCTCAAGTAGAGTGCCATACATGTCCTGGAGAATGACAAGATCAGACATGTGAATGGCGCAAGCATCACACTCTACCTCCTCGGTAACCACCACAATGCCATAGCAAAATCTAGCTCATGAAGCGCTGTTGACACCGTTTTTCGTACGTGTCAAAACGAGTCAAGTGTGCCGATCAGCAGGTGTCGATGTTCCCTATTGGCATCAAGGTATTATTGGTTAGGTTACCGATAGAGGAGAAGAAGGTCGCTGATGGTAAATTTAATTGAAGAGACATCCAGAGAGGAGGCTGTTTGCCGGTTTGGAATGTTGCCGATAGAAGTAGAAGGATATTACCGATTAGAAGTGTTGCCGATAGATGTAGGGGAATATGATGGCGTCAGCAGAAGACTGCCTATGGCAATAGAAGGAAGTTACGGATTGAAGGGATCTGCCGATGGAAGGTTTCATCGTAAAGAAGTAGATAAGGAAACTGTTGATTTTATACCAGCATTATTATAAGTCCGACTCTTGCACGAGTCATTTATTTCCTTAAAAATAGGCATCGCTGTTATGGTTAGGTCCGACTCTTGCGTGAGTCGTTTGTTTCCTTTAAAATAGGGATTTTCTGTTTAGGAAAGTTAGAGTCGTGGCTGTTTACAACTCCCTTGGCCGGAGTATAAATATGTACCTAGGGGTCGTGTGAAAGGGGAGACAATCAATAAAAATACATCTATTATTTTCATCTACTTTTCCAGCAATTCTACTTTTATCGTACTAGCTCTAGTTTATCTACGAGTTCTTACAAGTTTCGACGGGCTGCATCTACAAGATCTCCGTCAACCTTGCGAGTTCTGCGTTTTGAGCAATCTGAGCCTTGACGTCCGGGCGCATCGTCGTTGTCTCGTTCATTGTTGTTCTAGTTATCGTCCTTGTCGATTAACTGGTCAAATCGACTGGCACACCTTGGATATCGATTTCGGGTATAAGCCCGAGGTGTTCGCGGATCTGACGCGTTTAGTGTCAACACCTCTTTTGGCACACCCGGTGGGACCGATTCAATCTCATGGAGAATACTGGGATCAATCGAAGCAATGTCATCGAAGTCTCCGAAGCGAATCTGAAAGATGATCAGAAGCAGGCTATGGAGCAGGCTATGGAGGAGTACAAGCAGTTGTATCTGAAATCCTTCAGCCTAAACAGGAGTGGCGAAGCTATCCAGAAGCAAGATCCGTCGTTGCCACGGCAGGTCATTTTCGACGCCAATCCGGGTAAATTACAGGAGATGGTTAATTCTGCACTAAAGCAGGCATTAATTTCCCACTCCAGTGTGCTATCCAATACTGTATACAATGCTATTATGCAATCTTTCAAGGAAGGACAAGCACCCCAGTATGTTGGTCCAGCGTATCATCAACCTGGATCGGCATCTATTGCAAACCCATCGGCGACTCCAATAGCATCTTCCCAACCTGTGGGCCCATCTGCCGATGAGGTTACGCCGCCAAGATCGAGCCCTGCAAGTGTCACTCGATTGAATACAGATCTAGTGGCATCGGCAATGTCAGAACCCACAACTAAGAGTCAGTCAACTCCCGCTAACTGGTGGGGATACGGTATGCCTCCAAATCCATCTGTCAATTCTAATCTGATCCAAAATAACAATACAACATGGAAGGGTCCCATGGCATCGGCAATGCCTTCGCAGCCGATAATCCCTATGATGTATTATGCTACATCTTCCCCAACTATGCAATTGCCGTCAGAAGATCTTTAAGTGGTAATACCCAAAGTGCCTCTTATGCCCCCATCGGCAAGTTCTTTACAGATGCAACAAGGCCACACAACTACAAGTCAACCCATGGCAGTGGTAAATCCTCAAGCTGGAGTATCCGCGCATCAAGGTGACCAATTTGTTGACTACTCTAGAATGCAAGAGCAACAGGCACTAGCTAGCTATCAACCATCTGCAAATTACATGCCGTTGACTTATAATCCTGGATGGACTGGACTAACACCAATCCAACAACAGGTGGTACAACCTAGGTATCAGTACCTGGAAAACCCTTAGAGTGGGGCATCGGCACATCAACCGATGAATGTAATGCCTCAGTCTTTCCCAATGGGTGTTCAAAGTGGTCCATCGGCCAATCAACCGATGTACAATATTCAGTGGGCTAATGCTGCACCTGCACCAGCTGCTCTGGCCTATCTGCCACAAAGATATTAGGAGGTATATCATCCAGTGCAGCCGATCAGCATTCCGCAAGTGAATCGGCAAGATCAAGATGCATACTGGACCGATAAGATTGCCGAAGTGATGAAAGAGAAGTTCGGCATCAAACCTAAGGTTAATACATATTCTTATCGGACACCGTACCCTCCAGGATATGATCTGATTCCTCTCCCAAATCGGTACAAGGTGCCGGATTTCACAAAGTTTTCTGGCCAAGATGACACATCAATTATGGAGCACATCAACCGCTTCATTATACAGTGCGGAGAGGCAGCTAGTAGAGATGAATTGAGGGTGAGATTGTTCTCGTCGTCATTAGCTGGATCGGCATTCACATGGTTCATTTCACTACCTCCAAATTCTGTGATCACTTGGGCCGATCTGGAGAAGCAGTTTCACAAATACTTCTTTGCTGGCATACATGAGAAGAAGATTACCGATTTGGTTAAGTTGAGGCAACGTAATGACGAATCGGTGGAAAGCTTCATCCAGAGGTTGCGAGATGTAAAGAACAAGTGCTACAGCTTGGTGCTTGATGATTGGCAATTAGCAGATTTGGCCTTCTAGGGATTACTGTCGTATATCAAGGATAAATATGCGTCTCAGGAGTTCAAAAGTTTGAGCCATCTCGTGCCGAGAATTGCCGATCAGGACGTTAAAGCTTTCGAGCCTAGAAAGACTTGGAGCTAAGTATCGGCGCTGCTGAATGGGTAAAAGATAAGAAGCCGGTATCCTGTCCATTTGGCCAGACAGAAGCTGAGAGATTCACCTTTGATATCACCAAGGCCGATAGTATGTTTGATCTATTACTTCAAGAAGGGCGGATTAAGCTGGCGCCTAACCAGGTAATTCCATCGGCCAAAGAGCTTAGATGGATTAGGTATTGCAAGTGGCACAATGCAACTTTGCACAGTACCAATGATTGCAAAGTCTTTAGGCAGCAGGTGCAGTCAAAAATTGAATCTAGGCGAATTAAGTTTAAAAATTCCAAAGCCCAAAACCGATGATGATCGACCAGCACCCGTTTCCAAATAACATGGTGGAAGCTAGTGGAAAAACTAAAGTGCTGACATCGGAAGCTGCCAAGAAAAGTGCATCGGTAGATCCTGAACATCAAATAGTCGCGCATGAAGTAAAAGGAAGAGGATTTGCCAATGACAGAAAAGGCAAGAGGGTTGCCGATGAAAGCAGCAATGCCAGGGGATCCCAAGGCATTATAATCACGCATAGGCGGCCACAGCAGGATTATCGGCAATCGCAGGAAGAGCGATATCGGTAGCAGGGGGAAGAAAGGCGCCAAGAGTGGCATCAGCATAAAGATCACTGGAAATGTCCCTTCTTTGTTCATTGCTAGGAAGAAGGCATTAAGCTACCCACTGCCAATAATTGCCCTGAATGCAATGGGTACTACCCTGCCGATTGGTCAGAAAAGAAACCTTGTTTTGATGATCGGGCATCAAACTATAGCAGGCCGATCAGAGAAAAGAGATCAACGCATGATCGGCTGGGGGGCAAGCTCAGCGTACATGACAGGCTTGGCAGGCGCGTTGGTCAAGAAGAGCTTGAAGAGATGGCTAATGCAAGAGTGCCTGATGAGGAGATATTCTCTAGGGATCCAAATGTGAGGAGTGGTGCAGATATAGGTAATGAGAAACAGTACCAGCCTGTTTGGAAGACTAGGCTTCCTCAATGGTGCCCTAAGGGTCTGACAAAGACTCAGAAAAGAAGGATCCAGCGCGAACGCCAAGAATACTTGTATCACGGTGATAATCCTTCAAGGGAAAGATCTCCAATTAAGCAGTGGAGGCCAAAACGCAAGGATAGAGATCCATCGGCAGAAATCAGCATGGTTGTTATATTGCCGATGGAATTCATGGCGCCCGCTGATGATGAGGAAGAGGCTGCTGAGATGGCATAGTTGGTGCTGGACCCGATGGCAGCTGTCTTCGAAAAGCCTGCCGATGATGAAAGACAGCACTTGAGGGCCTTGTTTGTCAAAGGCAAAGTAGATGGGCAGCCAGTGTCAAAAATGCTGGTGGATGGCGGGGCATCAATCAATATAATGCCATACGTCATGTTCAGGAAGCTTGGGAAAGGTGCCCAAGACTTAGTCAAAATAGACATGAAGCTCAAAGATTTGGAAGGCAATGTGTCACCAGCTATGGGAGCAGTGTGCGTTGAGTTGACCATCGGCAGTAAAACTTTACCGACGATGTTTTTCATGATCAGTGGCAAGAGCACCTACAACTTACTCATGGGGAGGGATTGGATCCATGCTAATTGCTGCATTCCTTCCACCATGCACCAAAGCCTCATACAATGGGTTGGAGACAAGATTGAAGTCGTCTGAAGTGAAGCCCCGTCGATCGTTGCATTGGCAGAATCGGAAACCTATGAGCAAACCAGATGCATATCAGGAGAAGCTTGGGATACAGAGTTTCTCAAGGTTGCCGATTATCAAGTTACACCGATCCAAGAAGTCGGTTCTGAAGAAGAGTTTTAATGGATCAGTTCGCCGATGATGGAATGCTGGGGCAAGGGTTCACGTCCGCCGATGATTTACTAGAAATGGATATCGGAGATTGCAGTAGGCCTCGGCCAACTTTTATTAGTGCTAAGTTAGACTCCCAATGTAAACAACAGTTGAGTGATTTATTAAAGGAATATAAAGATTGCTTTGCTTGGGATTATACAGAGATGCCTGGTTTAGACCGATCAATAGTTGAACATCGGTTACCTATTAAGTCTGGTTTCCAACCTCATCAACAGCAAGCACGCCGATGCAATCCTAATGTGTTACTTGACATTAAAGATGAAATTACAAAATTAATTGAGGCTAGATTTATTTGGCAATGTCGATATGCCGATTGGATTTCTAATGTGGTTCTTGTGTATAAGAAAAATGGAAAACTTCGTGTTTGTATTGATTTCAGGAATCTCAACAAGGTTACGCCGATGGACGGTTATCTGATGCCTGTTGCCGATCTACTTGTTGATACTACTGCTGGACATCAAATCATTAGTTTTATGGATGGTAATGCTGGATATAATCAAATATTCATGGCTGAAGAAGACATATCTAAAACCGCTTTCAGATGTCCAAGTCATGTCGGTTTGTTTGAGTAGGTCGTAATGACTTTTCGTTTGAAGAACGCCGGTGCTACTTATCAGAGAGCAATGAATTTTATTTTTCATAAGTAATCGGCATGATAGTTGAAATCTATATTGACGATGTGGTGGTCAAGTCTAGAAATTTTGAAAAGCATCTTGCCGATTTGAGAAAGATTCTGGAGTGCACAAGAGAACACGGGTTGAAGATGAATCCGAATAAGTGTGCATTCGGTGTATCGGCAGGTCAATTTCTGGGGTTTATGGTACATCAAAGGGGCATCAAAATCAGTAAAAAGTCTATTGAGGCAATCAATAAGGTGGTTGCTCCCACGAACAAGACTGAATTCCAATCATTGATCGGCAAGATTAATTTTATTAGAAGGTTTATATCCAATCTGTCTGGAAAGATTAAATCTTTTAGTCCGCTATTAAAACTGAAGGCCGGTCAGGAGTTTACATGGAAAGAAGAACAACAATCAACCTTAGAAGAAATTAAGAAATATTTGGTAAATCCTCTAGTCTTAGTTCCGCCTCAACACGGGAAACCATTCAGATTGTATTTGTCTGCCGATGACAGCGTTATCGGGTCAGCTCTAATCCAAGAATTTGAAGGGAAGGAGCATGTAATTTATTATTTAAGAAGAAGGCTGGTGGATGCTGAAACCAGATATTCGGCCATCGAGAGGTTATGTCTATGTTTGTACTTCTCTTGCACTAAGTTAAGGCATTATTTGTTTTCGGCCGAGTGTACTGTCATATGCAAGGATGACGTGGTTAAGTACATGTTGTCGATGCCGATATTGAGTGGAAGAATCGACAAGTGGATTTTGGCGCTGTCAGAGTTTGACTTGAGGTATGAATCGGCTAAGGCAGTTAAGAGTCAAGTGATGGCCGATTTTGTTACTCAGCATTGCGGTGCAGTGAATTCTGTAGAGATTGCTCCTTGGACTTTGTTCTTTGATGGATCTACATGTAAGGAGGGAGCAGATATCGGCATTGTCTTAATTTCACCCCGAGGACAGACATATGAAATCTTGTTGCTGATTGTTGCTACTTTAACAAACAATCAGGCTGAGTACCAGGTGTTGCTAAAAGGGTTGGAATTACTCAGGGAGGTGCGTGCCGATGCCGTTGAAGTCTTTGGTGACTCTATGTTAGTGATCAATCAATTAATTGGGACATATGAGTGCCGAAGTGAAGTTTTAATTGCATGCTATGAGAAGTGTTTGCAATTATTAAAAGAATTTAGGGAATACCGCCTTGAGCACATTCCCAGATTGCATAATGAAGAGGCTAATCGGTTGGCACAGTATGCTTCGGGATATCAGCCGATTCAAGAAGTAATGACATCGGTGATGGTTGCTGATGACTGGAGGAAAGAAATTGCTGATTACTTAAGGGATCCGTCTAGGAAGGTTGAAAGACGTCTAAGGTTTCAAGCTACCAAGTGCGTGCTCCTCGATGATGAATTGTATTATCAGACGATTGATGGAGTTTTGCTCAAGTGTCTTAATAAAGAAGAATCAAAAGAGTTGATGGGTGAAATCCATCAAGGAGTGTGTGGGGCGCATCAATCGGCATTCAAAATGAAGTGGATGATCAAGCGGAAGGGATATTATTGGCCGACAATTCTTGAGGATTGTTTTGAGTACTTCAAAGGGTGTCAAGATTGTCAGAAGTTTGGTAATGTTCAAAGGGCGCCTGCATCGGCAATGAATCCTATAATCAAGCCTTGGCCATTTAGAGGATGGGCCATTGATCTCATTGGCCAGATTTATCCACCATCGAGTAAGGGGCATAAATTCATACTCGTTGCCACTGATTATTTCACGAAGTGGGTTGAGGCCATCCCTTTGAAGAAGGTGATATCGGCAAACATGATAGACTTTGTGAAGGAACATATTGTTTACCGATTTGGTGTTCCTCAAACTATTACAACTGATCAAGGGACCAGGTTCACATCGGGAGAGTTTGATGAGTTTGCTGCTGGTATGGGGTTTAAAGTATTTAACTCTTCTCCTTATTATGCTCAGGCTAATGTTCAGGCAAGAAGCAACTAAAAGGGGGTCATTAAGCTTATCAAGCGCAAGATTGAAGAAAACCCTAGGAGGTGGCATATAGTGTTGAATGAAGCTCTATAGTCGTATCAGATGGCGTGTCATGGTGCAACTAAAGTCTCGCTGTATCAGTTGGTTTATGGACACAATGCTGTCCTACCTTGGGAGATTAAAACTGGTTCTAGGCGGTTGTTTTCCTAGGATCAATTGACAGCCGATGAATATGATACTCTTATGAGGGATGAATTGGAAGATCTAACAAGTCATCGGCTGAGGGCTTTGATTAGTATTGAAGAAAACAAGAAAAGGGTTGCCAAATGGTATGACAAGAAGGTGAAAGCAAAAGAGTTTGCCGATGGTGATCTGGTGTGGAAACTGATTCTGCCGATTGGGAATAAAAGTTCAAAGTTTGGGAAATGGTCTCCTAATTGGGAAGGTCCTTTTCGGATAAATCAGTCTGTTCCTGGTAACGCTTATATCTTGGAAACCCTCGAAGGGGTTGCATTTTCCAGGGCAATTAACGGTAAATATTTAAAGAGATATTATCCTAGTATCTGGGTAGATGCATAAAACAATACAAGTGTAAATGCCGATGTAAGAAGGATCATGCAGAACATTGGTAGAAAATGTATTGACGTTATGTTACAAGCAAAATTAGTTGTCAAGTTCGCAGTTGCCGACACATCAAATTACAACAGAGATTGAATGGATGAGATTGCATGCAGGCGAATTTGGTCAGCTTCCTCTATCTCCCTAGCATCGTCGTCGATAGTGCCCTCAATTGGCTTGATTTTCTTCCTCAGCAGGAGAGCCTGAAGGGCATCAGCGTCCCTCTCTTGTTGCAGAGTTTTGATGGCATCGGGGAGTTAAATCTTCTTTTGGTTGGCTATATTCAAAGCTTCATCAACTTTCTTCAGCTCTGCCAGCAGTTCTTCTTTTCTTGCCGATAGACGAATGATCTCTTGTTAGAGCTCAGTGCCGGAAGCTTCCAGATGGCCGATGTCTTTGTGCTTTTCGTCCGCAGTCTGCTTGAACTTGAGTATTTCTTCTTCGAGTTTTGCTTAAGCAGCTCTATCGGCGATGCGGCGCGAAGCCTTTCGGTATTGTAGCTGCTGACTCTCGAGGAATGCCGCTTGGAAGAGTAATTCTTCAATATCGGCAGGCAATTGGTCTTGAATTTCCCTGAAAGCTGTCCTTACTACACTGGAGTCTTGGACCAGTTGGGACGTATTCTGTTGCAGTAGAGGTAGCAGTGCCTCAAGTTTGGATTTTGCTTCTGCCGATATGACAGTTGAAGCTTGGGCGGAACTTTCTTCTTCTTCATCATCATCTGGAAGGTTGATGGCAAAGGAGAATAAGCTATTAGGGGAGTCTTGGGCCTGAAAAGAAGAAGATTAGAATTTGCCGATCACACGTTTATAAGTTTTATGACAGTCGGTTTACCATCTTTAGATGAATTTCTCGCCTTTGACTTGGCATAGTAGCTGATGCAACCGTATCTTGAGGGTCGGCAAAAGTTGCTGATGAACTTGCCTCGACAGGAGGAACGGTTGGTGTTGGTGCTGGTACTGATGCCGGTGTTGCTTCCGCTATTGTAGCTGACCTCTGTGGCGATGGTACTGTCCCCTAGTCGGGAATTTCATCCGGTGCTGATACTGGTGCCGATGCCGATGCTGTTTCCATTGTTGCAGCTAACTCTTGCGGCGATATTGTCCTTTGGATAAGAATTTCAGCCTGTGATTGGCCAGGGATGGTTGCCGATGCTGGCTCTGGTGTTGGTATGTCGCTAGGAGGTCGAAGAGATGCTGCTGGTGATGTGACTGGAGCTGATGGTTTCTTACGTTTCGGTCGGGGGGCAGCACTTGAAGAAGCTTGGCGCTTCGACCCTTGCGCTTGGGGGGCATTAGTGGCACGGGTTGGAGGAGCCTGTACATTTGGAACGACTGCCGATGAATCCGTTGACTGCAAAAGAAAACAGTTGGTGCAAGCTGAGAACAAAATGAGCATTGCCGATAAGAGTTTATAACCGGTATAAATGAAATAAAGATTGTCACCGCAAAAGCTTGCGCCAAAACGGCAGCAGCGGCCGATGGAGAAGCAGTAGCCCTAGTCGTTGTTGACATGGGTTTGAGAGTGACCTTGGGCGCCTTTTTGGTGCATGGAGGAGGCTATTGAAGGAGCCTTGCTGCCGATTACCGATGTAGGGTTCATCAGTCGCAGGTTGAAATATTTGCCGCTCCTACTCTTTTTGGGGATCAAATCATTGACCTGTTGGCAGAAGATTAGTTACCGATGCATTTGAAGAGAAAAAGATAATATCGAAAATAAACTTACCGCGTCATTGGGAACAATATAATCATCATCAATCAGATGCCGATAGTAATGTGATGATGCAGCAAATAGTTGATCTTTCCATTCTTGCCACCAGGACTTGTATGATTCAGTAATAAAGGATGTTGGTGCTCAAGAGGATAAGTCAATATTTGTTACATCGGCCTGAGGAGGAAGAGTGACAATCTTATTCCACTCCATAGCATTGGAGATAACTTCTCTTGGCTTTATCAAATTGGCATAGCTGAGTTTGATCGGCAACTGACCGAACGCTAGCTGTCTTGCTGCTGCTGATGGACAATAGAATTCGTAAGATGGAGAAGTATTTTTCTCAGTCCCAAAGATGTTGACTGGAATAGCTCGGGGAGTGATGGTAGCCTTCATGATTCTTTCATTCTCTGGTATATTCCCATCGGTAAGGTTGAAAGAAAGCGGAAATCGATTGTCCTCATCAATATAAGGCCACCAAACCCGTTCTGCAGTAGGAATTCCACAATAGAATCTCTGAAAGAACAAGTCAAATTGACTGTCATTGGCATCGGTTCCTGGTAGCACTATTATGGCTTCTCTGAAATTGAGTGGAGAACGGGTTGCCAATTCATCTTCAGCAAGTACATGATCTTCAGCCAAATCTCTTGGGAATTACTGGCTAAATAGGTCAAACTGAAGACATTTGTGCATATGAGCATTTAGCCACATGTTGATGAACCACCAAGGACCTCCGAGGTTGTCGATGGGCTCGCCTAGTAGTAGTTTTCTAGATACTTGGTGCAGAAGGTGGTAAACTCAACTGAGGAGGTATCGGCCAAGGGGAAGTTCTGCTCCATCGGCTAAGAGTTCCGCTGCAAAAAGGTACATGTTGGTGGGTCCGACTGTCCTGCCACAGAAAATGAACTTTTCCAACCACATGTTCAGGAAGGTGTCGTGTTCCCTCTGGCCTACCGATCCAGTTTTGTGGTATTCCTGGATATATCCAGTCCAACCGCCGATGTAGCAGGTAGCTACCCGATGCTCAGGTTTTCTGCTGAAGAGGGTGGCATTATCGGCAGAAGAAACATCAAGACCAGTGAGCATATGCACATCGGCAAGGCTGGGGGTGGCTGGTCCATGTCTAAACAGGAAAGCATTCATTGTATTGGACCAGAAGTAGGAAGCAGCGATTATCATATTCTCATTCTTGGCCATATCAGCAAGAGACAGTCTGATGCATTGGTCTAACTTGCGTTCTGCCCAATAAACTTGCTGTTTCCTAACCATCCTGAGGTACCAGTTTTTCCACCCTTTGGTGGGTTTAGGCCATGAGCGAAAGGTGTCTGTCCATAACCCTAGATTGAAACATTCAGATCTAAAAGGGATGCGGTTGGTTTCTGCGTTGATAAGCTCAGTTGGATCGGCATTCCCCATTGGGCCCAGACAACACAAATGTGGTTGATCAGTGGGGGATCACTATCTTATTGTGTGTCTCCTAGGTTTAGAATATCAAAGAAGGAAAAGGAAAGAGAATCACAAAAATGATACAGAAAGAAAAATCGCGGAATGCGAAGCGAGAAGGGAAGAGATTAACTGCAGGAACTTTGAAGTTGATCGCCATCGTATCTGGGGGGTCCTTGCAGTGTGTGCTTTGCTAGTGGAAGAAGCCACCGGTTGTCGCAGGAGTGTTCTTCAGAGGCGTCGCCGAGTTTGGAGGTGAGGATGAATGAAGGTATGAGCTCAGGGTGAAGAAGAATTCAGGTGGTGGTAATTTTTATAAGCCCGGTCAGGGGCATTTTGGAGTTTTATTTTCAGTGAACAAGGGTATGGAAAGGTATGGTAGTGGATTCGCGCGATGATCGAGGAATTATGAGGGTAGATTATGACTGTTCGCTACAGTTGTGGTGTTCTGTTGGTAACTTGCATTTTTTGCGTGCGGGAATCGAGGAGTTCGTGCAGGCATTTTGGAGGGAAAAGTTTACAAAAAAGAAATTTCGGCGCATAAAATATCTTATACTCCGAAATTGGGGGGCATGTGTTGACACCGTTTTTTGTACGTGTCAAAACGAGTCAAGTGTGTCAATCGGCAGGTGTCGATGTTCCCTATCGGGGTCAAGGTATTATCGGTTGGGTTACCGATAGAGGAGAAGAAGGTCGCCGATGGTAAATTTAATTGAAGAGACATCCAGAGAGGAGGCTGTTTGCCGGTTTGGAATGTTGCCGATAGAAGCAGAAGGATATTGCCGATTAGAAGTGTTGCCGATAGATGCAGGGGAATATGATGATGTCAGCAGAAGACTGCCGATGGCAATAGAAGGAAGTTGCGGATTGAAGGGATCTACCGATGGAAGGTTTCATCATAAAGAAGGTTTCATCATAAAGAAGTAGATAAGGAAACTATTGATTTTATACCAGCATTATTATAAGTCCGACTCTTGCACGAGTCATTTATTTCCTTAAAAATAGGTATTGCTGTTATGGTTAGGTCCGACTCTTGCGCGAGTTGTTTGTTTCCTTTAAAATAGGGATTTTCTGTTTAGGAAAGTTAGAGTCGTGGCTGTTTACAACTCCCTTGGCCGGAGTATCAATATGTACCTAGGGGTCGTGTGAAAGGGGAGACAATCAATAAAAATACATCTATTATTTTCATCTACTTTTTCCAGCAATTCTACTTTTATCGTACTAGCTCTAGTTTATCTACGAGTTCTTACAAGTTTCGATGGGCTGCATCTACAAGATCTCCGTCAACCTTGCGAGTTCCGGGTTTTGAGCAATCTGAGCCTTGACGTCCGGGCGCATCGCCGTCGTCTCGTTCATTGTTGTTCTAGTTATCGTCCTTGTCGATTAACTGGTCAAATCGACTGGCACACCTTGGATATCGATTTCAGGTATAAGCCCGAGGTGTTCGTGGATCTGACACATTTAGTGTCAACAAGCGCGCTAAGGTACTTCGCCTTAAAGTCGTTCCTCTCACAAGCGGCATGCTTGAGCAAAGCGTCCTGACTAAGCAAGGTGTTGTTCAGGGACTTAAGCTCGAGAGAGAGGGACTTGACGATGGGTGATACCTCGGGTGTGTCGGAGTCGTAGTCGGAGTCATCCTTGCGCTTGCCGACCTTGCCTTCTTCAATCACCATGGTGCAAAAGCCACCGTGCTTGGCGTTGGTATAGAAGCATAGGCCATTGAACTTGTCCTCAACCTTTCCCTTTGACTCATCATCGCTCGAGGAAGAACCCCCGTCGGAGGAGGCATCGATGTCGCTGAGGGAGGCGAGGAAGGTTCGGTGCTTGGCCTTCACCTTGTCAATCACCTTCTTCGAGGATCTCTGGTTGTAGCTGCCCTTGGGCTTGTGCTTGTACTCGAAGTGGTGCTCGCGCTTGTCCTTGCGCTTGGTGAAGTCACCAACAGCTTTCTTTGGGCAGTTTGCGATGAAGTGATCCTCATCACCGCAACGGTAGCACCCCTTGGCCGAGCCACCACGTCGTCGGTTCAAACGGTTGTTGTGAAACCGTGAGAACCTAGTGATGACCAAAGCCAGCTCGTCGTCTCCAAGAGCCTCCACTTGCTCCTCTGTCACAGAAATCAAAGACAAAGCGAACAAAGAGTGTGAAGGGTCAGAGGAAGAAGAAGACGTACCGCCGGGGCCAGAAACCAACGTCATAGATGGTTTCGATGGGTTTTCAAGCTTGGCCCGGGTCTAGTAGTCAATCTCTGGGGACTTGAGCTTGCTAAACAGCTCATCCACGGTCAGGGCATGATAGCCTGGTGACTCCTGAATTGCATCCACCTTCATCTCCCACACCTTCCGATCAAGAGCATGCAAAAGCTTGATAGCCATCTCATGATCATCATAAAGCAAGTTGGCTTGATTAGCACGCATCTTGTTGACGATAGATTGGAAGCAAGTGAACATCCCGTCAACAGATTCACCGGCTAACTAAACAAAGTTCTCGTACTCTCTACAGTGTGTGTCAAAGAGTCTAGACTTGATCTGAGGGTTGCCCTCTGTTGACGGTCCTTAGAAAGGACATTAGAAAGGATATATTTGCAGCACACTAGAATTTTAACTGTCAACTAAACATTAGAAAGGATATATTTGCAGCACACCACCTAGACATAGGGTTTATACTAATAGAATTCCACGAGTTTTTGTGAGTGTCTGTTTCTACAGGTGGTTATCAGGAAATATGGAGGAAAGGCCCACATGTAAGGTTTACATAGAGATAATTATCATTCGTAGGAAAAAGAACAATCCAGAAGGGTCAAGAAGGCACAAGAAGGAATGAGAGGGCAAGCGGGCCCACAGGCAGGGCGCCCGCCCTACCCTCTGGGGCGCCTGCCCTGGCCAGGCAGCCAATCAAGCTCCGCCTCGCGAATTAGGGTTCCACCGCCTTTGAGGTTCAATCTAACCCCTCCATTAAGGTCGGTTTGATCCGATGGCTAACGTTCATTTGAGGGGGCTATATAAGGAGGATCCCTGCCCCCCTGGCTGAAGGCAATCCATTATTCATTTACATATTTTCCAGAGTGGATTCGCCAGAGAAGATCCCTTATGGATCTATTCTCTAGAGCTTAGCAATCAAGAGAAATTATCCTTAGTTTCTATGTGAGATTAGAGTTTACTCTTCTAGATTGAGAGAGTTAGAGTGGAGGTGTGGATTGGAGGAAGCCCGGCCTGTCAGTGTCTCTTCTCCAGTTTGTATCGACGGGATCAAGTCTCCTAACCCGAGACTTGTTCCTAGGATTTCTTCAATATTTTGACTTCTAATTCTAGTTAGTTCCCTGTTTTATTATTCTTTGGTTTATGAGTTTACTTTATTCTCTTTGCATTGAGAGTAGGGTAATCGTCTTTAGCGTAAACGTGGTGTTTGGGCTAAGACCCTCATAGATATCCCCTGTCTAGCCGGATCTGTGGTAGTAGCTCGGAAAGTGACAATTCCGTAGATACCTTTGGAACCCACAATCCCGTAGATACCTTTGGAACCCACAATCCCGTTAGAAGGACTGGTAGGGTTTATAGGCCGTGTGGTAAGCATTCTCTGAGGTGTCTCTTATCACGATGGTTCTCCCCAATAGAATAATAATACATATCTTATATACACTAGAACAAGGTGCAGTCGCAGTCTTATCTAATCGCTCATATCAAGATCACCTTGTTTGTAGCCTAAAGGTTAATAGCGTAGATTTGGTTAGTCAGATGCACCCTTTCTCCCTGTGGATAAATAAATACGACACTCTGGATAATCTCCCAGGTGAAGTGCTCACCGATATCCGTGCGCTTGCGGATTACTTCCCAGTGATTTCTCTGTTTGCGTTAACAAATATCAACAAGCATTTCTGGCGCTGTTGCCGGGGAGAAAGACGATTTGCTGAGATAACCTCGAATCTTGCTATTAGCTTGTAGCTATACTTTTATCTTTTCTTATCTTTTTCAAATTTCTTTATTTCTTACCATTTTCTTCTTACCACATATATAAATACTCCACCATCTTCACACCTTATTCTTATGAATGGCTATGAGCTTTGCTCTGCTTGTTTAGCCATGGTTTGGGAGAAATCTTTCTCTAGTCTTGGTTTAGTTTTAACTCCATTTGAAAATATGAATTATCCAAGATAGAGGAGGCCCCAAACAAGACCAATTTGAGAGTTACCAATCCAAGTGGAAATTTGAACTTACATGAAGAATCAACCATAGAGATTGGAGAGGAAGATGATATCAATGAGCATGGAATCTATTCCATAACTATATCTTTAAATACATACTCATATGAGACATCTCCCATACCCACTGGTCTCTTTATCATTACCATTTATCACATATTCAACACCCTCACTCTTTCTATTTACAAAAAAATTTAAAAGGGTTGTTGTCGATGCGTATGTCTTTCATAAATATTGTAGATCTCGTTGTGTAAATATTGAGATAGGTAAAGAAGGGGAATCTGTTTTTCTAAAAAGCACATCTTGAAAGGTTTCCCTAGGACAAGCTTAGTGTCCTAAAACAAGCGTCTCTCAGAGCTTAACATGAGTATTCACCCTTTTTGTTGCCTACCTTGTGAAATGAGCATAGAAATATATGATTATATTCCTTCAGGTATTTTAGTCACTAACCTTTCCAGGTATAGAATACAAAAAAATGAAGGAATAACAAGCATAAGGTATGTCCAACCAATCATCATGCAACATTGAATTACATTCATCCAATCTTGATTTTTGCAAAATTCAAGCTTGGGGGATAACCCATCATACAAAAATCTTTTGCCATGTTGCTACATCATCTTATTTGTTCCTACCTCTAAGGCATGCTCAACTACTAAAACAATCTTCCTACTCTTTCATTTTCACATGAGTAAATCTACATAATACTTTCATGCTACCTTTGTTTTCTATAGTATATGTTTAGGTTTTGAAGAATTTTCATATATCTTTTAAATTATGCATGGTACTTAGTTTAAAGGTATTTGGATATTACTTTGAAAGGCTTTTAAATTAAGCATAGTGCTTAGGTTAAAATGTCTTCCTAAGTCAAATTAGACGTGGTGTCTAGGTTGATTTTTGAATTGATAGTATGTTGCAGTAGACATCGGATATTTTGTTTGACTAACCCCTGTAGGAAAACTTTCAATATCAAGTTGGTAAAGTCCTGAGAGAAACTCGCATTGGAGATGAAGAGATACACATGAACTTCAACAACTTTCACAAGAGAGACACAACTAATTCATCAATAGATGAATTCCATGGAGCAAGGAGAAGACAAGGATAACCTTAAACCACACAATCCATGGAAGAGAAGGTGAACAAACTTCAAGTCAAGACAATGAAAAGACCAACAAGATCAGAGGAACAAGGATGAGGAGTGGAACAAAGGAGACAATCTATTAATTCTCAACCAGCCGATCAAAGGAAGCTTCCATGAGGTGTTATAGGGCCATCATTCCTCAAAATTAAAGGTAAGTAATCATCACTCTAAAAAGTATTTCTTTGATTCTGGTATTCACATAAATAAATATCTAAAACATGTTGAGCTACAACATTATTTGATCCAACCTCATAAACTCAGCATGTTAGTTCTTTAAAGCTTGTTCCTAGTACCACATTCTTGTTCTCACAAATTTAACCATATGGGCTGAATTGTTGCACATCCAACTTTGGAAGATAATCTCAATCATATAAAATTTACTCATAGACAAATCCTTCTATGTGCTCAAGCAATTTAATTTGCTAAGTGTTGTTGAAGTGCTACACTCATACTTATCTTTTGAATTTTTGACCCGTGTTATGGTTAAACAAAATACTCAATTTTGCTCGATGTGTTTAGGCTAGAGAAAAATAAATAAAACTTTGGTTCTGTTGGTGTTTTCCCACCAACAGAGCCCATGCACTTGATCTCTGCCTTGTTTATTTGAGCAGGACACTTCTTCACCATGCCATCAAGAGCATGGGTGGATGACACCCAACCAATGGAGATAGGAGATTCAAGACCTATCATCCCAATCTCCATTAGAGCTTACACTCTTGAAGAAGCTGTCTGTGACCTTGGTGCAAGTGTCAACATCATGCCAAACTTGCAGATCAGACACTATGCTACCCTAAGGCAATTCCTTAATATATCAGCATACAACTTGGGCACTCATTCATACCAGTAAACCTTGTGATTGGAGAAACAGACAGAGATGAGAAATCCCTCATTATCTTGGGCACCCATTCTTAAGAACAACTAATACCATCATCTACACAGATAGCGCCAAGATATGTTTCCCAATCAAGGATGAGAAGGAGAGGTTCACTTTCAATAAACATACACTCAAGGCTCCTACTCATCCTTAGAGGCCTACATCTACGAGGACACAACTATTTCTACAAGGAAGTAGAACATTAACAATAAAAGGAGGAAGAGTAAAAGCCCAACAACCAAGAGAAGACATAGATGATCAACACTATTGATTTAGGGTATGGCCAACTCCTTCTATCAAATACTTTGCTAAGCTGGATGATCTAGGAGTACCTACCATTGATTGCAAGATCAAGGAAAGTACATCCCACAAGACATTCTGCAACATTGGATCAAGTGGCAACACAGTGTCTGTTGTAGCCTATGGCGTAGCTCTAGGGCTGGCGGCCATGTCTAACCAGCAGCGTGAAGACCTCTCCTTCATGCCAGTTGGTTTCCTTGGCGGCGTGCCCCTAGAAGATGTCAAAGACATTGATGATCTTCTGGAGAGCTACGAGGACCATGCAACCATCCTTGCTCAAGCTACAGATGCCCAGTCTATCCTCAACAAGCTATTTGAGGAGTAGTTTGTATCTAGGGATCCTCTGTAAAAATCACTTATCCTGTGAAATACCACCTTTAATTTGAAGAACGCTTTCTGAATTGCATGACTTGTCTTCAGTCAATTGTGTTTATATTTTTTGCTCTAAAGGCGACACATACCGCGTCGGCTATTCTCCAAGCTCTTGGAGTATTTTTTTCGACTAAAGACGATGCTTCTACATCGGCTATCTTGCGCATAAAACTCCTTAAGTTTTGTTTATGCACCAACCTCAACACTAGGATGAAATTTCTTAAGAAGTCTTCCATTAATAGCTCTACTGAACTCCTCTCCCAGTAGAGTTTTTAAGATATATGCATTGCCAGGTGCACACCTCACTATCCGAAAAGGTCCTTCCCAGTTTGGAGACCATTTGCCGATTGCTTTGTCTTTTGTCCCAATCGGCAGTATAGTTTTCCAAACTAAATCTCCTTCTGCGAATTGCTTCTCTTTGACCTTTTTGTTGTAATATCTGGCAACACGAAATTTGTTTCTCTCAATATTTTCCAATGCTTTCAGACGAACTAAATGCAAATCCTCTAACTCGTCCATCATCAGATCCTTATAATCTTGTTTCCTCAAATCATTTTGCAAGGTCACTCGCCTCGAATCTGACTGCAATTCCCACGGTAATACTGCATGATGCCCATAAACCAACTCGTAGGAAGATGCTTGCGTAGACCCATGACAAGCCATTCGGTAAGCCCACAAAGCTTCGTTAAGAACTGAATGCCACTTCTTCGACTTCTCATCAATCTTCTTCTGAATAATTTTGATCATGATCTTGTTTGATGCTTTGGCTTGACCATTAGCCTGTGCATAATAAGGAGAAGAATTGTATAACTTGATCCCCATTTCTTCAGCAAAATCACAAAATTCAGACGAAGTAAACTGAGTTCCCTGATCTGTCGTTATAGTCTGAGGAATCCCAAAACTATGAATTATATGCTCCTTAACAAAACTGACCATGTTTTCTTATGTAACCTTCTTCAAAGGAATAGCTTCAACCCACTTTGTAAAATAATCTGTGGCTAACAGCACAAACTTATGTCCTTTGCTAGGAGGATGAATTTGACCAATCAAATCTATTCCCCATCCTCTAAACGGCCAAGGTTTGATAATTGGGTTCATAGCTGATGCTAGAGCCCTATGAATATTACCAAATCTTTGATAATCCTGACACCCTTTGTAATATTCAAAACAATCTTCAAGCATGGTTGGCCAAAAATAACCAGTTCTCCTAATTATCCACTTCATCCAGTAAGCCGACTGATGTGCACTACACACTCCTTCATGTACTTCATACATCAGCTTTCTGGCCTCTTCTTGACTCAAATATTTGAGGAGTACCCCATCTATGGATTCGTATTACAACTGGTCATCAAGCAGCACAAACTTGAGAGATTTATATCTGAGCTTTCGGGAAACCTTTTGTGATGGATTTTTTAAGTAATCGGCAACCTCGTTTCTCCAGTCCTCAGCTACCCGATTCTCTTCCAAGGCATGAATCTCTTGGCCCTCTCGGTATCCCGAAGCAGTTTGAGTCAGTTTATTTGCCTCTTCATTATGCCCCCTAGGGATATGATGCAAGGTTGCTATCTGGAAATTCTTCAAAAGCTCTCAGCATTCTTCATAATATTCCCTTAATACCTAATTCTTGCACTCATATTGGCCGATCAGTTGGTTAATTACCAACTCAGAATCCTCGAAGATCTCAATAGCAACGGCCTTTATTTCAGCAAGAAGCCAAAGTCCTCTAAGTAGTGCTTCATACTCTGCTTGATTGTTAGTAACACGAAATTCTATAGGGATAGCATACTTAAAAATCACTCCTTGTGGAGAAATCAAGAGAATACCAGCACCACCAGCTTTGCTACAAGATGAACCATCGAAAAACAAAGTCCAAGGTGCAATATCTATCATGTTAGCAGAAGGATCACGGTGTTGGGTAACAAAATCGGCAATAATTTGACCCTTTACTGCTTTTGCCGATTCGTACTTTAACTCAAATTCCGATAAAGCCAAAGTCCACTTGCCAATCCTTCCATTTAAAATTGGCATTAATAGCATATGTTTTATTACATCAAACTCAGAAACTACCACGCATTCGGCATTCAACAAGTATTGCCAAAATTTGGTACATGAGTAATACACGCACAGGCAAAGTTTCTCCATAGTCGAATACCTTGTCTCTGGATCTAGCAGCTTTCGGCTAAGCTAAGCTATCACTCTTTCTTTTCCCTTGAACTCTTGCATGAGGGCTGATCCTATTGTCAAGTTATCGGTCGCCACGTACAACCTAAAAGGCTTATCAAGCTGTGGAGGTACCAACACAGGTGGCGCCTTCATGTACTCTTTGATCTCATCAAAAGCTTTCTGTTGTACGTCACCCCATACAAACTCTTGATCCTTTTTAAGCTTCAACAGTGGAGAGAAAGGCAAAACTTTTTTTGATAAATTAGATATGAATCTCCTTACAAAATTAATCTTGCCGAGCAATGACTGCAACTCTGTGAGATTAGTTGGAGGCACAACCTTGTCTATTGCTTCCATGCTTTTCTTACCGACTTCGATCCCTCCATTATGGAATAGAAATCCTAAAAACTCACCAGCCGAGACCCCAAAGGCACACTTGTTCAGGTTCATCTTCAAACCATGCTTCCTAGTGCACTCCAAAGTCTTCTTTAAATCGGCTAAGTGTCCACCGTGATTTCTGGACTTAACCACCACGTCGACAATATAGATCTCTACGATTTTGCCGATCAACTCGTGAAAAATATAGTTCATGGCTCTCTGATAAGTTGCACCAGCATTCTTTAAACCAAAAGTCATGACGACCCACTCAAATAATCCAATATGACCAGGACATCTGAAAGCTATTTTTGAGATATCCTCTATTGCCATAAAGATTTGGTTATAGTCGGCATTACCATCCATAAAGCTGATGATTTCATAACCAGCCGCTGCATCGACAACCAAATCGGCAATCGACATTGGGTAACCATCCATTGGAGTGGCTTTATTGAGATCTCTAAAGTCAATGCAGACCCTCATCTTTCCATTCTTCTTGTACACTGGAACTATGCTCGAAATCCACTCTGCATGGCCGAATGAAATTTGGCTCTAACAATCTTTCAACTTCTTTTTTCACATCGGCCAGTACCTCCTCTTTGAAAATCTACCGAGGAGGTTGTTTGTAAGGACGATACCCGGGCTTAATCGGCAATCGATGCTCAACAATAGAAGGATCCAGTCCAGGCATCTCTGTGTAATCCCAAGCAAAACAATCCTTGAATTCTTTTAGAAGATCTATCAACTTTAATCTATACTTTGGGTTTAAATTTGCACTGATATACATCGGCCTTGGCTTGACATCATCACCAACATTTATTTCTTCTAGCTTATCGCCGACATAAAGCCACGTCCCAACTTTCCTTTGTTGCCATCGATCGGGTTCCCCATTAAAAATTGCTTTGAGAGCCGACTGCTTGGATCGGCTATTGATCCTTATTGAAGACATTCACTGGACCTTCTTCCCATACTCTTCCAGAGAAACAATTGAAGCCATCATATTCCCAGTAAGTAGGCTATGCAGCAGCAACACTTACCGAATCATCAGCATGAACAACTTCAACATCATCTCCAATCCACTGAATAAGAACCTGATGCATGGTTGAAGGTATGCAACAGTTAGCATGGATCCAATCTCTCCCTAAGAGCAGACTGTATGCCCCCTTTCCATCGATGACAAAGAAAGTAGTAATCAAGGTTTTTGATCCAATCATCAACTCAACGTGCACAGCTCCTCGGGTGTCAGAAGGATTGCTAACAAAGTCCCTGAGCACCATATCAGTTTTTGGCAGTTCCTCATTGGTCATCCCGGGCTTCCTAAAGGTGGTATAAGACATAATATTGGTGGCAGCTCCTCCATCAACAAACATCTTGGTCAGAGGCTTGCCATTGACGTACCCCTTCACATAAAGTGGCTTCAAATGTCGATGTTTGGCCGGCTTATCGAAAACTGCCCGTTCAGTTAGGACAAGTTGGGCCATCAGATCATGATACTCACTCTCATCAAAATCTGAGTACACTTCTTCTTGGATGTTTTGGCCTTCGGGAGCTACAAATTCTGATGGAATGAAGAAAGTCATGCATGCATCAGCTGAATGGTCGTACTTGTCGGGTTTTTTCTTAGGACGCCATATCTGTTTCTTTTCGGCAATTGTCTGTGCCAACTCTTTGTTCCTCAAGCGTTGTACCCTTCTTTTCTGGCTCTTCCTCAGCCCTGATGGACACCATTGTCCTTTCTGCCACACGTACTCACGGTGTTCTTCTTCCTCAGCGCCTTCTTCATAATGGATCCACCCTTGATCGGCAAATCTCTTGCCTCGCTGACTTCCAGACTTGTCCATTTTTACACGCCGATCGTCCTCAGTAAAATGTGCTCCAAGCCTTTCATGGACCGGATGCCGGTTAGCCCGAGACTTCCTGTACTCTGAATATTGATCACTGCATTTAGGGCAATTATCTTTAGTAGGCAGCTTCAAGCCTTCATTCCAACAATGTTTAAAGAACGAGCATCCCCAATGAGATTGTTCCTAATCTCTCATGTACTCTTGCTCCCTCTGGTACATCTCTTCCTCGTACCTCTGATCTTCCTCCATGAACTCTTGTTCCTCGTAATACCTTCTCTTCCGATACCGTTCTTGCTCTCGTTGCCATTTGTTCAAAAGAATCCGTGTCATGACTCTGGGCTTGGAAGCTTCCCCTCTCTCGGTTCTGCTGTTCTGGAACCGAGCCTGTTGCCGAAACTCTTCATTTGTAATTTGCCGATCAGGGTCAACAACACCAGTTAATTATCAACCGTATAATTTTCTATACTCAGGAAGGCTCTAGAAGGAACTGGACCAAGCCGGAAGCCAGTCGGGCCCACACCCAGGGCGCCCGCCCTATGGTTTGGGGCGCCCGCCCTATTGTTTCGGCCAATCAGGATCAATCTCGCGGATCACGCTCCACCGCCTTTGAGGATGAATCTAAACCACTCGCTTAAGGTCGGTTTGATCCGACGGTCCACGTTCATTTGAGGAGTCTAGATAAGGAAGGCCCCTGACCCCCCTGAGGATCATCTCATCTCATTATTCTTCTCCAGAGCAAAAGCTACGGTTTCAATTAGAAGTAGAGAAGGAGAGAGGTCGGAAGAGCTGGATCTGTCGGATCTTCCTCAATATTGTACCTTTGCAGCATCTGGTTCGGAGCAATCTCCAGGTTCTTTATTTATTATTTCTAAGTATCTTATTTCAGTTCTTGCTTTATTCTATTTATGGGAGCTCCGCTCGTATTGAGTGCTCTAGTTTTGATATCGGATTAGAGTAGTAAGCGATAGTGTAGACGTGGTGTCTAGACTAGAGTTTACCTGAGTTTGCGCCCAATCCTACGGATAGTTGTGGTAGCCCCAGAGGTGACAGCTCTGTAAGGCCTTTGTAGTCCACCACGTTCGGGTTGGTGTTTTCATAGAGCTTTTGGCAGCTTTTCCCCGACTACCTTTTTCCTAGTCTTTGTCGAGAGTCGGGAAGGTACTGTTGCTCCTAAGTAAGTAGAGTATCGTGAGCCTTTGATTAGATAACTCCCTTAGAAAACTCTAAAATCTCTCTACGCAGTTATCTTATCTATCCTTGGATGCTCTTAGTTCTTAACAAGTTCACTTCACGTTCCCCGTGGAAATCGATACCCTTGGAATACTCACGGGTGAAAGCTACAACGGTATCCGTGCGCTTGCGGATTTATCTGTGTGCGTTAAGAAATACCAACAAGCTTTCTGGCGCCGTTGCCGGGGAACGGTAGTTGTGCTAGTTTCGAACCAAGTCATTCGTTTACCCTTTTCTTATTTCCTTTTTACCACCTTTCTCCCGTTACCATTTTCATCTTACCACATGAATTCCACTCCTATCTATAAATACACTGCTTCAAAGGGCGACATGTTGGAGCCTCCACCATCTTCAAATCCCATTCTTACAGATGGCTATGAGCTTCGCCCTCCTTTCATAGCCATGGTTCGGGAGCAACCTTTCTCTAGGCTAGAAAACAAAAATCCTTAGAGCCACCTTAGAGAATTTTAGCAATTGTGTTCCTGCCTCATCATTGCTGGCATGACACAAGAGACCTTAAAATGGAAATTGTTTCCATTCTCACTTTTGGGAAGAGCGAAACAATGGTATGCTCATTATGTAGGAGGCGTAAATGGGAATTGGGATGAACTTCGAGACAAATTTTGTCTTGCTTTCTTCTCTCTTTCTAAAATTGCAGCCCTTAGAATTGAAGTTCTTCAGTTCAAACAAAAAGAGAAAGAGACAATAGGAGCAGCTTGGGCTAGGTTCATAAGTCTTATCAATTCCGGTCCAAACCTTTCCTTGCCAGACAATGTCTTACTCTATCACTTCCATCTTGGTCTTAACAAGGAAGCTTCTCTCCACCTTGACCTATCTTCAGGAGGCTCATTCTTGCACAAAACCATTAGTGAAGGAGAAGTCATTCTAAATAAAATTCTTGAAAATACCCCTTACACTAGAGTTTTTGATGAATTTTCCGAAGAAGAAGTCGAGCCAACCCCCGAACAATACGAGGAGGAACAAACAACCGAATCCAAAATTACTTCAAATCCATTGAATGATTTGGTTGTAATAGAACCATCTCCCGTGGGAACACAACACTCTTTAGAGAGTGATGAACCCCATCCTTCTATGTTCCTCTCAGAAACTGAGGTAGATCTTTTTGAAGATTTTGGCAACACCTCGAATTTTTTGGTTCAAGTGAAGCCTCTGGTACACTCTGCATCGTTTGAGGATAAGAGTCTACACAATGATGCTTTCCTTTTAGAGCACATTAAAGGACTCTCAGCCATCATGAGCCGTGAGTGGTCGGTAGAATCGGAGTTATCCACTGAGGTAGCCCGAATCACTACTCCCTTAGATTTTATACTTTGCAAACTTATGGGAATCACCATAAAGGCTCATTATAGTCCTATCGTTGGGATAAATATAATTTCAAGGGCTTTAGCCCAACATCTTTGCCCCAACGAATCTTTGATCCCATCACATAAGCTTCTAAGAATTCCGTCTGGAGTTATTCTTGAAAGTTATGGGGTCATAAGGTCCATTCCTTTATGCATAAGAGGGTTCGAGTATCGCTTAGATTTTTACATCTATGACATCTCGGACATGTCTCTCTTCATTGGCGTACCGTTTGGAACACTCTTTCAAGAGCAACCAAACAAGGATCACCTAAAGCTCAAGCTAGGCAATTCTTCTATTGTGTTAATCTTTTAAGATCAAATAATGCAATAGTAGAACCAAGCCTAAACAAGACCCTTTTGAGGAAATCTTAGTGGCATTTCTAGAAGACTGGTCTCAACCAACTCTTGATGATGAACACTTCACTCAAGAAGAGGAAGAGCTAGCAGAACCTATCGAAGTAAATCCTTTGGAAGTGCCATCACAACCCTCAATCGAGTTAAAACCTCTTCCTTCTAGCTTGAAATATGTCTTTCTCAATAATAACAAAGAAACTCCTATCATTATAAGTGATAAGCTTTCCAAAGAGGAAACCAATAGACTTGTCACTATCCTAGAAAGACATAAATCGGCCTTTGGCTACTCACTCCATGACCTCATTGGAATTAGTCTAGCTCTTTGTACTCATAGAATTCCCATCGATCCTGATTCGTCACCTTTGAGGGAACCACAACAGAGACTTATCAATGCTATGCGAGAGGTTGTTAAGAAAGAGGCCTTGAAACTTTTGCATGCTGAGATTATCTATCCTGTGCCGCATAGTGAGTGGGTTAGCCCTGTCCAAGTTGTGCCAAAGAAAGGAGGGATGACAGTTGTAAGAAATGAGAAAAATGAACTCATCCCTCAACGCACTATCACTGGGTGGCACATGTGCATTGACTACCAGAAACTTAACAAGGCTACAAAGAAAGATCACTTCCCGTTACCCTTCATTGATGAAATGTTGGAACGGCTTGCAAAGAACTCCTTCTTTTGTTTCCTTGATGGTTATTCCGGATATCATCAAATCCTGATCCACCCTGATGACCAAAGTAAGACCACTTTTACATGCCCTTATGGAACTTATGCTTATCGACGAATGTCGTTTGGATTGTGCAATGCTCCAGCTTCGTTCCAACGGTACATGATGTCTATTTTCTCTGACATGATCGAGAAAATCGTGGAGGTGTTCATGGATGATTTTACCGTCTATGGAAAAACCTTTAATGATTGTTTAGAGAATTTGGACAAAGTCTTACAACGGTGTAAAGAAAAGCACTTAGTCCTAAACTGGGAGAAATGTCATTTCATGATTCAGGAAGGAATAGTGCTAGGACACAAGGTGTCCGAACGTGGGATAGAAGTGGATAGAGCAAAGATTGAAGTCATTGAACAACTTCCGCCTCCCACAAATGTGAAAGGAATCTGAAGCTTTCTAGGCCACGCAAGGTTCTATAGGTGTTTTATTAAAAACTTTTCCCAAATCGCTAGACCCCTGACTAGCCTTTTAGCCAAAGATGTACCTTTCGTTTTCACTAATGAGTGTTATGAAGCTTTTGAAATCCTCAAGAAAGCACTCATTTCAGCTCCAATCATCCAACCTCCAGATTGGACGCTACCCTTCGAGATCATGTGTGATGCTAGTGACTTCGCAGTAGGTGCTGTCTTAGGCCAAACCAAGGATAAAAAGCATTATGCTATTTCCTATGCTATTGTCTGGGCCACAACTCAATTATGCTACCACTGAAAAAGAGTTGTTGGCTGTAGTCTTTGCGATAGACAAGTTTAGATCTTACTTAGTAGGAGCTAAGGTAATCATTTATTCAGACCATGCTTCTCTTGAATACTTGCTCACTAAGAAAGATGCTAAACCTCGGCTTATAAGATGGATTCTTTTACTCCAATAATTTGACATAGAAATAAGAGACAAGAAAGGAGTAGAAAATTCAGTAGCTGATCACTTGTCTAGGCTTCAATATAAAAATGAACATAAATTGCCTATTAATGACTATTTAAGGGACGAGACACTCCTCAAGGTAACACACTCAGACCCTTGGTATGCGGATATTGTGAATTATATGGTTTCAGGATATGTTCCACTAGGAGGTGACAAGAGGAAGCTTCAATATGACTCTCGTTGCCATTTGTGGGATGATTCGTATCTCTATTGGGTTTGTGCTGATGGACTGCTACGAAAATGTGTCCCAATGGTTGAAGCCATGAAGATCATAGACAGATTGCACACATCACCTTATGGAGGACACTATGGAGTGTACCGTACACATGCAAAGATCTGGCAAAGCGGATTTTACTGGCCAACAATGTATGAAGATACAAAATAGTTCATTAGAAGATGTGTCAGATGCTAGAAGCATCGAAACATTAATGCTAGGAATGAAATGCCACTCACTAACAACCTTCAATTAGAGTTGTTTGATGTCTGGGGAATTGACTACATGGGACCATTCCCAAGGTCTGGAGATGTTGAATACATCTTAGTGGTAGTTGACTACGTATCCAAGTGGGTAGAAGCACTACCATGTCGAGCTGCCGACTCCAGGCATGCTAAGAAGATGTTCCATGAAGTGATATTCCCAAGATTTGGAATGCCTCGAATGGTCATAAGTGATGGAGGATCGCATTTCATCGACAAAACATTTCGGATGTGCCTAGCAGAATATGGAGTCAAGCACAACATTGCAATTCCATACCATCCTCAAACTAGCGGTCAAGCTGAAACATCAAATAAGCAAATCAAGAACATTCTGCAAAAGACCATGGATGAGATGGGAAAGAAATGGACATACAAGCTTCATGATGCACTATGGGCGTATAGAACTGCATACAAAACACCCATAGGCATGACACCTTATCAGCTTGTATATGGAAAAACATGTCACCTACCTGTTGAATTGGAATTCAGAGCTCATTGGGCCATCAAGAAATGAAACATGGATCTCCACTCGGCCGGGAAGAAACGTCAGATGCAAATATCTGAGCTAGAGGAATGGAGAGAAAAAGCTTATCACAATTCCAAGATCTACAAAGAGAGGACAAAAAGGTGGCATGATGAGAGAATCAAGCACAAGGAGTTTACAACCGGTGATAAAGTTCTGCTGTTCAACTCAAGAGTAAAGCTCTTTGGTCATGGAAAACTTCAAAGCAAATGGGAAGGACCATTCAAAGTGATTGAAGTTGCACCACACGGTGCTGTCACACTTCAAGATGATACAGGTAACATATTCAAGGTAAATGGTCAATGTTTGAAAATTTTTCTTGAACCTGAGAACTTAGAAGAAATTGACTTGATTGAATTTTTGCAATTTAATGATCCAATCTAGAAATCAATCATGCTTTAGACAACTAAGGTTTAAATGGCCAACCACTAATGATTAATCAATTCCACGAGCTTTGTTGTCTATTTGAGTTTAGCAGGATTTAGAAGACTAGACAAGGTTAGATAACTTCATCTACTTTGAGAAGAAGGCTCAGAGAAGTGAAGTAAGTCTACACTGTCTAAATGAATGACTATGTCAACATCTAGCTTGGGGGAGAGTACCCCCATGTATCTAGGTAAGTATCTTTATTCACTTAGATTTACTTAGATATTAATTATATATATTAATAAAAAAAATGTGAGCACATGAAGGTTCACACTTAAATAATTATGAATCATAAGAGTTACAACTTAGACACTCACTATATCTATGGAATTTTCTTTATCCTTAATAGAGTTTTATTTAGTAATAATAATAAGTGTGTTTAGAAGTTGCTAATAATAAAATGAAGAACTCTGAAGATAACTCTATGGAAATGATGAATAGTTGCTCTGCCGTAATTCCTTTTAAGTACCTAGTTTTCAGCCTTGAATTCTCCCGAGTTTTAGATATAACTGTTTTGACATGAAGATTTGCTCTGAACCTGAAACTTGTGGGTTGCGAATGCTTGAGCTAAGTCTAGGTAGTTGATAGGTATGATATGAGAAAGTTGAGCTACTGTTTATCTTGTTCCTAGCAATACTAGAGTTCTGGAGAATTTATCTTTTGAAAATTAAAAATATTACATGATGAGTCTCTATATGACGAGAGCTTGAATTCCTACCACTGCCATATATACATGCCTGGTAGATTAGGAAAACATTCACTATCATATTTACTGCTTGTATTTGCATTGAGTTTTGTCAAGCTTTGTTGACCCTTAGAGACTTGTCATGCTTTTAAAATCAAGATCACGTACACCCCACTCATATATGCTACTTCTATCCTGGAAGTACGCATCCACATATATGCCATTCAGATCCACCAGAAAATGCTCTACTCCTACCCTGGGAGTAAGTAACCAAAAATATCCCAGTTCTCCACCTATCCATATATTCCATTACCACAGATATAACTGCTCCAAAGATTTCCTCGTTATCATCTCTCAAAAGTTTTATTATAGAAAGAGACTTGGGGTTGTGAAAAAAAATATAATAAAAAAATATATAAAGAGAGTAAAACATGGACAAGTGTCATATCAAAACAATGGGTACTTAGATGCCTGCCTCCCTAAAAAAATGAAGCAAACCCAAGTTCTCTCAAAAGTTCCAAGTTCTGAAAGAGAGATGTATATATATATATATTCATGGAGCACAATAGAATTAGGTCTCCATCATACACCCTCATATACTCGCCATATATCCCATACACATGCACATCTTTGATTTGATTGTATGACCTGTTTCTCTAGATCCATTGTTTGACTTCACAATATATGCTTTGCAAGTATGTATGCGCTGTTCTCCCCACCTATGAACTCCACATATTGCCTATTAGTTATAAGGTGAGAGAGAGAAGGCACATTGTTATTTTGCCTGTTCCAAATAATATTCTGAGAGAAGGCATAACACCATTGTTGCCTTGGTGAGGATCCACAAATACCACATATAGAGAGACTTGAGAGGGTCATACAAAAGAGACTTTGAGTTTTATTTTGAAAACTTTGCAAAACTCCAGGATGAAGGTAAAGTGAAGAGCTTGAGACATAGTGCTTGACTTGATCATTCTACTTTTCAATTACTCAAGACCCAAGTGATGGCTATAAGCCCCATGGTTGAGGGTAATATGGGTAAGTTTGAAAGTCAGAATAGTTACTCTAATCCAGAGGAGAATTCTTGTTTGAACGCATGTGTACCTTTAAGGCGTGAAAGCATTGTAGCAACTCCTGATCCGTCATTGAGTTCATCTTTGCTCAGGGACGAGCAAAAGGTAAGCTTGGGGGAGTTGTTGACGGTCCTTAAGTACCAATTTTAACCATCAACTAAACAAGGAAAAGGATCTAAATGAAACCCATAGCTAGAACTAGGGTTTATACTCACAGAATTCCACGAGTTTTGGTGAATGTCTGTTTCTGCAGGGGGTTATCAGGAAATACCAAGGAAAGGCCCACATGTCATGTTTACATAGAGATAATTATCAACCGTATAATTTTCTGTACTCAGGAAGGCTCTAGAAGGAACTGGACCAAGCCGAAAGCCAGTCGGGCCCACACCCAGGGCGCCTGCCCTAGGGTTTGGGGCGCCCGCCCTATTGTTTTGGCCAATCAGGGTCAATCTCGCGGATCACGCTCCACCGCCTTTGAGGATGAATCTAAACCACTCGCTTAAGGTCGGTTTGATCCGACGGTCCACGTTCATTTGAGGAGTCTATATAAGGAATGCCCCTGATCCTCCTGAGGATCATCTCATCTCATTATTCTTCTCCAAAGCAAAAGCTAGGGTTTCAATTAGAAGTAGAGAAGGAGAGAGGTCCCTCTAGTTGTCTAGATCTAGTTCTTCTAGTTCTAGTTCATCTAGTTGTAATTAGAGGTGAGAGAGAGGAGGAGAGAGCTAGGAGGAGCCAGATCTGTTGGATCTTCCTCAACATTGTACCTTTGCAGCATCTGGTTCAGAGCAATCTCCAGGTTCTTCATTTATTATTTCTATGTATCTTATTTCATTTCTTGCTTTATTCTATTTACGGGATCTCCGCTCGTATTGAGTGCTCTAGTTTTGATATCGGATTAGAGTAGTAAGCGATAGTGTAGATGTGGTGTCTAGACTAGAGTTTACCTGAGTTTGCGCCCAATCCTACAGATAGTTGTGGTAGCCCCAGAGGTGACAGCTCTGTAAGGCCTTTGTAGTCCACCGCGTTCGGGTTGGTGTTTTCGTAGAGCTTTTGGCAGCTTTCCCCCGACTACCTTTTTCTCAGTCTTTGTCGAAAGTCGGGAAGGTACTGTTGCTCCTAAGTAAGTAGAGTATCGTGGGCCTTTGATTAGATAACTCCCTTAGAAAACTCTAAAATCTCTCTACCCAGTTATCTTATCTATCCTTGGATGCTCTTAGTTCTTAACAAGTTCACTTCACGTTCCACGTGGAAATCGATACCCTTGGAATACTCACGGGTGAAAGCTACAACGGTATCCGTGCGCTTGCAGATTTATCTGTGTGCATTAAGAAATACCAACAACACTTTCACCTTGCCCTTATCTTTGGAGTTTTCTATAGCAACCATGTTCACGGAGAAAGATACTGTGTTCTGTGCAAAAGGAATAGCATCAATTTTCATCTTACCATCAAATTTCAGATGCCCTTCCTGAATAGCTTTCTGAATCCGCATTCTGAATACTCGGCAATCATTGATGGAATGAGAATTGGTATTGTGGTAACCGCAAAACTTTTTATCTCTCACCCTTAAGGGTGCAGCATGGGGTGCCCTTCCGGCAACTTGATACGTCCCTCTTTGAGCAACATCTCAAACAACTTGTCTGACTTGGAGACATCAAAGTCATACGTGCCCTTCTGCTTCCTCAAGCAGCGTTGACTGACCTGAGTCGGGTCTTTCCCCTAGACCAATTCGGCTGCAGCTATTTCATCTTCATCATCGTACTCTGCTGCTTCTTCCAGGAAACTTTGATACATCTCATTAGCCACATCACCTTTCTGGAAATGGTTGTCTCTCCTGAACCCTTGAGCCTGATTGCTCATCATGGCCAACCGCTATGACAGCTGACCAAGGTCATCGAAGTCCATGCCGAACAACTTCTCTCTGACATTAGGTTGCATGCCCGCTATTGCCATCCCTGGCAACTGGTCATCTGGTAGGTTTAAGGAATAGCAGAGGTTTTTAGTCTCCCTGAACCCACGGAGATACTCCTGGGGTGTTTCATTGGCTCTCTGCTTCAAGCTCATGAGGTCAACTAGTTTCTTCTCATTAGTGCCTGTAAAGAAATATGAATGAAACTTCTGCTCCAATTCTGCCCATGTACCAATGGAATTAGCCGGCAGAGACGTGAACCACGTGAAAGCCGGCCTTGTTAGAGACAACGGGAAATACCGAATCCTCCAAGCTTCATTAGTGGATGCCTCTCCAAGATGCATCAAGTATCGGCTGATGTGCTCTATGGTGCTAGTATCATCCTGACCAGAAAACTTGCTCAGGTCTGTTGGAGGTTTTACTCTCGGAGGGAGTGCAACTCGGTTATACCACTCTGGATAAGGGGACTTGTATACATAGGACTGACAAACTCTTGATATCCGTCTCCATACATATTTTTCTACATCCTGTTCGCAACTAGAGACACCTTGAAAGCCGATTGTGGGACGTTCCCCGTTGCACCGAACGTGAGCTGGCCATAAGTCATGGGGTGTTGTTGTTTCTGGTGAGGAGCCATCCCACCTTGGTTCATGCTAGACGTCTCGCCATCTTCAGCAGTTTTTTCTTGGCATTTTGGCATATTGAACAATGTCTACCCTTGCATTGGACCAATGGTTTCCTCAAAGCATTTATCGGCGGATGGACCGAAGGTACTGACCATGATCGAGCGAAAGGTATTCAGGAAAGTTGTATGATGATTCCTCATAGTTTCGCTCATTGCTTTGTAAACCAACTCAGTCATCTTTCGAGCATCTTCTTCTTCAGTGTAATCAGTTTGATGATGAAGGAGAGTCCTTTGGAGTGACTGTTTCTGAACAACCTTGTTGTTTTTATTCTTGGAAAAGGACATCAAGCATTTGTGTTGAAATTCATCACATGCTTGCTGGACCGTATTCCTCAAATCTTCTGGCAAATCGTCCATGGTGACGTCCAGAATCTGGGTGTTCTCGAATTCAGGCATCTTGAAATGTATGGTCCCACTGGGCCTGCCAAAAAGTGTGTTGACACAAAATGTGACGCACTGTGCCTAACACACAGCAAGCCGGAAAGCGTGGCTTCAATCGGGTGCTCGGGTGTTTCGAAATCCAGAAACGTGCCAGTCAGTTTGACCTGAAACTAACATGGGATGAAAATCATTAGATATAAAACTGGAACATGCTGGGTGAGACCAGACAGTTTCAAATATATGGCCCTGAAGCCACTTACGATGACATACAACTATAGAAGCTATCTAACAACAGGTTTTATAGATCATTCGGCTAAAGCAAATGTAAAGCACGTGAAAAGTTGATTGCCGAATATGCATGCATGGGAAAAGTACGTATGAATGAATCATAATTAATTGTGAGTTAAAGCATAACTAAGCTCGGTAATCCAACCGAGTTGGGATCCATGATGAAGAAACATGTAAGCAAAATACGATCAAACTAATCTAAAGCTTGTATCTGCCGCACGATACCCAATCTTATCAAAGCTTAAACATGGTTAACATGCATGAACCCGCACCACGTAGCAATCTAGATTTACACTAATTCGGCTATTGTGAACATGAGATCTATTTGTGGATATAAGCAATTACAAAAGCATAGATAAATCTATGAGAAAAGATGAAGCCGAACCGTATCAATCTAGATTGGGCAAAAGAGTGTTACAAATATATAAAATATATATAAACATGCAACACGTAGTAACTTAATGAATCTACTAGATCTTGCCAAATCTAATAGAGCCGGTAACTATCTTGCTTTTGCTAGGCATATCGAGCAAGCACCTGCCGCACGGTATCTACTCATACACAAAACATAAGCGAAGACTTCTTGATTGTCAAGCAAGGATCCGCCGCACGATCATTGAAAACAAACAAGACTACTTGAATCAACATCTAAATCCACCGCATGATACTAGACATGATAACAAGGTTGCCGAGACTTACGAAGGTCGACGGATCGATGGTTCCTCTCGAAGAACTCGATGACACGACAAAGGACTCAAAATTGGCACGGGGCCGGTTGTATTGTATTGGTTGTGAACAGTTTTTACAATGGCCAAGGGTTTATATTTATACCCTGGTCATGACATGAGTCCTAAAGGGACACGACTACAAAACATTAAAGGAAAAACATGATATCTTTAACTCTAGTCTTCCCTTCGGAGTCTTTATTTCCTCAATTGTCGCAATCTTTGTTGCCCGATTCGGCTCTTACTTGCCGTTTTCGTCGCCTCTTCAACGGAAAATCGCTCCTCCTTAGAATAACCAACCGCATGATCATTTGCCGAATTCTTGGAAATTAGCCGATCGTACGGACACTTGCCGAATGCTCCGAACAACCATCTCCACAAATTTGCTGCGCGCTCTCCCATTTGTCATCTTTCTGAGCATACCAAAATCTAGTGTTAACAGGGGGTTTTGGGTCGGATATTGCTATTCGGCCCGGCTGGTCAGTCTGGTTCCCGCGGGCCTGCTTTTGCTGGGCCGCACCGGCGCTGAGGCCCAAAGGCGCATGGCCCAATCCCTCACTCTCACTTCCTTCCACCCCTCTCTCCCCTTAGGCCAGCCCCGCGCCAGAGGCCCACTCCACTCCTTCCTTTCCTCGGCCCGCCGATGTAGCCGGTGCACAGTGGACCTCCCCTGCCCTTCCTTCTTCTTGGTCCAGGGTGGACCGACACTGGTGCGCGCCGGCCTCCCCTGCTTCGCTCGGTCGCGGACGCGCCATGCGCGCGGGCACGGCACTTCCGGCTCCGGCTACTTTCCACCACTCTGCTCGCTCCCCACGCGGACGCACCAAGCGCCCGTGTATGCACGCACATGGACACACGAGCGTCCGGTTCCTCTCCCTCTCTACTTTTGCTCGTAGGCAGGCAACTTGCTCGGTCAGGCTACACAGCAGCGGCGGGTCTATGTAGACAGCGGTGGCGAAGCGCAGCGGGGCACGTGCGCAGCGTGTAGCGGCGCTCGACGCCCCTCTCTCGGGCAGCGGGGTGGCCGGCGCGGCTCAGGACGCGCCCGACGCGGGTATAGTGAGGGTGCGCGCGACATTCGACCGTCCGCGGTGGCATGGCGACGGCGGACGGGGAACTGTGGTGGCCCTTGGGTTCGCCTGACTACGCGGCCAGGTGCGCGCAATCATGGCGTAGCTCTACGGCCCTCCTCGGCGGGCGAGGTGGCCAGAGCAGAGCGAAATAGGCGCAGCGGGGTGGTGGGCGTGGGCATGGCGCTCGGCCGTCGGTGGTCGGGCTTGCGCGGCCAGCGAGACAGGGACTCCTAGGGCTCCTACACGTGAAGCGGCTAGGTGCGCGTGGTGGCTACACTGCTCGACAACCCTTCCTCGTCGGGTGAGGCGACCGAAGCGCTGCAGAACAGCGATGACACTGCGGTGCTTGCAGCGCTCGGTAGCGCCAGTGAGGCGAACGCGGCGGGCTTGGCTCAAGGCCTTCCGGCGGCTGCGGGTGTGTGTTTGGGGGCGCCCTGGGGTCGGCGGAGGCCATAGTGGAGATGGTAGAAGCTCTAGGTGCAAGGTGCGGTCGGAACGTGACCTTGCCATGGCAGGGTCCGGCCATGGCGAGCGCAGATAGCGGGGTGAGGTGGTCGCGGCGTCTCACCTTGGGTGTCGGTGAGGCTAGGCTGGCGGTGGAGGTTGTGGTGAGGCCGTGTCAAGGCGTTGTCGTGCCGTGCAGTAACGAACCGCTCTGTCAAGGTAGTCGATGACGCGGGGCAGCTCCCGGCGAGCTCGACGTCGTGATAGGGATGGTCGTCCCCTCCCTTCCCTTCTCCTCTCTCCCTTCCTCCTCCCTGAGGCTTGGCAGCACTGTGGTGTGGCGGCGGGGCTAGGGAGAGGGCGCGGTACAATGGGGCTCTGACCTTTTATAGGGCCAGCTTGGCCATGGCGAGCAGGAGGTGGCAATGGACAGCCGAGGAGCTCGGAATTTGAAATGGAGGGCGGATGAAGGCTCTAGGGATAAGGTTTTGGGGGAGCGGGGGTCGACGCGGCGTATCTCGGGTGTGCGGCGCCGGTCAGATGGGCGCTGCCGCGGCGCCAGTGCTGACAGCGAACGTCAGCTCTACTATGGGTTGGCATGGAGCGGGGCGAGAGCGGGGGCTGGGGTGGACGGTAGGCGCATGCTCTGGCGCGTCTGAGGTCGTCCGCCTACGCGCGGGCTTGGCCGGGTGCGGTGCGAAGCGGGAAGGGCAGCCGAGCCTTTTCGGCGTGCCCAGCCCTGTCTCGGCCGAAAACGGCAAGGGAACAGAGGGGGATGACAGGTGGGGCCATGGGCCTGCCTGTCATCGGCGTGGTGAGGCGGGGAACCGGCGCTGGGCTGCTGTGCTTCCCCGGCTACGCTGGGCCACGCCATTGCTGCTGCGGGCTGGGTGAGGGGCAGGCTGGGCCTGACGCCGAGCTGGGCCGGTAGGTGGAGGGTGCGGCTGGGCCTCGGTGTTGGGCTGGCGCTGTGCTGAGTGCCAGGCCTGCTAGACCTTTTGGCCTGAGCCTCTTCCCTCTTTCCCTTTTTCCTTCTCTCTTTTATTTCCAAAACTTAATAAGTTCATTTAGTTGATTAGCAAATAAAAACCCAAAAAGAGGCAAAACAAGGTTAAATTAATTAGCATGATATGCAAACTATAGCTAGAACTAATGGGTTCCACTTGTGCAACTAGGTAGGGTTTCTTAACATGCAAACACCACATGGGCTTATCTAAGAATTTTTTAAAAAAGTTGGGATTTTTGTGTGGTTTGAAAACTCGGGTTGTTACAGTCCTTCCCCCTCATTGGAATCTCATCCTGAGATTTAAAGCGAGATGTACCTTTCGAAGAGGTAGGGATACATCAATTGAAGCTCAGACTCTTTCTCCCAAGTGGCTTCTCGTTTAGTGTGATTGCTCCACTAAACCTTGCACATGGGTATGGTGGTGCTTCTGGTTTCCTTGGTGGCTCTGTCAAGATTCAGAACAGGGTGTTCTTTGTATTCCAAGATGTCTTGCAGATCCAGAGAATCTGAGGGAATCTGCTCACTGGGTAGCTTTAAGCACTTACGCAGTTGAGACACATGGAACACTGGGTGCACTCCTGCGAGTTCGTCGGGGAGTTCCACTTTGTAGGCCAACTTGCCCACTTTCTGACAGATGCGGTAAGCTCCCACATACCTTGGTGCCAGCTTCCTTTTTACGTCAAAGCGGGAGGTGTTCCGAAGTGGTGATACCTTAAGGTACACGAAGTCCCCAACTTTGAACTCCAGATCCCTCCTCCTTTTATCCGCATAGCTCTTTTGTCGACTCTGTGCGATCGTCAGATTTTCTCGCACCTGAGCGACTCCTTCTTCAGCATCCTTGATTTTTGCAGGGCCAAAGAACGATCTCTCCCCAGGTTCAGACCACATCAACGGGGTTCTACATGGCCTCCCGTACAGGGCCTCGAACGGAGACATCTTGAGACTAGCCTGAAAGCCGCTGTTGTAGGAGAACTCTGCATGTGGCAAGCATTTCTCCCAATCTGAGCCATACCTCAGGACACAATCTCGGAGCATGTCCTCCAGGATTTGGTTCGCCCTTTCTGGCTGACCATCAGTCTGAGGGTGGTAAGCCGTGCTATAGTCCAAACGGGTACCAATAGCCTTGTGGAGCGATTTCCAGAACCGAGACACGAACTGGGTTCCTCTATCGGACACGATGCTTGTAGGTGCCCCATGCAATCGAAGGATGTTCTCGACACAGAGATATGCCAACTTATTAGATGAGTAGTCAGCCCTGACTGCCACAAAGTGTGCTACCTTGGTCAGACGATCGACGATCACCCATATGGAGTTATGCCCCTTTTGTGATCGAGGCAAACCAACTATAAAGTCTATAGCAATGTTATCCCACTTCTAGACAGGAACTTCCAACGACTTCAAGAGTCCGGTGGGTCTCTGATGCTCGGCTTTGACTCGATTACAGATGTCACATCGAGCCACATGGCCTGCAATATCGGCTTTCATGCCTTTCCACCAGAAATGCTTCTTCAAGTCAGCATACATCTTGACACCCCCTGGGTGGATATAGTACTTGGAGTCATGTGCCTCAGACAAGATCTCATCATGCAAGGCTTGGTTGGTGGGCACACAGATCCTCTCCTTGTACCAGATGGTTCCCTGATCATCCTCCCTGAACTCCGGGAATTTGCCTTTCCCCATCAGATCCCTGATTTCTTGCATTATCGGGCACTTATGTTGTTGCTTGCGTATCCGATCTGTGAGATCATACTGGATACGGAGCTCGTGTAGAAAACCTGAGGGTAATATCTCAAGCTAGAGATCCTCAAATTCCCGGTTCAATTCAGGAGGTAGGGTGCTTGTGATCATGGTGTGACAGTAGCTCTTGCGGCTTAAGGCATTAGCGGCTACGTTGGCTTTCCCAGGTTGGTGAAGTATTTCCAAATCGTAGTCCTTGATCAGCTCGAGCCATCTTCGCTGCCTTATGTTCAGATCTTCCTGAGTGAAGAAGTATTTCAGGCTCTTGTGATCTGTGTAGATCTCGCACTTGTTCCCAATCAGGTAGTGCCTCCAGATCTTTAGAGCGTGCACAATAGCTGCAAGCTCAAGATCATGGGTTAGGTATTGTTGCTCATGCTCCTTTAGCTGACGGGAGGCATACGCGATAACTCTTCCATGTTGCATTAGAACACATCCTAGGCCTTGCCTGGAAGCATCACAGTACACGACGAAGGCTTGCCTAATGTCAGGTGGTGCTAGCACTAGAGTGGTGGTGAGCTTCGTTTTGAGGGTTTGGAAGCTCTTTTCGCACTCGGGCGTCTACTCAAACTCGTTGGTCTTCTTCAACAGGTTGGTCATAGGCTTGGCTATCTTGGAAAAGTTCTCGATGAATCGATGGTAGTATCCCGTCAATCCCAAGAAGCTTCTGATATCAGTCACATTGCGAGGTTGTTCCCACTCCTTGACGGCCTCGATCTTGGCCGGGTCCACTACCACTCCCTCAGCGGTGAGTACGTGACCTAGGAATGCGACTTCTTCAAGCCAAAACTCGCACTTGCTGAACTTGGCATAGAGCTGATTCTGCCTTAGCTTCTCAAGCATAGCTCTGAGGTGAAGCTCATGCTCTTCTGCGGTGGCGGAATAGATCAGGATGTCATCAATGAACACCACCACGTACTTGTCGAGCTCATTCATGAACACCTTGTTCATCATATTCATGAAGTAGGCTGGGGCATTCGGGAGACCGAAAGACACCACAGTGAACTCATACTGCCCATACCTTGAGATGAAGGCTGTTTTAGGAATGTCTTCGGCCCTGATCTTCATCTGGTGGTATCCAGACCGAAGGTCAATCTTGGAGAAGAACTTAGCATTCCGCAGCTGGTCCAACAAGTCATCTATCCGAGGTAATGGATATTTGTTCTTTATTGTGACCACATTCAGGTTCCGGTAGTCAATGCACATCCTCATTGACCCATCCTTCTTCTTCACAAACAACACAGGAGAACCCCAAGGGGAGGCACTCGGCCTAATATACCCCTTCCCCGTAAGCTCTTCTAGCTGCTTCTTGAACTCACCCAACTCATCTACTGACATGCGGTAAGGCCTCTTAGCGATGGGGCCTGTGCCCGGCAGGAGGTCGATCACGAACTCAACATCCTGATCCGGGGGCATTCCAGGCAACTCCTCTGGAGACACATCCGGGTACTCACATACCACTAGCACTTCCTCCAACTCCTTAGCTACAAGGGTACATGTTGGTATTTCTTATGACTATTGGATAATCCGCAAGCGCACAGATTATACCGATGTAGCACTTCACCGGGAGTATTCCAGGTATCGTATTTTCCACAGGGAACGGGTAGTGATCTAACTAGGAATATGGATATGTCCTATGATGGATCAAGGGAGACTATGATAACTGGGTTGAGAGGTTCGATATAGCAAAGATATCTAACAAGGTATAGCTGGTTATACTAGCTTTATCAGCCCTTCTCTAGTTTGTTGACACTTCTTAGCGTCGCACCACAAATAGAGATAAATCCCCATCCCCGGTACGGCGCCGGAAATGCTTATGGGTATTTCTTATGACTATTGGATAAATCCGCAAGCGCACAGATTATACCGCTGTAGCACTTCACCTAGGAGTATTCCAAGGTATCGTAATTTATTTTATCCCAAGGGAAAGCTGAGCTAGAAATGAAATTAGAGAGAGATCCTAGAGAGTACCTCAACTTAGTATCGACTAGTATAGGGGGGTAAATGATAAATGTGATAGGAAGGGGTTGATGAATGAAAGAGCCTAGGTAAATGATACTTAGAACGGACTAGACAAATTAGCTAGGTGGGAGGACAACGAGAGAGTACAAGGGACTCCTAAGCAATTCACTCTACTTTAATATACTTAGCTAATTAACTAGACTAAACACTATAGTTTGCCTCCTCAATACAAGTATGCTAGGCGAGGGGATAGATCAGTAGGAGGACAAAACTCCTACCGGACCGCGCCCTCCTGTTGTCTTGAAGCCCTACCTTTTAATAACTTATCTGACACGCGTGGTGGAATACTAAGGCTAGATAGAGCTCTCACCTTCTACTAGCATCCACGAACAATCCACACAATAAGCAGTAATCAAGGATAAGCTAATATATAAGCACCACGCTTACACACAACTTATTACTTTGACTACAATCAATAATCAAAGCACCCTATGACAGACAATGATCGCATACAGGAAAGGTCACAAGGATCATAGACTATAAATGTAAAGGCTATTAAAGAGCAAAAGCATATAACAATACTATATCTAGTATAGTAATGCTCAAAGTAAATACTAAGTAAAGTAAAGGGAAAGGATAATATATTTATAAAGATAAAGTCTTACAAAGAAGAAAAGATACAAGAGCTATACCAGACTTCCCAGAAGACAACTCCGGAAATCCCGAGCAAGCTTGACTCAACTCTAACTCCCACTCTAGACTAACTACTAGAACAATTCTAAGGAATGGAGCTTGTAGGCTTCTTCACCATGTGTAGAGAGGGGGTATGGCCCTCTATTTATAGTAGAGGAGTGGAGTAGGGGCTACTCCATCACCATGTCAACGATCTAGGGCCTCCCATCCTCCACCATTGGATCAAACCGCCTTTGCAATCGTCATTGGATGAATGGTGGTGATCCAACACGTGGGAAAGGAGTATGGCGGTTGGGAGGAGCCAACCGACCTAGGGGGGTGGTCGGCCAACCCCCCCTTTGGCCAGTGGGCCCCCCTCTACCCTTTAGGTTGTGGCCCCACTGGTCAGGGACTGCTTGAAGGCTAGGTGGGCCCTTTGGATGGTTGACCGACCCCCCTTGGGGGTCACTAGCCCACCTCCTGTTCCCGAGTGCTGGTCCCACCTGTCATTGAGGTTATTTGCTGGTTCTGAGGTGGTTGTCACGTTTATCTCCTTGGTGTGGGCCCATGGATCCTTGTGCTTTGCTTGTGAGCCGTTGAGAGAAAGCACAGAGTGATCCAATGGATGGATTTCACTCTAGAGTGCCTCTCTTGGATCATGGCCGAGGGGGAGAGCCAGGTGGGCCCATAGGGTGGTTGGCCGACCCCCTATGTGAGTCCCACTGGCTCTCACTTGCTTCATTTCTTCATCCCTGCACTCAAACACTCATGTATATGTGGAACTAGTTATTTGATAAACTATGTTCATGATGTGTTTGTTTTATCCCTGATCCAGAGGTTGGTGGCACAATTTTAAGTATATAAAAGTTAATCATAACTTGTGCCAACAAGATCCCCAAAGCTTAACCTTTGCTCATCCCGAGCAAACAATCAAACTTAGCTCGATGGATCAGGAGTTGCTACTATGCTTCATATTTCAAGAGTACTAGATCTACAACAATATATCTTCTTTTGAATGGAAAAATTACCAATAAAGACTCACCCATATTACCTTAGTCCTTCATGGGGCTTATAGCTTTATCCTTTGTCTTGATAGGTTGAGAGATAGAACAACTTGATTGGAGCACTAGTTTTCTCATTCTTTCACAAGTTTCATATCGGAGGTTTTCAAGATTTTGTAAAAGAGAAATTTGGTGTTCCTCAAATAGCATTCTCGAGTCGCTCATATGGTGTATGATTCCTTACCAAGGCACATATCAAATTTTGCCTTCTTTCATCCTACTTCTAAAGCTTATGTGGAGCTGTAGGTAGGGATCAAAGATGTAGCAAACTTACCTTGCATATATTGTAAAGTCAAATCCGGATCCAAGGAGAGAAGTGTCATACTCTTAGATCAAGATGTGCAAGTGTGTGGAAACATGGCAAATGATCAATACTCCTATAAGATCTCTCTTTCCTAACTTATAAACTTTGAGACATAGCTATCTTTATTTATTTTTCTATGAGCTTTGAAGATGCTCATTATTATTATTATTTATTTATTTATTTCAAAAGAGCTTTGGAATACTCATAGATTTTGGGACTTTAGAATGCCCTTGAATTTTCATAATTTTGCATAGTCTATGTCTCATTTGCTAGCAACAAATTAGAGAGAGATTTTCTACTATAGCATGGAGTATGAACTATGTGGAAATGTAAGGCATGTTTTTGCGTACTTCCAGTGTAGAAGCAGCATGTATATGTGGCGTGTACGTGATCTTGATCTTGGGAGCATGATAAGTCTCTAAACAAGGGTCACAAAACTTGACCAAACTCAACACAAAGTAAGCAGCTTATATAGAAAGCTTATATCATTAAAGATCATATATGGCTTTGGTAGGACTTATCACTATTGAGGAATAACAAAGTGTTTTGTCATTTTAAGAAATAAAACTCCGATAGTCATTCTTCCTTAGAACAATATCATAGCAGCTCTTATCTTGTCATATCATGTCTCACAACAACTTAGACTTAGTTACAGCATTTGCAACCCACAAAAGTTTGAGGTTCATGATGAATTCTTTTCAAGCCAAGTAATCCATACTTAGAGAAATACCAAGTTGTAAACTAAGTACTAGAGAGACGTTTAGCAGAGCAACTATTCATCATTTCCATAGGAGATATAGATTTTTCATAAAGCATGTGACAGTGGAGTAGAGAAAGTCTTTTTATTATTTTCATCACATGCACATATTTTTTTAGATGCAAAGCAAAGATAAGCAGGAAATGCATAAATATAAATGCTGAAATTAAAAACTTACCTTAGTGGGGGAGGGAACCTCCCCCAAGCTTGTTCTTTGCTCAGTGGATGGAATTGCCGCCACATGTCCCACTGCCGATGCTGTTCTGCTTGCATAGCTTGGATATCTTCGGCAGTTTGCTGGACGATGCGTGTTGTCTCATCGTGCTCAACACGCAGCTCACCAAAGGTGTTGGTGAGATGATCAAACTATTGCCGCAATTCACGATGCTCCCTTTCTCGTGTGGACGAGAAGGATGCTCATGCTCTTTACGGACGTGAGGATCGAGGAGGCATGCCACTTGAAGTGTGCATGGGATCGAAAGATGCATTGTCTTCCTCCTCGTCCATAGTTTCTCGGGAGGAACCACCTTGCTCAAGATGAACAAAGTATAGCCCCTCCTAAGCTCTCCTGTCTGCACCTGCAAAGCCTCTTTGTCCAATGCCTTGATCTAGATCAAGGGTTAGCTTACGGGTCCTATACAATTGAAGTTGCCTATTTGGAAGAGGCACCTCAATTGTATGGCCACTGTAGATCATTTTAAGATTACCATTGGCATCTCTTTTTAGCATTTGAGCAATTGTAAGATATTCTTCTGAGATCATAGCTAAAGGAGCAGAGATGTAAACAAAGGGGTATGTGCCATTTAGCAAGTTCATGGATTCAACAAGACGAGTAATTAAAGATGTGAATTGAATAGATTCATTACTCTCAAGCGAAATTTGCCAAAATTCCACTAAGCATTTAACAGGAGAGATTTGAATTTTGATGACCATGGCATATAGCGATTTTAATTCCATGTCATTTATCACACTAGTATTACTTCCAGGAAACAAAGTCATTTTCATCCAAAGATGCATGAAACAAAGAGTTGGATTATGAACCGCCTCAGGTTTAGGATTTTAACAATTATTAAGAGCAGAGATAGAGAACCAAAACTTTCTCTTGTTAAACTTACGCATGGCAAAGTCTACATCTATCACGCATGAATCATCAAAACCAAGAGCAGCACTTAGATGACTCCAAGTTAAACTAAAGCTTTGATTAAACATGTGAAAGGATATTCCAACATTAGAGGTTTGGAGAGAGCATAGAAACTCTATGGTGAGCAATTCAATTCCAAACTCTTCTATTTGCCAAAAGCTAGACCAACCAATCGTGGAAAAGATAGTATTAAATTTGTTGGTCATACCTGCGTTGAAGAGAAGATTCGGATCCAATATCCTCGTATGCTCGAAAGATCGATCCTGGAGAGAGAGATACCTTTGATACCCTGGTTGGTCAAACCAGAGACTGCTCTGTTGATCTTAGGTCCTCATTGGGGGTACCATGATTTCCCCGATGTGTGGTACCTCCGTCGGTACTTCCTCTTCCTCCTGAGGGAGTTCTTCGGTTTGGAGGCCCTCCCAAGTGTATCGGGCAGAACCTCCCCTTCTTCTTCCTTGGGAAGTATCATTGGATTGGCGGGAGCGTCGGGATGAGCTCTGACTCATAGCTTGCTTCATTGACTTGAATGCGGATGTCAATGGGTTCTTCATCTTTGGAGAGGAAAAAGAACACGAGCAAGACTAGGGAGAGTATCACTACTTCTCTTGAAAGGAGAGAGCAAGGCAAGGAGAGGCTTGGGATAGAACTGAATTCTGGTTGAGGTGTGAGGGAAAGAGCTCTCCTTGCGTGGGGTTTTATAGGGGAGAGGAGATGGCACCAAGGGGGTGCCATGGGGTGGTTGGCCAACCACCCATGGGCATGCCCCTTGGGTGCCATGATCACAAGCCTTAGTGGATGTCTTTCACAAAGCAAAAGAGAGAGAGGAGGTGACCATAGGGTGGTCGGCCGACCACCCCATGGTGGGGAACCCACTCATGATTTTTCTAGTGCTTGGTGAAAGGTGCTATGTGATGTGATCAAAGGCTAAGTTAAAGTGGTCAAGATTCTCCTCTTTAAACAAAGAGTAGTGGGGGACAAAGGTATGTCATGCTTTGCTCAAAGGTGATTGATGTGTTTTATTTTTCAAAGCATGACAAAGTGAAAGTGGAAGGTGTCATGATTCCCCACATTGGACAAGGAGTAGTGGGAGACAAAGGTGTGACATGCTTTAACCAAAATTGATTTAAGTAAAGCATGACAAAGCAAAAGAGATGTCTCCTAAAGATAAATCTGATTTTTGAAAGCAACACTACTCAAATCATGAAATTCTTGGACAAAGGATGGTGGGGGAGAAAGAGGGATGATCACCATGCTACTAGGGTGGTCGGCCGACCCCCTAGTGCTCCATGTTTTGTTCTTTTTCTTTTATAAAGGTCCCTAATTATTATGTGATTAACTAAGCCAAGGTAGGGTGCATATGGGTGGTCGGCCGACCACCCCTATGACCCTATCTTTTGTCAACTTTCAATGTTAAACTGACTCTTAAGTTTTATTTAAACTAACTTAAGTCCTTGGAGAAAGAAAATAAAGGATAACTACCGATTTACCTTTCGGCAAAGGCTCCTTGATTTTAAGTCCTTAGAGTAGGACTGTCCTTCTTGTTCATTCTTCGGGTGCACCTAATGGCTCTGGAGACGGAGACCGCGGGGCGTGCACCTCCTTTGCTTTCCACACCTGCCTTGGATTGGCAGGTTCATCTTCCTCGAGTTCGTTGATCTTGGCCTCCGAGTATTGCTTCTTTGGGCATGGGGCTCGAACTCTTCTTCTCGGTGGTTGTGCTTTAACCTGCTTGTTAAGTTTTATAACCATTGAAAGCACACTTTACCTTATGACTTGGGAACTGGAAGTGTATCTGGCCCGATCCAACGTAGATGACTGCGTTGGTGGTGTTGAGGAAGGGCCGTCCCAAGATGACGGGGACTTCCACGTTAGCTCCCATGTCGAGGATGATGAAGTCGGTGGGGACGTACTCATCTTGGATGTTCACCAAGATATCCCTCGCGAGTCCCTTGGGAAACCATATGGTTTGATCGGCCATCTACAGGCGAACACATGTGGGGACCAAAGGTCCTCCTAAGAGATTATCATACGTTACCTTTGACATGATATTGACGCCCGATCCGAGATCGCAGAAGGCGGTGTGGAATGTCTATTGTCCAATTGAGCACTTGATCATCGGAAGGCCTGGGTCTTCCTTCATCATGATGAAGGGAGGATCGAGAAGATAGCCCAATAGGAGCGTAGTGGAGGCTTACCGAACTTGGTTGTGACCATGTTAACATTCTCAATGGAGTCCTCTGGTTTCCCAGGGATCTTACCCTGTTCTAAGGATGGCATAGCTGCTGCTAATTGAGCTAATTGGGTTTCTGGCATTTTATTAAAGCTCAATTGATTTTTCATAGCAGTTGTAAAGCTATCCATTTTCTCACCAATGCTTTCAAGAACTTTATCAGTGGCAATCATTTTCTTATTTATACCATCATTAATCTTAGATTGCCCTAGGACAAGATCTTTTAATGAAGGTTGATTGATATAAGAATTGTAATTGTTATAATTGTTGTTACCTCCATTACCTTGGTAGAAGGGGCGCGAATTCCAGCTTCCTTTTTGTTGGGGTCGATACCCGTTGTTGTTGTTGTTGCTGATGAAGTTCACGTCCTCCTTCAGTGTCTCGGGGCAACTGTGGCCCAAGTGATCATTTCCTCCGCACACTTCACACCATGGGTCAGCTTCAATGGCTTGTGTAGCGGCGACGGGGTAGATGGCCTCTCGTTCCTTCTTGGAACCTTCTTCTATCTTCTTCATCAAGAGGTCCATCTTGGCAGAGAGCATGTCCACCTCACTAACGGTGTGCATACCTCTCTTCTTTGGCTGGAGACGTTCCTCACCCCATCCTTGGTTGGTCACCATCTTCTCGATGAGGTCCTTGGCACTTCTCACAGTGTGTTGGAGAAATGCCCCTCCAGCGGCAGCATCAAGGTGACTACGGGCCATGCTGGTCAGCCCGTGGTAGAACCCTTGAATCAAGAGCCAGTCGTCTATCCCATGATGAGGATAGGCATGAACATACTCCTGGAGACGCTCCCATGCTTCGGGAATCGTCTCGTCAGATTGTTGCTGAAAGCTCGAGATCTTTCCATGAAGGGCATTGGTTTTGCCCGTCGGGAAGAACTTCTTGAGGAATGCATTAGCACACCTCTCCCATGTAGTGGCCTCTTCCTTGTGGGTGTAGAACCATTGCTTCGCCTTCCCCAATAGCGAGAATGGGAAAAGGCGAAGACGAATGGCGTCAGACGCTACTCCCTTGATAGTAAATGTGCCACATAACTCCATGAAGTGCTGGAGATGAGCATTGGCATCCTCATGGGGATTTCCGCAAAACGGATTGGCCTGCACCATGTGGATCAAGGTAGGCTTCAGCTCGAAGGTGGCATCCCCGAAGTTGAGCTCGGGACCCTGAGCTACGTAGGTAGCTGACGGGGCCGAGAAGTCAGAGATTGCCTTCTGGGCCATAGCTTCCTTGAGTGGTGGTGTAGAGCCTCCTTCCTCGACCGGATTCAGGTTCGAGATGAACCTCTGAGGTAGGACTTGACGACGTCTAGACCTCCTCAACAACTGCTTAGGATCCTCTAGGTAGTTTCCCGGCAGTTGGAAACCGCTCATAAACTGTCTGGCTTCAAAAGAAGAGAAGACACAGACAGGGGGTAAGCCCCTATGACTAATTGATAACTAAGTTAATGATAAGCTCTAGATTCAATCTAATTAAAATTTCTAGGCTATGCTTTCCCTAGCAACGGTGCCAGAAATGCTTGTTGACACTTCTTAGCGTCGCACCACAAATAGAGATAAATCCCTATCCCCGGTACGACGCCAGAAATGCTTATGGGTATTTCTTATGACTATTGGATAAATCCGCAAGCACACAGATTATACCGCTGTAGCACTTCACCTAGGAGTATTCCAATGTATCATAATTTATTTTATCCCAAGGGAAAGCTGAGCTAGAAATGAAATTAGAGAGAGATCCTAGAGAGTACCTCAACTTAGTATCGACTAGTATAGGGGGGTAAATGATAAATGTGATAGGAAGGGGTTGATGAATGAAAGAGCCTAGGTAAATGATACTTAGAACGGACTAGACAAATTAGCTAGGTGGGAGGACAACGAGAGAGTACAAGGGACTCCTAAGCAATTCACTCTACTTTAATATACTTAGCTAATTAACTAGACTAAACACTATAGTTTGCCTCCTCAATACAAGTATGCTAGGCGAGGGGATAGATCAGTAGGAGGACAAAACTCCTACCGGAACGCGCCCTCCTGTTGTCTTGAAGCCCTACCTTTTAATAACTTATCTGACACGCGTGGTGGAATACTAAGGCTAGATAGAGCTCTCACCTTCTACTAGCATCCACGAACAATCCACACAATAAGCAGTAATCAAGGATAAGCTAATATATAAGCACCACGCTTACACACAACTTATTACTTTGACTACAATCAATAATCAAAGCACCCTATGACAAACAATGATCGCATACAGGAAATGTCACAAGGATCATAGACTATAAATGTAAAGGCTATTAAAGAGCAAAAGCATATAACAATACTATATCTAGTATAGTAATGCTCAAAGTAAATACTAAGTGAAGTAAAGGGAAAGGATAATATATTTATAAAGATAAAGTCTTACAAATAAGAAAAGATACAAGAGCTATACCAGACTTCCCCGAAGACGACTCCGGAAATCCCGAGCAAGCTCGACTCAACTCTAACTCCCACTCTAGACTAACTACTAGAACAATTCTAAGGAATGGAGCTTGTAGGCTTCTTCACCATGTGTAGAGAGGGGGTATGGCCCTCTATTTATAGTAGAGGAGTGGAGTAGGGGCTACTCCATCGCCACGTCAGCAATCCAGGGCCTCCCATCCTCCACCATTGGATCAAACCACCTTTGCAACCATCATTGGATGAATGGTGGTGATCCAACACGAGGGAAAGGAGTATGGCGGTTGGGAGGAGCCAACCGACCTAGGGTATGAATTATGAGCCGAGAACTATATCACATTAATCAACAACTTAGTCAATATGGTTCCCTATCAAGATATTTTCCCACTAGCATAAGAAAAAGCAAGAATTCATCTTTATGACGCTTTTACCCTCAGAACGTCACAGATCATGTCACTTTTCAAAATTTTAATTTTGGATGCGATCTTCTTGTTTTATTCAATATTAAAAGGAAATTAAGCTAAGTGATGAATTTCATGAAGAAATTATTTTTATTTCATTTTTATTTTGAAAAAGAAAAATGAGTAAAATAAATGAAAAAGCATAGAGGAAAAAGGGAGAGACGTGGCAAACTTGTCAGAATAGTTGTTTGAAGTTGAAAGGATGCTGGCTGGTGGGCCTGGGCCTTCTAGGTGTGGTCAGCCAACCACCCTCTAGGGCCGTTTGGCCACTTCGAACTCTGCATTCAGATCCCTTACCTCTGAATATTGCTTTGCTCTGTCTTTCTGAATTTTGGCGTCCAAAGTGGATCGACCGATCCACAAAAGTGGCCATTTCGGTCCAACTTTTTTGTGGAACATGTTATGGACGTGTACAACATGATTCAGTGGTCATTCTGGTGTTTTGACATGTTGGAGTGTCGACCGACCTCCCCCATACTTGTTTCGGGGCATGCTAAAATCAGTGACAGACAAATCAAATGCAGGGGTTCTACTGGGGTAAGATACTAGCAGAACCAAGAGTTTTATTTGTGATTGATAGCTTAGGCATAAGTTCTTTGATTCATGAGTGATAGACTATTAGGCCTAAGTATCTTATTGCTATGAAGGGCTAAGGCACCAAAGGAGAAGGTAGAGAGAGAACGTCCTATGGCCTTAGCATAAGGGATGACAAGCATCTTGTCAAGCTTCCTTCTATTAGAGCCCTGAGGTAGGTTGTGTCGATGGCTCTAGGGGATGACTAAGGAGAAAGAAGGACAAGGAGATCCTTTCTCTCAATGGCTGCGAAAAAGTGCTTGAACTTTGCATTAGTGATAATGCGAAGATCATTAAAGCTATGTTCATGACCTAAACGCACCATTTTCTCCTCGGAGACATTTTCTTCTAAGTTGGTAATGCTCTCTCTAGCAACAACACTTAGAATCTTTTCCATATCGCTCTTTTGATCTTCTTCTTGGTGGAGACATGGTGAGGTCCAGGAAGGTGAGAAGGGAAACAAGAGGAGATGGAATTTCTACTGGTGGTGAAGAAGAATAAGGTAAGAGGAGGAAGAAGGAGAGGGAGAGGTTAAGAAGAGATAATCCAACGTCCTTCACCTCTATTTTTACTTGGATCGTGCCGGAAACAGGATAGGACTGTTGGTCCAACGCCCAGGAGCAACGTGCAAGGCTAAAGGGCCAAAACAACGGTCGGCCGACCATCTTTTGAAAGATATGGTCCGACCGAGCCAGGTTTCGAACTCCATCGGGTCAGGTGAGTCGGGTCGTGAAGTCTCGGACTGATTGGCCCAAAGACACGGTCGGCCGATCCCCTTTTGAAAGCTAATGTCCGATTGAGCCATGTTCTGAACTTGGTCGAGCCAGGTGAGTAAGCTCGTGAAGTTTCGAGCCGATTGGGCCAAAAACATGGTCGGTCGATCCCCTTTAGAGGCCAAATGGGCCGACCTTTCACGAGGGGGGAGTCAAGGCCAAGTCTAGGCCATTTCTAAGGTTATTTTTGAAATTTGAACAAAAAAGTTAAAACATGTAGATTTTAGTTCTAATTGAGATTAAGAACAAAATCTATCATGTCACTTTCATGCTCAGGTGATTCATGTTCATGAGAAGATTTGAGACATTGACCATTTACCTTTAAAGGTGTTGAGCCGTAATCTTGAAGCGTGACAATTCCATGTGTCACGATATTGCTGATGATGAATGGTTAACACGTTGTACTCAGACCCTTTCCTCCATTCATTTCTTCTCTCCTGCGAAGGATTAGTGGACAACACATACCCGAAGGAATTCTCATATGATTCAAAGCAGGGGCATTATTGTCATAGAAACAGAGGACATCTTTTATGCTATAGAAAAGTTGGCTTTAGCATTTTAGCACAGAGAGGGATGTTCCATCATTGTTCACCAGTTCTTTAAAAGTTAAGCAAGGTTGAGGCAAAGATATGCAAGATGATTTCAAAACCATCACAAACCTTGATTTGTCTCTTATGAATGATCTCATGACTTAACCACCAATTTTTTTTAAGTTATCATACATTGGAAAGTACAACCAAATTTCATACAAGTTTACTTTTGGTTCATTAATCAAACTTGACACCATGTCTAATTTGATCAAGTAAAGCTATTTAACCTAAGAACCATGCTTAATTTAAAGAGCTTTTGGAAGCATGAAAGAATAAAGAGAGACATTTTAAGAAGAGACAAGAGCATGAATGGTGAACCATATGAGCATTTGCATTTTTTTCTTTTTAGTTTTTGTGACTTAACAAGATGAGCAAGGTATAAAGAGAAAACAAGGTAGAGACAACCAAACAAAATTAAACAATGAAGCATGGCATGAATTTCTTAGAGAAATCCACTCCCCCATACTTGGATTTTGCAACATTTTACAATGTGAAAATCCAAGTCTAGGATGTGAAATTTTCTTTTAAATGTGCTTCATTATTGAAGGATGTTTGGTTGAACATACCTTAAATTTTGCTCCATCGTTCTTTTTGTTTAAACCTGAAATGGTTAGGGACAAAAATACCCGAAGGAACAATTTCACAAATATTCCCTTAATCTCATTTTACATAGTCATTTTATTCATTTTAGAATTTTGGAAAACATTTTATTTTGTTTTATATATTTTTATTACTATGATTTTTTAACTAATTTTAATTAATTAATTTATTATTATTATTTAATTATTTTTTTAATAAATAAATAAGCAAACTTTAACAGAAAAGAAAAAGGATCGGGTTATCTCCCAAAAGTGCTTAATTTTAAGACACAAGCTTGTCTTTGGGAAACCTTCAAGTTGCAACTCATGTTGGTGAAGCGGTTTCCCCTTCAACTTCAACATTTTCAAACCTATCCTCAAGACCAAAACCACTACAAGATTTTCAAAATTTATGGTAGACAAACACATCTACAACCAACCTGGCAAAGATTTTTGAAACCAGAAGCATGAAGAGGTTGTAGAGCATGTGTGTGGTGATGGTAGAGGGAAGGATTGAATTGGGAGATTTCTCATTTGAGCATGGATTTGATTGGAAGATTGGGGAATAACTTCCATGCTCATTAAAATCATTCTCCCCTTCAAGGAGTGGGTGAGCACTTTCTTTCTCATGACATTTCAAGTCATTCTCAAGGCTTGAATGGGTCATGGTTGTTGGCGAGTTTAGCTCACCTCTTGGATCAAGAACTAGTTTGGATTCTAACCCTTTGATGAGAGGTTGGGAAGACCAAACGGGTAGATAATCTTCACCTATTCTATGATCAAGCTTCTCATTTCCCATTGTGTTCTCCAAGATTCTCAAGATTGGCCTTCCGATAAAGGTGAGATGAAAGGAAAGTCCAGAAAGGTCAAAGACATGGAAATCTAGGAAGATCTTGAGATCATCAACCACCACAAGAACATCATGGAGGACTCCTAAACAATCAAGGATTTGACCATTGGGGAGTCTAAGGTGTTTTTGTGATTGGGATAGATGATCCTTTGATGATGTTGGAACATGGAAATGAGGAATGTTGTTGATCCCGAGGCTAGGATCGTAGCAAATTTCACCATCAATGCCCAATACTTGATAGGATATTCTCCTTACATGTGTGGGCATTTTAGCAACTTTCAGTGAGGATTCGGCCTCATCCAACCATTCTTGACTTACAACGGTAGATAGATGCTCTAACCGTTGTCTTTGCTCCACTTGGTCAGATTTATAGCCCTCATGGCTTCCATGCCTCGAGTGTCTTAATGAATTCCTAGAGTCATCAAGTGGGTCATCATAAGACTTGAATGAAGGAACACATGGGGGATCATCAGGATCAAGGATGGGTGTAGAAATGGGTTCGTAGGATAAGTCAGAGGTGGGCATAGAGAAGGAGAGGATAGATTTGGATTCTAAACACTTGAGTTCTTCTATAAGCTCACTCGACATTTCTTCATCAAATATCTCAGGCTTTTCCTGATGTGCCATGTGGGAAGTCAAGGCATAAGATGATGTTGATTTGGGAGGTTTTTGAAGAGATCCCTTCATGAGAGGTCTAGAAAGATGTTTCTTAGAAGATCTCTTTAGGAAAGGATCATTTTGGACATTCCCAAAACCAGCAAGATCATATGAACGGTTAGCCTCGAACTTGAAGGAATGATTTAGGAGTTGAATTTTTTCTTCCTTCGAGATTTGTGGTATTTGTGGTTCAGGATCGATGGCAGAATCTTTGGATAGAAATGGTAGTGATTCAGCTATCGAGGATTCTTTTCTAGGGGCTGGTTTTTGTTCTTCCTCGGGTCCTTCATTATAATCATTAGTATAGGGAGTGTTTTCAAGAATCTTCGTAAGAATACTCTTCCCTGCACTAATGGATAAACACAGGAAGGCTCCCCCGGAAGACATATCAAGAAGTTGTGCAGAATCTCTGCTAAGACCGCCATAAAACTGTTGTAACAATGTTGGCTCGGTTATAGCAAGATCAGGGCCAGATGAGGATAGATCTAAAAGACGGGCCCATGCCGCACCTAGAGGTTCTTTCTTCTTTTGTGCGAAGTTGATGACCTCTTTTCGAAGATGAACAACGCAAAGAATAGGAAAGAAAGCTAGGCAGAATTTGGATTGTAACTTTTCCCATTCTCCGTTTGCATCATCTACGTGGCGAAGGTACCATTGTTTGGCTATTCCCATCAAAGAAAACGGAAATAGCTTCCACTTAAGGGTACCTCGCCTCATCCCATGGATGTGGACACATGAACACAATTGTTCAAAGTCACGTAGATGAGTGTAGGGGTTTTCGTCTTCGTCCAATATGGCCTGAGATGAACTAGGTGGCTCCAACCTAGCGCTCGTTGGAGCACCATACTCGAAAAGAGGTGTTTGATCCATAAGTGTGTATGTGGAAGGCAATGTTTAAATCAAACAAGGATAATAGGACCAAAGGGTTCTAGTTAAAGGCAACCATTCCCTGGCAACGGCGCTAGAAATGCTTGTTGGTATTTCTTATGACTATTGGATAAATCCACAAGCGCATAGATTATACCGATGTAGCACTTCACCGGGAGTATTCCAGGTATCGTATTTTCCACAGAGAACGGGTAGTGATCTAACTAGGAATATGGATATGTCCTATGATGGGTCAAGGGAGACTATGATAACTGGGTTGAGAGGTTCGATATAGCAAAGATATCTAACAAGGTATAGCTGGTTATACTAGCTTTATCAGCCCTTCTCTTGCATGAGGCGATGGGATAGATCGGTAAGAGATATAACTCCGACCGGACCGCGCCATCATGTTATATTGAAGCCCTACCTTTTAAGAACTTATCTGACACGCGTGGTGGAATACAAAGGCTAGATAGAGCTGTCACTTTCTACTAGCATCCACGATCAATCCACATGATAAGCGGTTTACAAAGGTAAGATCTAGTCTAGACACCACGTCTACACTATTCTTACTAACTTTAACCCAAGCTTTAAGGTTCAAGCACTCTACTTAAAAGTAAAGCGATGAACAAGCAGGAAAAGGTGTATAATAGCTAACCCAGACTTAGAATATCAAATACTATAAAGAACTCAGAAGAAGTCACTAACAAGAGCTGAACTTACAAGAGACTCGCATCCGCCGAGGAAGAACTCTGGAGAAGATTCCCGACAAGCCCAGGGCTTTCTCCAGAAGACCTTCCTCACTCTCCTCCAACTAACATAGCACTACTAGAGAGCTCCGCTAAGAGACTAAGGAGTAGTGTTTCTCCAATGAGGCATGAAGAGAGAGTGAGGGCCTAGGGGGGTATTTATAGCTAGAGGTGGAGTAGGGGCTACTCCGGTGCCACGTCAGCGATCCACGTCACCTTCATCAAGCACCATTGGATCCAACCGACTTCAAAACCGCCTAAGGATCAAGGGTGTTGATGTGGGGAGTGGGTAAGTCGGTTGTGGAGGTGAAACCGCCATATGGTGGTTCGGCCGAACCCCTAATTGGCCTGTGGGCCCTCCTGGACCTTCTAGAAGATGGCCCATTGATCAGGGGCTAAGTGGGGGCCTAGTGGGTCCCACCTATGGTTCAGCCGAACATGAGTTGTGGCCTTTGGCCTCCATCTTTCATGTGGAGCATGGCCCACATATCATTGGCACCTTGGTAGTGGTTTGGTATTTTTCCAAGATAGTTGTGGATCGGCCGAACCACTTTTGTGGCCAAATGAGCTCATCTTTTGCAGGTAGCTTCTAGATGTAATGCCCATCATGATGGTGTATGTATTTTGCACATTTTCCATACATGGAAATATGTCATGTTGGGCCCCGAATTATGACGTTTTGTGCCTACATTCAAATAGAGGACATATACATGTGGAACCAAGTTATTGGGTAAAATATGTTCATGTGATTCTTGTTTTCCTTTGAATATGAGGATGTTGATGGTATTTTGATGGTGACAAAATAGCTCATAATTACCGTCAACAGTACACAACTTAGAGACAGTCTTCCCCTTGTTGGGTTCGCATCGAACCACCTGGCCATTTGGGTGTGTGATCATCACATATATGGGTGAGCATGAGATCACACCCTTGTGCAGAGTCAACCAATCCATCCCTAGGATAACATCCAAACCTTTAGAGGGTAGTTTGGTAAGATCAACTAGAAAGGTGTGTCCCTCAATGGTAATGCTCACATCCTTGCATCTGTGAGTGCATCAGATGTTTCCCAAAGGTGAGTGAGTGTCTATAGGTACCTGATGAGGGGTTACTGGGGGACCATACTCCCATACAAACTTCTGGAGATATAAGAGTAGGTAGCTCCTGAATCAAACAGCATGGATGCCTTGGCACCGTGTACTAAGAACATACCATACACCACGTCGGTAGCAGTCTGCGCATCTTCGTCAGTCAGGTGCGCGAGGCGGCCGCGGGTAGGTCCAGTAGCTCCCTTGTAAGGGGTGCTCTGAGCCTGCCTAGCGGGGGTCGGTGTCGGTGGAGTGGTCTTCTTTGTGAGGAAGTCAGCAACCCTGTGACCCGGAAGGCCACAACCAAAGCAAGTGAAGGGCACACTGCCTGTAGTGGTGGGCGCAGGTGCCTTCCATGTGCCTGTGCTCGGCGCGGGGCGACTCAGCGGAGGGCGGACCGGAGCAGGGTGGTGGTAGTTGGCGGTGTAGGTACCACCTCCACGGCTCGGGCCACGCACAGCTCCCTGAGGAAGACGAGGGCGAGGCAGGGGCAACCCACTCACTCGTGGCCTCTAGAGGGCCGAGGAGCGAGAAGTAGCCTCCACTCCGTGCTTCTTCTCCTTGTAGAAGGCATCGGCCTCCATACGATCCTTCTCGATCTCCAACATCTTGTCAATCATCTCCCTCAAGGTGTAACTAGAGTTACCCGAGAGGGCCAGCTTGAGACGAGGGTTCAGCCCCTTGCGGAAGTAGTACATCTTCTTCTTCTTAGTGTCACTCTCAGAGGGAGCATACCACATCATGCGGGTGAAGCGGTTCACGTACTCGTAAATCCTCTTAGAGCCCTGAGAGATGTTGTGGAACTCCTCCGCCTTGGCCTCCATAGCACCATCTGGAATATGGTACTAGCAGAAAGCCTCAGTGAACTCCTCCCAGGAGATGTGAGCAGGATCAGGGTGGGAGTGACTGAAACTATCCCACCAGGCGCATGCTCCGCCAGTGAGCTGGTGAGCTGCAACCCCGACACACTCCTCGTCGGAGCAAGTGGTGAGGTCCAGCTTCTTCTCATTCTCCCACAGCCAGTCCTCGGCGGAGATGGGATCGCTGTTGGTGCCGTCGAAGGTAGGCGGCCTCAGCTTGAGGAACCCTTCTAGCTTCCTCTGGAAGTCGTTCTGGAAGCCTCCATTGCGCCTCACCATGTTCTCAGCGAGGGCCTCCATGATGCGGGTCTACTGGTCCATCACCTCAGCCAGAAGCGGGGGAGGTAGTGGTGGTGGATCTGCTCCAGCCGGAGCGCCTCCAGTAGGCAGGGGTGGTGGAGGAGGTGAAGGAGGTGGTGGAAGGTCCTCCACTGGCGGGGGTCCCTCCACAGGCGGTGGGGTAGCGGCGTGGGGTGCCTCCTCCATAAAGAGGGGTACGCCTCCGCGTCCACGACCACGGGGGCGACCACGACCACGTGGGGCCGGTGCGGGGGAAGGGGAACGATGACCCAAACGCTCAGAACGGCAAGTCCACATCTTGCTGCAAGGTATAAGGATTAGGTTACCGTGCATCAATTTAATATTTAGTTAAAGTAATTAACTAGCCATACACTCAAGCAAAGAACCATAACAACCATAAAATGCGATAACAAGCAAGCATCCATTACATGAGTTCATTACACGGCGACATCTCTAGCAGCTACGCTTGGAAGATTCGTGAGAATCGCTCTACGTGTAGGTAGGCTCCAGAAGGTGGACAATCTACTCTATTCTCTGAGTGAGTCATGTCACACGGTCACGCATGACCAACTCAGCTCTACTGCTCCTACATTACTCATGAAGCATAACTGGAACTAGACCGAGTTGTTGTCCACAAAGGGGGACAGCGGCTGGTCCATGGCCTAGATCTCCTCGGGGGTCTTGTGGAGACGAGACACTTAGGTCATAGCGTGAATGAGCTCATCTGTCGGGGGTGGCTCAGGGTACTCCTCCGAAGGACACGCCATCAGGTTGAGGCGGGTCGGTGGAAGAGTGAACTCCTCCCTGCGAGCCTCTATGCGGTACCTTCCTGGCAGCAACCCGTGAACCTCCTTGTACTCCTCGACGCGCTTCGCGTCAGACTCCTTCCAGGCCTCCATGGTCCTGTCAGCCTTCTCCTTGGCAAACTCCGTGAGCTTATCATAGGTGATTAGATGACCAAGGTTGTGCGCAGCATTGGAGCGCACCTCCTCCAACTGCTGAGTAGCCATGTTGCACCTGGCTTGCGTCATCACCTGTCGGATTCCAGCCCTCCTCTCATCCTTGTATCACTGCACTAAGGCAGTATTCCTCTCATCGAGGATCCTCTGAAGCTCACTCACCTCATTGTTGAGGTAGTCGTTCCTCATCCCGAGATCTCCTGCCTTGTTCTTGAGATCCTCTAACCCCCTCTCGTACGCCCTTGCACAGAATGCGTGGGCGAGCTCACGGCGCCCAAGCTCGCAATGGAGGTCGAGGTTCGCCTTCTCCAAGGCCTCCTTCTCCTGCTCTACCTTCAGATGGTCCTGGTCCGCCTCGAACATCAGGTTGCGGTAGTAGCGGCTCCTCTGCTCCACCTCGAGGATGTGTCGGTCCTGATACAGGATGTACCGCCCAGACATGAGGGCACAAGGGTCCTCCTCAGCGAAGACAGCCTGGTCGATGGCGGCGAGCAGTACCCAAGTGCGCTTGGAGAGGTCCAAGACACGTGGGAGAAGGCGGAAGTGGCCTCCCTTGAGGCGCTCGTACGCGTCACGCATCACGCGGCGGAGTGCCGAGTGGGAGACGGACTGAACGCCCGCGTCGACGGAGGCCTCCACCTCAAGCTCGGTGAAGGTCTGCAACTCCGGCACCGTCTCATTCGCGGGGACCGTGAGAGAGATCACCACGTAACCCTCTATGCCACCGTCCGGCGAGGGCTTTCCTCGAGGTGCTGTACACGAGGCTCTCCGCGGAAACGCCAAGCTCAACGAGCACCTCACGAAGGACGAGAGCAAAGCCTCCGTAGGTCGTCTCGTCGAACGTGACCTCAACAGAGTCGTGGTACACAGGGCCGAGAGGCTGGTGCTGGGAAAGGCCCTCCATCTACATAGATTTCAAGGTTGAGTTAAAAGATAGCTCATAAAGAGGTAAGCCATGCATAAAGATGCAAGGTCGGTACTATAACCGAGAGTTTTCTTTTTAGTGAGTTATGGTTTGTCCGATCCTAAGGGTTTCATCCTAGGGTCAAGTACGGCTTTGATACCAACTATAACGATCTCAATTTTCCACGAAGGGAAAATCCACAGATGCGAATTATAATACGATAGTCTCAGGAGATCATCCCATCGCATTATCAAATTACAGTCGGTAACATCGTCATACATTGAGTTCTGCAATAAAAAGAGTACAATAGAGGGTCTAATTCAATTATTACATCGCCACACTGGCAGAATCACACTAACACGCAGCATCCAAAATAGCGAAGGGAAGCGTAGATCTCCAGCATCTCCGACTTGAGCGCAGCACGAAACCCTACTCCTCCGGGTCGACGTCCTCGTACTCGTCCTCCGGCGCCCACCTGAGTCCAAAATCTTTTAGTACGATTTGTACTGGCCACTGGCTCCCACCCTATGCATTGCGTTTCGCTATGTGGAAAGTGGTATGCAAGAGGTAGAAAAGAGAAGCTATATCTGGTTGTGGTTTTCCTATGCAAGTTCATTATCAAGTAGTATAATAATATAATATAAGTTGTTTCTCAAGTTTTAACACATTTCCCACACATTCATCCCATCCACACACATCTCACCACACACACTCACACTTTCTAGGCGATAAGGACAACTCCCTCTCATCCTTGTCTCAGTGGCTCACAGCCGGATCCTACAAAACCTAGGGGGAAGAAGAGAAAGGACTCATCTCTCTACAACAAGTGAGGCGTAGGTCATGAGATGTTCGTAACCGTGGACACGGCTATACGTATAGATCGATCAACTCCACAAAGTGTGTACACCTATACCCACAAGATCGCTATCATCGACGTTGCGCAACGCCTAGGTCGATAACGAGCTATCTCCTGATGCGGAACGACACCACCCTGCCACTCAGCCCTGGGGCTCCCCGGCGCATCGTCAAACTAAGACTGGGAGATGCAACACCTGGCCAACTTGGTACTGTGCATCTAGGATGGTGCGATCCCCATGACGGCACCACCCACCCTTATCACCTAACAACCTGGCAGTAGTGGCATCGCCCAAACCGATCGACATCCGCACCCCGCCCATTCAGGGACGAGTGGTGTGCACGAGAGGCTCATAGTTCCGTTTTCCCTTGCTCTTCCAGATCCTAGGTGGGATGAGACAGGTCATCTCCACAATCGGGGTACTCCCCCCCCCCCCCCCCCCCCCCCCCCCGTGCCATCACAACACCTCTATCCCGGGGCTCGCCCCGGGATCTCCTCAGAACACAAGTACCCGCCACAGGTATCTCACGTGGGGATGCCTAGGTTGCACCCCCGGCAAGTCTCGTCCCACGGACTCGTCGTAGGGCCTGTCTGATCGACTCAGTCCTCACCACACACCCAAGACACACGCCAAGATCTCCCCAGTTGTTTATCATCATTTTAATGGCACACAGTGCCTAGCCACTCACAAACAATTCCTCTACTCAGCGTAAGGTAAAAGCATGAATAGAAGCATGTGACATCGTAATATAGCGGTGTCTAGCCTATAAGCGGGTGTGCAGGGGTAAGGTTGCGACAAGGCAATGGCTTTTCAAGCAAACTACCATGCAACCTACCAGCGCAATTGCATAAAGTAAAGAAATAGCAATCTACTCAGATCATGATATGCCTAATGGGTGCTATGATGGTGGGTGGGACGTGGCACCTGTCCAGTCGTCGCCGAGGTCCTCCGTGTAGTCAGGGTCCTCCTCCTCAGCGGTCGGCTCCTCCGGGTCTATTTCCGCAAACGAACCACGACTTAGACATTACTATAGATAATCACGAAGATGCAAAAGAGATCGAAAAAGATCAAACTTCACTCATTCATAAGCCTACGACATAGAGAATGTTTTCAGAAAAATTTGGACACCAAGTTTATATTTTTCTGAAAACGTATGCATTCGATCTGGTTCCCACGGGCCTACTTCTGCTGGGCTGCACCGATGCTGAGGCCCAAAGGCGCACGGCCCAACCCCTCACTCTCACTTCCTTCCACCCCTCTCTCCTCCTTAGGCCAGCCCTGCGCCGGAGGCCCACTCCACTCCCTCCTTTCCTCGGCCCGCAGATGCAGCCGGTGCACGATGGACCTCCCATGCCCTTGCTTCTTCTTGGTCCAGGGTGGACCGGCACTGGTGCGCGCCGGCCTCCCCTGCTTCGCTCGGTCGCGGACGTGCCACGCGCGCGGGCACGGCGCTCCCGGCTCCGGCTACTTTCCACCGCTCTGCTCGCTCCCCACGCGGACGCGCCAAGCACCTGTGTACGCACGCACATGGACACAGGAGCGTCCGGCTCCTCTCCCTCTCTGCTTTTGCTCGCAGACGGGCAGCTTGCTCGGTCGAGCAACGCAGCGGCGGCGGGTCTATGCAGACAGCGGCGGCAAAGCGCAGCAGGGCGCATGCGCGGCATGTAGCGGAGCTTGACGCCTCTCTCAGGCAGCAGGGTGGCCGGCGCGGCTCAGGACGCGCCCGACGCGGGTATAGTGAGGGTGCGTGCGACGTTCGACCATCGGCGGTGGCATGGTGACGGCTGACGAGGAACTGGGGTGCCCCTTGGGTTCGCCTGACTACGCAGCCAGGTGCGCGCAATCACAGCGCAGCTCTACGGCCCCTCCTCTGCGGGCGAGGTGGCCGGAGCGGAGCGGAACAGGCGCGGTGGGGTGGTGGCCACGGCCATGGCGCTCGGCTGCTAGTGGTCGGGCTTGCGCGGCCAGCGAGACAGGGACTCCTAGGGATCCTACACGCGAAGCGGCTAGGTGCGCATGGTGGCTACACTACTCGACGACCCTTCCTTGTTGGGCGAGGTGGCCGAAGCGCTGCAGAACAGCGGAGACACTGCAGTGCTTGCGGAGGTCGGTCGCGCCGACGAGGCGAACACGGCGGGCTTGGCTCAAGGCCTTCCGGTGGCTGCGGGTGTGTGTTTGGGGGCGCCCTGGGGTCGGCGGAGGCCATAGTGGAGATGGTAGAAGCTCCGGGTGCCAAGTGCGGTCGGAACGCGACCTGGCCATGGCAGGGTCTGGCCATGGCGAGCGCAGACAGCGGGGTGAGGTGGTCGCGGCGTCTCACCTTGGGTGTCGGTGAGGCTACGCTGGCGGTGCAAGTCGACGTGAGGCCATGTCGAGGCGTTGTCATGCCATGTAGTGCCGAACCGCTCCGTCGAGGTAGTCGACGACGCGGCGGCAGCTCCCGACGAGCTTGGCGGCGTGACAGGGACAGTCGTCCCCTCCCTTCCCTTCTCCTCTCTCCCTTCCTCCTCCCTGAGGCTTGTCAGCACTGTGGTGTGGCGGCGGGGCTAGGGAGAGGCGTGGTACGACGGGGCTCTGCCCTTTTATAGGGCCAGCTTGGCCATGGCGAGCAGGAGGTGGCAATGGACGACCGAGGAGCTCGGAATTTGAAATGGAGGGCGGATGAAGGCTCCAGTGATAGGGTTTTTGGGGAGCGGGGGTCGATGCGGCGCGTCCCGGGTGCGTGGCGCCGGTCAGAGGGGCGCTGCCACAGCGCCAGTGCTGATGGAGAACGTCAGCTCTGCTGCGGGTTGGCATGGAGCAGGGTGAGAGCGGGTGCTGGGGTGGACGGCAAGCGCGTGCTCTGGCGCGTCTGAGGTCGTCCTCCTGCGCGCGGGCTTGGCCGGGTGCGGTGCGAAGCAGGAAGGGCAGCCGAGCCTTTCCGGCGTGCCTAGCCCTGTCTCAGCCGAAAACGGCAATGGAACAGAGGTGGGGGATGACAGGTGGGGCCATGGGCCCACCTATCATCGGTGTGGTGAGGGGGGGGGAACCGGCGTTGGGCTGCTGTGCTTCCCCAGCTGCGCTGGGCTGCGCCGTTGCTGCTGCGGGTTGGGGGAGGGGCAGGCTGGGCCTGGCGCCGAGCTGGGCCTATAGGTGGAGGGTGCGGCTAGGCCTCGGTGCTGGGCTAGCGCTGTGTTGAGTGCCAAGCCTGCTAGGCCTTTTGGCCTGAGCCTCTTCCCTCTTTCCCTTTTTCCTTCTCTCTTTTATTTCCAAAACTTAATAAGTTCATTTAGTTGATTAGCAAACAAAAACCCAAAAAGAGGCAAAACAGGGTTAAATTAATTAGCATCATATGCAAACTATAGCTAGAACTAATGGGTTCCACTTGTGCAACTAGGTAGGTTTTCTTAACATGCAAACACCACTTGGGCTTATCTAAGAAAAATTTTAAAAAGTTGGGATTTTTGTGTGGTTTGAAAACTCGGGTTGTTACACAAGGAAGCATCGCTCTCAATGCCAAATGAAACAAGCCACCAAGGATGGATGGACAGATTATCTAAGAGAAAGTCAAGATATGAAGACCAATCCAATAATGAAGATAAAGATCTCCTGAGTAAGAAAGTTGTACCACCAACGGAGGATGTATCCCAAGCTACAGAGAGCAAAGAAGAAGTAGAACCTCAGAACAGTGAATTGCAGGAAATGGAACCTTAGACTAAGGAAGGGTGGAAGAAGAGACTTCATCAAAACATTAACACAAGGTGAACAAAAATCCAAGTCATCATCAGGATTGGATAACACTCCTGAAGATATTTTAACCAGAAGAGATTTCCGGATTGAAGGACCTAAATCTCCGAACCTTGGCCGAAAGGTAAACTCGGTAAGTTATCTGCACATTTAATTCTGCATTCCACCACCATAATTAATTCTGGCACTATTAACCAACATAAAATCAATTTTGCATATTTAATTTTCACACTGCATTAGTTTAGTTTACACACTCAAAATTTCTAGTGATGTTTTGCTCTACTATCATCCATTGCATAATCACCTTCATAAACTTAAACAAATCCTTAGCGCCAATCTATTAAGATACTTAATTGCATTCTAGCATATCACTTATAGGTATTCCTAGCATTTTTCTCATTCCTCATATCCTCCATTGAACCTCTCCCCTCCGCAAGAGAAAGCAACTACAACTAGAAGAGTCCGAAAGTGCTGAACACACCACAATGTGTGAAGCAAAGAAGAACGAGAAATCTGTCAGGATTTCATGGCACTAATTATGTTTCCTTTAAGCATTTGGTTAGAGGCGTGAACATGATAGGTTGCCGAACTCAACAAACTCCTTTCTCTCTTAGGGTACTTCAATGCCTTAAGTTGGATTGAGCTGAGTTGGGTGAAGCTTTTGATATGATAGATGTCTTATCATTTGATTTGCTACAGTTTCCACATGGAAAAGCATTAATGGATGTTGTTTGGATAGCCCAAGTATGTCCATTGGAGCTGAATTTTGGTCAAGTAATCAGAGTACTTTTGTACCTGTGTACCTACAAAATTCATGAACCATCAGGAAATAAGTTCAGATGTTGGAAAACTAAGAACTAAGATATATTGGCTCTATGAGTTTTCCGTGAGGATTGCAATCCTTCCTTCTTTTTGAGGAATGTGTTGTAAATTATTGCCAAGACTACAACATTGCCAATGTGTTTCCTTTGGATAAGTCTTTGGATAACCCTCAAAAAGGCTAGTTACACCTTTTTGTGACTTGCTAGTACCTTCGCATATCAGCAATGGTTGATCAGTGAAGATGTTGTACAATTCAATCTGTGCAATGGCAAGTCACCAACAATTTGAAAAGTGTTGAACCACACATTTTGGAGTTGTTCATTGACATTGGGTCTTCAATCAATGTCAAAAGTAGTCCAACAATATTACTATGTCATAGTGCAATTCAACCAAGGTACCTTACAGCTGCATCATGTAGGGAAGTGATCCACCTACTTGATCGTGTACGGTATCGCTAGTCTAGTAAAGGTTTACAACTTTTGTTGTTCTCCAAACCTTGTTAGCACCTTGTCAGTAATCAAAGTGCGCAACGAAAGTATGGTGGGTTTCCACTATAATTTGTTTTGGTGCCTTCCTTGTGTTTTTACCCAAGAGGTTGCATCAAATTCAACCTGCTTAGGTGTTGTCGGTTGGAAGCGACAATCTCTTTCGAAGATGTTCAGCGAAGACGCTAAGCCGACAGAGTCAGCTATCACATCCACCGCTCTCTCAACGGACTCAGATAATACAGTGTTATCATCAGAGAAAGAGAACTGCACACATGGAACATTACGTAGCTTTCCATCAGTTGACTTCTGAGGAAAATGGGACGAGATACGACTAACATAAACATGCTTGTTAGTTAGTCGGCTCCTCTTGGTCTCAAAGTATGATTACCTTTTCAGAAGATCATCTCTTACGAAAAATACATTCTAGATGCTCCCTCTGGGGATTTGTTTTTGGACGCTATGGATAAGCGCGGAGTCATCAATATGAAACAGAAGCTGCAAATTAATACAAGTTTCGCATGGTTATGCTACAAGTGGTTAGAAGAAAGGCTACTTCTGAGTGAACGTTACGCTCTGAACCAAATACGATACCTCGAAGGTGAAGTATTTTGCTATTTTTGGGATTTCTACCAAAGTAACAATGCTTCATGGGAATCAATGAAGGAAATTCTTCAAACAAAAACTTCCTATAAAGAGCAAGTATCAGGAAGTGGTCAACTAGATTCGTCACTTGGGTGCTCGATGCTGAAATAGCCAAGTGTTATCGCTGGTGTTGGAAGATAGGTGCCATGTTTCTCCTTCCTTAAAAGTCTTTTGTTCTAATCTTGGGACGAGATTCTTTTAAGGGGGGAAGGGCTGTAACACCCTTGGTGTTAATCACGGGCTAAAAAGTGATTAAGCCTAATTATATCGGATCAACCGATAATCAGAGACTATAGTTCACACATCGGAAATTATGATAAGGTATTTATTCTATGTGCCTTATATCTATTTCCATCTATATGAACCCTTGGAGAAATTTCGTAAACTTTGGGATTAAAACGCCACGTGAAATGATGACTTTTATAATTACCCGGTTTATTTTATAAAGCGGAAATAATTATACGAGTTCAACCAAGTCTCCCGACCTTGTCCAGAATATTCCAATTGAACTCTACAACAAAAGTCGTGAAAGGTTCGTTGCCCGGAAACAGAGAAAATGCCCAGAAAAAATTCCGAGCCCTAATCCGAACGCAACCAGCGACGTTTTTTACCATCGTTGACCGACATTTTGGAGATCTCGCATGTCGACGCAACGTGAAGATAAGTTATAGATCGGGTCGAGATGAACAAACTTCATTCAAAAATCGAGACCCGATTTAGCTCCGAAAATAGAGAAAATAAGATCCGAAGATCCGTCGGAATTCGGAAATTCGGTTCCCGGTTTCCGCGGGGATTTCTTTCAAAATTAATATCGCAAAAAGTAATCTGAATCTGACAAAGTTGGTAAAAGCAAACTTGCTCTACTCGGCGAGACCTTCGCAACAGTGCCTCCTTCACGCTCGGCCTCTCTCCTGCTCGGCCTTAAATCTGAAAAACAAAGTTGGTAATTAATTCCGGTGGGGCAGTGACAATTAATGGAATTGGTGGGGAAGACAGGGGAATAAAAAGGCCCTCCCTCTCTCCGGCTTGGCAGCCGTGCCTCCTTCCTCCTCCCGCTCGGCCTCTCCCTCTGAGGAGCAGAGCTCCCTTCTCCCTCTCCTGCTCCTTTCCCACTCCCATGGGAGGAGCTCTCCCCCTCCACTCGCCTCCCCCTGCTGCTCCCAGTCCCGCCCTCTGCCTCACGCCGGGCCTCACGGTCGCTGCCGCTGACTGCGCGGCCGAGCTCCCGACGCCGTCCCCCTGACGTGGCCCTGTCCCCGCGCGCGTGCCTCCCTCCTGGGCCATGGCCGCTCGCTGGGAGCCGATGTTGTTCGCGCCGGCTGTGGCGCCTCCGTGGCCGAGCACGCCTCGCCCACGGCCTCCATGCTCGCCCGGACGAACAGGTCGCCGGTGCACTGTCGTGCTCGCCCCTCCCTCTGCTGCTCGCCTGTGCGCCCTGGCTGGGCGAGCCTGCGGCTTGCCCGTGGCCGCTGCCTCGCCCCGCTGCGCCAGAACGTGGCGCGGTGCCGAGCTCGCCTGTCCCCAGCCGAGCTGCTGTTGTTGGCATCGACCGGCAGGGCCAGCGCTTCCATGGCCAGCCACCACAACAGCCATGAAGACCGCTGCCGATCCCCCCGCCGTCGTAGTTCCGTCGTCGCCGCCGTTTCTCCGTCCAGTGGAAGAAGAAGGGCACGGGTTAAAAGAAGCTTTTCGTGGGGTTTTTATGCAAGATTTGCGTGACTCATTGAATTACATATATGTCCTTTGTTTAGTTTCACGAATATGCAGGGTCCCGATGCGAAGAAGTATTTTCGTTTTGTTTTTCAGATTTAATGCATGAACTTTGAAAATACATATAAAATCGTAGAAGAATCGCATAGATGCGATTCAAGACTTTTTGGAATCGTATGAAATTCTATACACACTAGATTAATTGCATGTTATGTCTCAGTTTGTTTTAATTGCTCTAAAAATGCTTTTGGGCTGCTGCGTTTAGAAGCTTGATTGTGTAGATTAAATATTTATTGCCGTTAAGGAGTGCTCCGAAAATTATGAAATAATTATGGTGTGTTCCTTATATGATGTATGATGTTTGGTTAAATTTTCATGGATGTTTGATAAGTGGTTTGTGAGTTATAAAAATATCAATTGTCATATATTGTTGTTTGGGCTGCATGCATAGTGTTTAGGAAATAAATTTTATCATGTACTAAATGATGTTTTCTATTGGAGTGGTGAATACCAAAGTTGCATATAATATTGATATCTAGCTTGTGTTAAAGTTTGGTGGCCATAGCCCTAGTAGTTTGGGAGATGCATTTTCTAAGTTGGTATTGCAATCTGCCCAACTCCCTGGACAGATCTGTTTATAAGTGCTTTTTGACTAACTTAAAATGTGAATCATGAATTGCCAATGTGGAATGAATTGAAGAACTTTTCATAAAATTTCCAGATTGTTTGATTTATATTTTTAGGAGTTGTAGATCTTGAGTTATGGCTATTTTAAGAAGCGGTGCCAAATCTGTCCATCTTTTAGACAGAGATGTCTTCTTCATTTATTTCGAATTGTTTAACTATTAAATCATCCTTGCATGATTATAAGAAAGTTGTAGATAACTTAATTATATTTCCAAACATGTAAGAATCATGGTTGTTGGATTATTATAACTCCACTTATGATTAAAATAAGTGACTACTATTTGATGTTAAAACACGCATATGTAAGTTAAATGTTTTAACTTGTTCTTGCTAGTTTAATCTACTAAGTAAATTTAATGGATAAGTGTTTGACATGATTTGACTTGAATTGAATAAGTATACTATGCTTGATGTGCTTTTTATCTTCTATGTTAAGTTGGGTGATAATTAGCTAACTAGTTGTAAGTGACTAGATATGTGCGATAATGTGCTTTCATCGCTTATGTTATATTTGAGTGTTACTTAGGTAATTAACTCTAAGTGCTTATGCATATATTATATGAACTTGTGCTTGTGTGGAATGTTTGCAAGTGTGTCTTGTGTTACCATTTCCCCGCATTCATAGGCCGGTACCTTGCGTATGTGTCTGCCTTTTTGGTGTCCCTCTTGTCATGTTGAACGCATGCCTCAACCCTTAGCTGGCAAGATAACTCGTTCGAGCCGCGAAACCTACCTACTGGCCGAACCAAGAACGAAGCAAATCGCAAGCCGGTGCGGGTTGGCGAGGACGCGGAGTCTAAGGCCGAGGCCAGCTAGCTGATCCCTAGGTTGAATGTACGGGGTGTCGGGCGGTCCTCAGGCATGTTGCGTATGATTCTGAATCGATCTTGGTTTGAAAGGTAGAACAGACGACTGCTGCGTCCCTTGGTCTAGGGACTGCGAGGTTTGGATGAGGAATAAACCCTCCAGCTGGATAGGAATTCGATTCGAATCGCGGTCTCTCCCCGTTAGTGAGAACTTGACAATTGCTACACTGGCGTGGGAACAAATAATCTACTTGAACAGTTACGATAAAAATAATATGATGGACCAGAAGGGTGAACTGGTTATCCTTGCTTGTTAATCAAGTGTATTGCTTAGTACAGGTGCTAATTTAGATATCAGGTAATGATTACTAAAATATGTCATAAATCTAATGAAGTACTCATAAGTCATATTAATGCTTTTATGCAAAATGAGTCAAGCTAGTCCACTATAAAGCCTTCCATAATCCTTGGTGTCATTTATTTTTGGTTTATGACGGGTAAGTCTAGCTGAGTACATTCTTGTACTCAGGGTTTATCCCACCTTGTTGCAGGTGAAGGTCTCATGCTGTTGAAGGTGTGGCTAACCACCGGTGGGCACGGTGATTCTATATTATCTCTTATCTCTATATTGTTGTTGGAGGTTGTTACTAAAGCTAGAAATGTATTTCAACTTATATTATTACAACCATTTCAAAGCTATGTTGTTTTACAAAAACGGTTTTGAACCCAGACTTGTATTATTTATTTGTAAACTCGAAAGTGATTTTATTCCGCTGCAAACTCTAGCTTAATGATTTTGTATTTACTTAATCTAGCGATCTCGGTGTGTCGTTGATTTCCGAGGTCTTTCGTGACACTCGGCGGACTACCAGGATTATGAAAGCCTAAGGATGAAAGTTGTCGCATTGTGAATAATTTTTGAACTTCAGTTTTTGTAATTTGGGCGGTTCTGTTACAGTTTTTGTGTCCTCAATCCATACCAACAGAAAGATATTGAAGTCTAGTTTCCAACGCAACAAACGGTGCATCTGTTGGACTTCCGAGCTAGGAGTTATGTCTGTTTTGGTGGAGGTTGCACCTGCTGTTGGTGGCTGCGCGAGAATCAAAGAAGACCCTTTAGTTTCTCCACCAAGATCAGTTTCCTCTTGCTTTTAATTTCTCTTATGTTTACACCCAACTAGGAGGGATGTTCCTAGTATAAATAGACCATGTAATTCATCATTTGAATAGAGTCTTTGATTAAAATACAGCCACCTCGTGTGTGTTCTCCTTCTATGGAGAGAATATTTGGAATCTGTGGCAAGGCATGAGTGCTTTGCAAGCGTCGCTCTTTCGACTCCTGCGGGGGCTATAGAACACCAAACTTTGGTTCACCCAGTTTGTGCCCTCATGTCTATATGGCGTGATTGCATGGGTTGGTTTTGTCGTTGCATGGAAGGGTGCATGTCTCGGTAGTTCGTCGCGGGTGCAAGATCTCGTGGTGCGCTACCTCTCCCATCTGGTCATGCAGCGATACTTATCATCTTTATCTCTGCTCCACCATGAAGATCCGGCCATTCAGATTTGTTGCACATCATTTGGTATCAGATCCTTGGTTGTCATGGTGTGAGCTAGTTATCTTTGGAAGCTTCCCTCGCATTTTGGTTTTCAGTTCCTAGATAGTGTTGAGTCAAACCAGAATGATGATATGGTGCCTCTTGAGATTTAAACATTGGTTTCCTCTCATTGCGTCGGGTCAATTCAACGGTTTGGTTCTCACTACATGGAGTTGCTGTCAGTTTGCGATGAGTTTGTAGTTGAGTCTTTTTTTGTCTGTTTCTTGAGTCAAGTTTCCAATAATGTTCCTCCAATGTGCTGCGACGAGCACGAGTCGAGGACGACTCATTTTGAAGGGAAGGAGAATGATGTGAACAAGGATAATAGAAACTCAGATATGAATCATCAGTTTGGTACAGCTATACCTGCAAAATTAAGTCACGTTTCTGCATGTTTAATCCATATCAATAGAAAGATATTGAAGTGTAGTTTCCAACGCAACAAACGGTGCATATTTTGGACTTCCGAGCTAGGAGTTATGGTGATTTTACTGGAGGTTGCACCTGCTGTTGGGGGCTGCGCGAGAATGAAAGAAGACCCTTCAATTTCTCCACTAAGATCAGTTTTCACTTAATTTTAATTCTTCTTATGTTCACACCCAACTAGGAGGGATGTTCCTAGTATAAATAGACCATGTAACCTTCATTTGAATAGAGTCTTTGATTAAAATACAGCCACCTCGTGTGTGTCCTCCTTCCATCGAGAGAATATTTGGAATCTGTGGCAAGACATGAGTGCTTTGCAAGCGTCGTTCTTTCGACTCCTGAGGGGCTGTAGAACACCGAACTTCGGTTCACCCAGTTCGTGCCTTCACGTCTATATGGTGTGATTGTGTGGGCTGGTTTTGTCGGTGCATGGAAGGGTGGATGTCTCGGTAGTTCATCGCGGGTGCAAGATTTCATGGTGCACTACCTCTCCATCAGGTCATGCAGTGATAGTTATCATCTTTATCTTATGCTCCACCATGAAGATCAAGCCATTCAGAGTTTTTTTCTCATCACCAGTGTGCTTTAAACTCTAGTTCAACAGATAGGTGACAAGTCTTCCCATATACGAGTTGATATGGAGACATTCCAATTGGAGTTTTGTATGCAGTCCGGTATGCCCAGAGTGCATCGGGTAACTTGTCCTTCCATGCTGTTCCCATTTCATTCACTGTCTTCTGAAGAATATTCTTGATCTGTTTGTTTGAGGTTTCTGCTTGGCCACTTGTCTGAGGATGATAAGGTGTAGCGATGTTGTGGCAGATCCCATGCCTTGCTAGATATTTCTCAAAACGTTTGTCGATGAAATGTGATCCTCCATCACTTATCACTATTCTAGGGACTCCAAATCTTGGAAAGATGGTCTCTTCAAACATCCTCTTTGAATTTACGTTGTCGGCATGTTTGCAAGGTAGTGATTCTACCCACTTGGAGACGTAGTCAACTGCCACCAAGATATACTCACACTTCTTTCATGGGGGAAATGGTCCCATATAGTCGATTCCCCAAACATCAAAGAGCTCTATCTGTAGATTGATGGTGAGTGGCATGGCATCTCTTGAGTTTATGTTGCTGTGTCTTGACATGGCCCACATCTTCTGATAAATTCTCTGGTGTCTTCATACATTGCTAGCCAATAGAATTCACATTGCCAAATTTTTGCATGTGTGCGGAATGCTCCATAATGACCTCCATATGGTGATGAGTGGCATCTTTCAATGATCTTCATTCCTTCTTCAATAGTCACACATCTCCTGAGTAAGCCATCAGAGCATACTCGGAAGAGGTATGGCTCATCCCATATGTGTGAACGACTCTCTTGAATAAGCTTTCTTTTGTTTCCTCCTGGTGGTACATATCCTGAAACCAATCAGGGGGTTGAATGATTGGTGCAGAGATGAGCGTTGTTTTTAATAATTCAAAAGCTTTTAAACAAGCATCATCAAATATGAAAGGAGCATCCTTGGCTAGCAAAAGAGTTAGTGGTCTAGCAATAAATGAAAAATCTTTTATGAATCTTCGATAAAAACCAGCATGACCAAGAAAGCTTCTTATTCCTTTCACATTTATAGGCGGAGGTAACTGTTCAATTACATCAATTTTAGCTTTATCTACCTCAATGCCTCTTTCAGATATTAGGTGTCCTAGCACTATTCCTTCTTTGACCATAAAATGACATTTTCCCAATTAAGGACTAAATGTTTTTCTTCACATCTTTGCAAAACTCTGTCTAGATTTTCAAGACAGTTATCAAAAGTTTTTCCATAAACAGAGAAATCATCCATGAAAACTTCCATAATATCTTCAATCATGTCAGAAAATATAGACATCATGCATCTTTGAAAAGAGGCTGGAGCATTACATAGCCCAAAAGACATTCTACGATAAGCATAAGTTCCATAGGGGCATGTAAAGGTGGTTTTGCTTTGGTCATCAGGATGGATCGGGATTTGGTGATACCCGGAATATCCATCTAAGAAACAGAAGAACGAGTGGTTGGCTAACCGCTCTAACATTTCATCTATAAAAGGTAAAGGAAAGTGATCCTTTTTTGTAGCTTTGTTCAACTTTCTATAATCTATACACATCCGCCATCCTGTGATGGTGCATTGCAGAATCAGCTCATTCTTCTCATTTGTGACAACAGTCATGCCTCCCTTCTTAGGCACAACTTGCACTGGACTTACCCACTCACTATGCGGCACATGATATATAATCCCTGCATGCAGCAATTTTAAAACTTCCTTTTTAACTACCTCTCTCATCGCGTTATTGAGTCTTCGTTGAGGCTCTCGAGAAGGTGAAACAGAAGGATCTGTTGGAATGCGATAAGTGCAAATTAAAGAACTGATTCCAGTGAGATCTTGGAGTGAGTAACCAAAGGCTGAACGATGTCTTTCTAGAACAGCCATCAAGCGCAGAGTTTGCTCCTGAGTGAGTTTATCACTTATGATTATAGGAGACTCTGGATCATTTTTGAGGAAAGCATACGTAAGACTGGGTGGTAGAGGTTTAAGCTCTACAGGTGGTCTAGGCGTTTCTGCAAACTCGTCTAAGGGTTCAGGTTCAGAAGGGTCAGCTTCTTCTTCTATGAAGAAAGGAGTGTCTTCTTCTAAATCTGTTTCATTGAAAAGCTCTATAGAAGCAGTTTTTACTTCCTCCATAGGATCAGGTAAAAGATATGATTCAGTTTTACTATTCAAAGAATGAGAAATTGTCATTGGGATTTGAAAACTCTTTCCAAAGGAAATGTTTAGTTTCCCATTCTGTCCTTCATAAAGAAGTCTTCTAAAAGGTTGTCCTAGCAAAAGGTCGTGGTCCAATGTATCAAAGATATAAAAGTTCAGACGAACCATGGCACCATCTACCATAATGGGTAAGACGTGTAAAATTTCAAGACTGGGGACTATATGTCCGTCAAGATTCTTCATGAACTTTGTTGTTGGGGTTAAAGTCACTTCGCCCAATAATTGATGCGCAAGTGATTTAGACATGATATTGACCCCCACAACAGGATTATAGAGAGCATCAAATTGATCTGAATTGAAAGCACAACGTATTGGAATAGAAGGTGAATCCAAACGGATCACATGAGAGGAAAGCTCTGATTCTTCTAACCATTCGCTACTTATGATTGATATAAGCTCTCCCAAAATGCTTCTGTTTGGCATTTGGTATATATGGTTGCTAAAGTGATGATTTTGGGGTTTTGAAATAGAAACATAGTTTGAAATGTTTCCGAAATAAGTGAAAATATCAGGATCTATATCCAGCATGAAATCAGGTGGTGGAATTTCTTCCTTTTTAGGCTCAAAACTTGGGATAGCTGAAGTAGATGATGGATCTGGCAAGGTATTATCTTCAGCTTCGTGAGTTTCTTCATGGATGGTATTATCCAACTCAGCATCTAGGATTCTATCTAAGGGTGACTTTGCTTCTATGGATGGTACATGAAAGAAAGAACCTCCAGATGTGGTGTTTAGCAACTCTCTATCCTTTCAACGAAGACCTTTATAAAAATGTTGAAGAAGAACAGGGCCTTCGATGCTAAGGTGTGGTCTAGATTCTAAAAGCTCAAGAAAACTTTTCTAGGAGTAAGCCAAAGATTCGTTATCTTCTTGTTTGAAGGTTAGAACCTTGACTCTAAGGTCAACGATTTGAGTGATGGGATAAAAGTCTAAACAGAAGTTGGAGCGCAAAACTCCCACAATCTCCTTGTTGTTGACTTACCTTCTGATTATACCATTGTTTAGCTCTTCCTTTTAAAGAAAAAGGAAAAAGCTTCCAACGTAAAGTTTTATCAGATATGCCCTCTATGCGAAGACAATCACATGTTTGCTCAAAATCTCGAATATGAAGGTAAGGATTTTCGTCTTCCTTTCCTGCAAAGGATAGGCTTTGAATCATTGCAATCAACCGTGGACTCAACCTAAACTGGGGAGTTTGGATATGTTGTGATGACTCCCATGGTAATAGGTCGGTCTCCGTGGGTGCAGAAAATTGATAGATAAGTGTGGAATTTAGATTTTCCATAAGGATAGAAAAGGTAAGATATAAAGAAATTGAAAAAGATAAGAAAAGATAAAAGTATAGGTACAAGATAATAGCAAGATTCAAGGTTATCTCAGCAAACCATCTTTCTCCCCGGCAACGGCGCCAGAAATCACTTGGAAGTAATCCGCAAGCGCATGGATACCGGTGAGCACTTCACCCGGGAGGTTATCCAGAGTATCGTAATTTATATTTCCACAGGGAGAAAGGGTGCATCTGACTAACCAAATCTATGCTATTAACCTTTAGGCTACAAACAAGGTGATCTTGATATGAGCGATTAGACAAGACTGCGACTGTAGTCTCGTTCTAGTCTATATAAGATATGAGTTATTATTCTATCGGGGAGAACCGTCGTGATAAGAGACACCTCAGAGAATGCTTACCACGCGGCCTATAAACCCTACCAGTCCTTTTAATGGGATTTTGGGTTCCAAAGGTATCTACGGAATTGTCACTTTCCGAGCTACTACCACAGATCCAGCTAGACAGGGGATATTTATGAGTATCCTAGCCCAAACACCGCGTTTACGCTAGAGATGATTACCCTACTCTCTACGCGAAGAGAATAAAGTAAACTATCAAACCAAAGAATAGTAAAACAGGGAACTTACTAGAATTAGAAGTCGAATTACCGAAGAAATCCTAGGAGCAAGCCTCGGGTTAGGAGAAGTGATCCCGTCAATACAAACTGGAGAAGAGACACCGACAGGTCGAGCTTCCTCCAATCCACACCTCCACTCTAAATCTCTCAATCTAGAAGAGTAAACTCTAATCTCACATGTATGCTAAGCCCTAGAGAATAGATCCGTAAGGGATCCTCTCTGGAAAATATGTAAATGAATAATGGATTGCTCTTTGCCAGGGGGCAGGGGTCCTCCTTATATAGCCCCCTCAAATGATCGTCAGCCGTCAGATCAAACCGACCTTAATGGAGGGTTTAGATTGATCCTCAAAGGCGGTGGAACCCTAATCCACGAGGCAGAGCCTCATTGGCTCTCTGGCCAGGGCGGGCGCCCTAGGGGGGAGGGTGTCTGCCCTACTCTAGTGATAGGTGGGGCCTTCCTTCCTCGGGGGTGGTTCTGGAGTCTTCTGGATTAGTCTTTTTTGTACGGAGGAGTTATGTGTCTATGTAATCCTTACTTGTGGGCCTCTTTTGCTATTTTGTAGTTGTCTCCCTGTAGAAACAGATAAACACCAAAACTCGTGGAATTCTGTCAGTTAAAACCCTATGTCTAGGTGGTGTGTTTTGCAAATATATCCTTTCTTCTGCTTTGTTGACACTTAGAATTGATACTTAAGAGGTGTCAACAGAGTACATCTTAGTAGCGGTGGACTATGTGTCCAAGTGGGTAGAAGTAATACCCTGCCGCAAAGCAGATTCAACTAACTCAAAGAGAATGTTCCATGAAGTGATATTCCCCAGATTTGGAACTTCAAAGTTAGTCATAAGTGATGGGGGATCTCACTTCATTGATAAAGGCTTCCACCAGTTCCTCACTGATCAAGGAATTCGGCATAATGTTGCAACTCCATACCATCCTCAAACAAGTGGTCAAGCAGAAACATCCAACAAACAAATCAAGAATATTCTGCAGAAAACCGTGGATGAGATGGGTACATCTTGGAAGCACAAGCTACCAGAGGAACTATAGGCATATAGGACCTCATACAAGACACCCATTGGTATGACACCATACCAACTTGTATACGGAAAGACATGTCATTTTCTTGTAGAACTGGAGTTCAAGGCACATTGGGCAATCAAGAAATGGAATATGGATCTGCCAGCTGCTGGAAAATTCAGGAGAATGCAAATCTCTGAATTAGAAGAGTGGAGAGAGAAAGCATACCATAATGCCAGAATATACAAGGAGAGAACCAAAAGATGGCATGACAAGAGAATCAAAGCCAAGGAATTCAAACCAGGAGACAAGGTCTTGCTTTTCAACTCAAGATTCCAGCTCTTCGGTCATGGGAAACTAAAAAGTAAATGGGAAAGGCCATACCTCGTCGTCAACGCCGCATCTCATGGTGCAATCACACTCCAGGACGACGACGGCAAAATCTTTAAGGTAAATGGCCAACGTCTTAAAGTTTTCCATGAGCATGAAACACCTGAATAAGAAATTGACATGATAGATTTTGTTCTTAATCCAAATTAGAACTAAAATCTACATGTTTTAACTTTTTTGTTCAAATTCCATGTTTGACCTTAGACTTAGCCTAGTTTTAGCCTTGTCTCCTCCCATGAAAAGTTTGGGCCTTTTGGCCTCAATAGGAGGTCAGCTGACCATATGTTTGGGTTTTCAGCCCGAGGTTTCACGGCCTGCCTCACCTGACCCGTGGGAGTCCAAAACCTGGCTCGATCGGACCATACCTTTCAAAAGGCGGTCGGACCGACCGTGGTTTGAACCCGTTCAAAGTGACCGTTGCACGTGAACGTTGGGCCAACCTTCCCCTTCGGTTTCATCACGATCCGAGCGAGAACGAAGGCGCTGAACATTGGATTTCATCTTCTTAACCCCCTCTCCTTCTTCTTCCTCCTTCCACCTTGCTCTTTTTCACAACCAGTAGAACCAGAACCACTCCTTACATCCTTCCACACCAACCTTGATCCTCACCATGGCTCCATCAAGAAACAATGGAAAATGCCACTCATCCCCTTCGATGGAAGCCCTTCCAAGGTCCAAGATCCCATCAACACTGACGCCATGGCCGTCGAGGTCCTTGACATTGCTCCCCTCCCCATGGCGCCGCCGCTAGCCCACTCAACCACCCCTAGGGGGTCGGCCGACCGGGTCCTGGAGCTCGGAGAGGATGAGGAGCATTGCCCGATCAATGTCTCCTCATCGCAATCTGAACAAGCTAGTTGCGCGTCCAGTAACCCCCGGAAGGCCGACCACCGGCCAATTGGGGGTGAAGAAGGCCATCGTCTCCACCACCGAAGGCGATACAAGCACGAGCAACACTAGCTCGTACTCGCCATCGACACCGACATGGATGTGCCTTCAAAGGGCTCATGGTGGACCAGGAATGGGCAAGGTGCTTGTCCCTCCCCTCACCTCCGAGGAGTGGAGGAAGGCACGCAACTCCCTAGAATCAGAGGCATCCCGCAAGTCGGTCCGGCAGACTAGTAACCCGCCTTCCATCTCCGACCCTCCAGGCCAATTCTAAGAGGAGGATGAAGAGAGTGACATGGAGAAGTTGCTGCGTGTAGTCGCTAGTGAAGGACCGAGAACGACGACCAGAGGGGGGTGAATGGGAGCCTCAAATTTCTCTCGAAATATTCAGGCCACTCTTCTCAAAAACCAAACCCAGTTGATGGGTGCTCAACCGGCAGTGGAGGAAAACTCACCGGAAACCTCGAAAACCAAGTTCTCAACCCCTAAGAAAAAGAGGCAAGAACCTAAGCCAAACAGAAGCTTCGGACCACGTCAGTCAGGACCTCCGGACCAATGGAAAATGGTCCAGTGCCTGGTCCGATGACTGGTCCGACGCCTTCACCTGCTGGTTTAAAAACACGCAGGGAGCACCCTGGCTTCGGACATGTGGTCCGACGCCTAGCTTCGGACTGGTCCGACGATTGGTCCGGAGCTTTCCCTCACCTTTGCCAAAACCATGCAGTACGCACCCTAGCTTTGGACGACTCGTCGGACGTGCACCGTCGGACTAAGCAGAATGGTCCGAAGTTATTCCCTGTTCAGCAGTCTACCTGAGTAGGACCACCGGACCAACGGGATATGGTCCATAGCCCAAAAGCATGGTAGTCCGGAGCTTGGTCCGATGCTCTTCGCTGCTTGACACCTTCACTGGTCAAGACCACCGGACCAGTTGCTATGGTCCGGAGCCAAGGGCAGGTGGTCCGGAGCTCACGAACGGAGCTGCTGCAACCCGCGAAAACTACTTTCACTCCGCCAAATCTTCCTAAAACTCAACCAAATGATCACCAACTGCAACCAAACTTTGTAGGGATGATCCTAATACAGTTGGGGAGCTATCCCGAAGAAATCATCGCTCAATTTGGCTTAAAGCAACGGGGAGAGAAGAGATTTGGGGGAAAACTCAAGAACGAAGAACTCCGCAAAGAAATTGCCCGATCTACGTACTCGTGAGGTTTGAGGAGGAATCCTTCGGTGCAAAGATGCCCCTAATGATTACGAACAACTTGGTTCAAACGGATTCGCAAGAACTACTCCAAAGAAAAAGATCTCAACTCGGGATCAAAGGAGAGCAAAAAGCAAAACGCGAAGAACACAAGCAAACCAGAGACTCGATCACGAAATCAAAGGCGCCATGGCCTACGGAGGGTAAGGCCTCCAATTCCACCAAAAGATCACAAGTTCTTACAAAGGTTGGAGAGATAAACCTAGGGACCTCATGAACTAGAGAGAGGGTAGAGAGAGAGAGTTGGGGCAAATGATTAGGGTTCAAGAGATGCGATGAGGGATACCCCTTCACCCCCTACTTATCGGGCTTTGGCTATTTCCCAAAGACCCCCCTAGATACATTGAGTGAACTACCTAGCCTAAGCATTGCAGTCCAAGCTCCGGAAAATATCTCCCGCATTTTGAATGGACGGCCCCGCTTCCTGCCAGGAGTTGTCGTCGCCTCGACACAACCTCTAGGATTCCTCCACATGCCATCCCCGCTTCCTCGGAAGCTCCGCCCGGGTTTTGAGGCCCAAACCCGCAAAACCCGCCACCGGTAGCTTTCGGCTCAACTATCGAACCCCGAGTTTTGAGGACCAAACTTAGAAACCGTCCTCGGATGGTTTTGAGGCCCAAACCACCAAACCGCTCGACTCGAGCCACCTTATCCTCGCCCGGTCGGACTCCGAGTCCCATGAGCCTCCGCTCAACCCGCCCGTCCGCCGTCTTGACTTGGTCAACTCGGTCTACCTCCATGTCTTCTCGCACTCGTCGGTGCCAAGTACTAGCCACCACAGCTAGTCCGCCGGCGCCCATGGTCCCTCAGTTCGAGCCCCGCTTCTGCCCTTCACCGCTCTGAGTCCATCGGCACGGCAAGCCTCTACTCGACCTTCTCCACACCATTGACCGCTGTCACTAGGCATAGCACCTGCACACCACAAGCCGATAGACAGGCACACATTTGCTTTCACAAAGAGGTTAGGGTAAGCCACTCAAACTGAAACACTCACGTGTTGGACGATCACTCATCATAAAACTGAACATACATGGGTACTTATCCACCATGTGTTCGCAGTTAGACTTAGGGAGAGTAACACAAAGCTAGCGGAGAGGGCAGCAGAAGAGAGGATGACATGTTTAGATTTAGAAGATAGCTTCAATGATCTTCGCATTAGCACTAGCGCAAAGATGAAACGCTTGGCCCAGGCAATTAAGAGAGAGGATCTCTTTGCCCCTCCTTCTCCATAGATCGCTAGTATTTCTAATAAGCTAGGCACTTAGATTTATTTTTCAATCATTTCCCTTCATCAATAATGTAACTTGTGCCTAGAGTGAAATTTGAATTGAATAAAGTTTTGGTTCTGCTGGTACTTTATCCCAGCAGAACCCCTGCATTTGATCTACTTATGTCACTATTTACAGTATACTCTGAAACAAGTATGGGGTGTCGGTCGACACCCCAACGTACCAATTCACCAGTTTGGCCATGGAACTATGGTGTACACGGTCATGACACGTTCCACAAAAAAGTTGGACCTCAACGGCCACTTTTGTGCATCGGCCGATGCACCTTAGAGGCCAAAATACAGAACTGACAGAGCAGATCAATGTTCAGAGGTAAGGGATTCTAATGCAGAGACTGAAGTGGACGAATGGCACCAAGTGGGGTCGGCCGACCTCACATTGGGCCCTCTGGTCCACAAGCCAGCATCCACTCAGCTTCAACATCAATCCTGACTAGTTTGCCACGTCTCTCCCCTTTCCCTTTATGCTTTTTATTTGTTTACTCACTTTCTCTTTTAATAAAAATGAAATAAAATAATTTCTTCATGAAAGTAATCACTTAGTTTATTTCCCTTTTCAATAATGAATAAAATAAGGAGATCGCATCTGAATTTCAAATTTGAAAAGTGACATGATCTATGACATTTAAAGGGCAAAAGTGTCATAAAGAGAAATTCTTGCTTTTTGTTTATACTAGTGGGAAAATACTTTGATAGGAAGATCATATTGACTAAGTTATTGATTAATGTGATATAGTCTCAGTTCATGATTCATACCTTTTCTATTTAAAGTTCTTGGAGATTAATTTTTGAAAATGTCATAAAACCATAATGTCACTACTCCTCTATAGTGAGAAAATTCCTACCAAAGCCATAAATATTTATGCATGTTCAAAACCTTCCTCATATGCCTCTTGTGATCCTTGTGAGAATTTTGTCATAGTTCAAAGATCAAGATCACGTACACGCCACATATTTTCACTACTTCTACACTGGAAGTACGCAAAAACATGTCTTTCATTTATATGTTCCATGATCATCCAATAAATACTCTAGAAATAAATGATATGATCTCTTCCAAAATCCTTCAAAAGAGATATGGCTACCATGAAAAATGATGATGAGCAAAAGCTCTAAAAAATGATGATGAAATGATAGCCATGTCTTAAGTAATTCTAAAGTTGGAGAGACCATATACATAGTTAAAGAGTACATGTTAGTCCACTACCATTTCTCCACACACGTGCACATCTTGATCTAGGATTATGACATTCTTCTCCTTGAATCCTTGTTTTGAATTTACAATATAAGTAATGCAAGTTTGCTACATTGTTTACCCCTACCTAAGTTCCACATAAGCCTTTTAGAAGTAGGAAGATAAAAAGAAGGCAACTTCATGCCTTGGTAAGGATTTATACACCTTGAGCGATCTAGAGTGCTATAAGAGGAGTAAGTTGACTTATGAGCTTTCTTTTGAAAAACTTATCAAAAACTCCAAGTACTAAAATATGATTTGGGGAAGATGACTTTGCCTTGAGAACTATTCCATTTCTCAACCTCTCAAGGATATATGTTAGCCAATACCACATATCACACTTGTATGACAAAATGTCTTGAGTAAATCTTTATGCTTGCTTTATACTTTGAAAAGCATAGTCATGTTAACTTCTATCCTTTACTCAAGGACGAGCAAAGAGGTAAGTATGGGGGATCTTGTTGACGGTAAGAATGACCCTTTTTGTCAGTATCAAAATACCGCCAACATCCTCATAATCAAAGAAAGACAAGCATAACATAAACACATTTTATCCAATAACTAGTTCCACATGTCCCTTGAGTATTTAAGTGCAGGTAATGACAAATGGGGACATTTGGAGCCAGTGGGCCCACTTAGGGTTCGGCCGACCTCCTTGTGGGGCCACTAGGCCTCCCCTGTCCCCATGATCCGAGTAACACCCTCCAAAGAACTTTTAACCCCTTGGATCAACTTGTGTCTTCCCCCAATGGCTCAGATTCACATCACATGGATCCATGGGCCCATATCAAGGAGATTAACATGACAAACATCCCAGAAGCATTAGATGGAGTCTATGACAAGTCGGGCCATCCTCTGGAGAGAGGTGGTGGGCCACAGACCCCTATAGGGGGTCGATCGACCTCCCTAGGGTGGCCACCCCCCCCATCTGGTCCCTGACCTGTGGGGCACCATCTAGAAGGAGCCGAGAGGGCCCACATGCCAGTAGGGGGGTTGGCCGACCTCCCCTAAGGCGGTTCAACCTCCAGTAACCGCCATACACACTCCCCACTTGCTGGGAATCATCACCATCCATCCAAAGGCGGTTTAGAGGTCGGTTTGATCCTACGGTGGTTCATGAAGGTGACGCGGATCGCTAATGTGGCACTGGAGTAGCCCCTACTCCACCTCTAGCTATAAATAGACCCCTAGAGCTCCCTTATTGTAACACCCTCGGTGTTAATCACGAGCTAAGAAGTGATTAAGCCAAAATATATCAGATCAAACGATAATCGGAGACTATAGTTCATATATGGGAATATATGATAAGGTATTTATTCTAGATGCCTCATCTCTATTTCCATCTATATGAACCTTTGGAAAAGTTTCGTAAACTTTGGAATCAAAAGTCACCCGGAATAAGGATTCACATAATTATTGGATTTACCTTGTGAAGTGAAAATAATTATATGAGTCAACTGAGTCTCACGACCATGCCCAGAATACTCCAGGTGAACTCCAGAACAAAAGTCATGAAAGGTTCGTGTTGCCCGGAAACACAGAAAATATCCGGAAAAATATTCTGAACCCCAGTCCAAGCGCAACCGACGACGTTTTTGACCGGCGTGGACCGACAATTTGGAGATCTCGCATGTCGACGCGCACTGAACAAAAGTTGTAGATCGGATCGAGGCAGACAAACTTCGTTCAAACATTGAGACCTGAATCAAAGCCGAAAATGGTGAAACAGATGACCGAAGATCGTCGGAATGCCAGTTTTTGGTACCCGCGAGGTTTTCTTCGGAAATCAATAATTCGCAAACCGTTTGGAGGTTGACTGTGGTTCTTGAAGCAAATTGATCTTTTCAACGAGATCTTCGCAATGGTATACTCGGATGAACATTGCAGTCAGCAGTTTTGAATCAGGGAAGAAGGAAACACAAGGCAGTGGCAATTTCGTAACTAATGGGAATTTTTAGTGTGGACATGAAGGAAATAAAAGGGGAGGGGCCTCCACCGGCACCCTCACGCCACCCTCTCTCCCTCTCTTTTATCTCTGCCGACCAGCAGAGCAGGAGCTGCTGCTCCTCAGTTCTTCCTCCTCTTCCCTCTCTCTTCCCTCCCCTAGGGTTTCAGCAGGAGCTGGAGCTCCCATGGCTGCTGCTCCCTCTCTCTCCCTCCTACTCCCTACACCTCGCCCCGATGCTCTAGCACTCTGCCTGGCCGAGCCCTGCAGGTCGCCCCCACGCTGGTCGCCCTGCAGCTACGTGCTGCTCATCTGCTGAGGCCGTCGCGAGCTGCCGCTGCTGCTGCTCCGCTGGAGGACCAGCGTCCCCTCCCTCGGGTGCTGCTGCTTGGGGGAGAGCAAGCAGCCGGCCACCACTCCTCCGACAGCCAGCACCTCCATGGAGACCACGATGACCTGCCCCTGCATCCTCTCCTTGGTGAAGAACGCAGCAAGGACTGCAAGAACAGGACTCCCCCCCCCCCCCCCCCGTTCATCTCCTTTTAGTTTTTCAGTTTTTCAGATTATGCATCCCTTTGAAAATTTGTGTTAAATCAAAGAAAAATCGTATGGATGTGTGGTAGGACTTTTGGGAATCCTTGTGAAGTTTTCTATGGAGTACATCTATTAGTTGGTATGACTTGTGTTGAATGATTTGTTGTAAAGATTGTTTTGCTCAGTTAGATCTAGAATGTGAATTGAGTGATTTATATATTTGATGCCGATAATGAGTGCTCCAAAAATTGTGCAATAATTATGGTGTATTCCTAGTGCTATGGAAAGTCTATGGTTGAAATTTCAGGCTAGATGTTGAGTGGTTTGAGATTTATGAAGATAACAAATGTGATATTCGTTGTTTTGGACTGCATACCTGAACTCTGAAGACTAAAGTTTTGCATGTATAACATATTGTTTTCTGTTGGTTTGGTGAATACCAAAGTTGTAGATAATAATATAAATAAACTTGTGTTAAAATTTCATGGCCATATCTTTAGTGGTTTGAGAGATATGGATTTAGCAAGTTCATGTTTGAAAACTGTCAATCTCTGGACAGATCTGAATGTTTGAGTTATTTGACCAAGTTAAACTTGGAATCATGTGTTGAGACGGTGGAAACATTTGTAGTATATTTCATAATCTTTCTAGAATGTCCAAATTCATATTTTTAGGAGCTCTATATTGTGAGTTATGGCTGTTTGAAGTAGAGTGACAGAATCTGCCCACTTGTGGACAGAGATGCACTCTTTTTTTTATTTCAAGTTTGTTAAGCTTTAAATCATGTTAATATGGTTATAAGAAACTTGTAAATAACTTGAGTACCTTTCCAAAGAATCAAGAGCCCTATGTGTTGGATAAGTGGAACTTCATTTATGCTTCTTCGAACTTCAGCTTAGTTATATGTTTAATTTTGTCTCACTCATTTGTGGGCTGCATGTGCATTGTTTGTTAAGCAATCTTTTTCATGGTATTATTGTGGTTTGCTATGGTTGTTATGTATATAAAGTTGAGCATCATGTTCTAAGCTTTCTAAAATGTCTAGAACCATCTTTATATCACTTCAGAACTCAAGTTATGAATATTTCAAGTTATATATCAAATCTGTCCAAAGTATGGACAGAGTTGCTCTCTTATGCTTGTTTAACCTTGTTATTTATAGAATCATCTTGTGATGGTGATAACCATGTTTTAGATAATTTAATAAGCTTTCTATTAAGTTAATATTCATGTTCTTTGGATGTTGGTAACTCAAGTTATGCATTCTAGATGTAATGTTGCTATTCTGTCCTAGTTAGAGCAGATCTGAAACATTAGCATGTTTGACTTGTTTAACCTTTGAACTGGCTTTTGGTGGTATTAACAATAGTGTAGATAATTTCAATACCTTTCCGGAATGTCTAAGATCATCTCTTTTGGATGCTTATATCTCCGCTTATGATTGAAACCGTGACTGGTTTTGCTGTCCCAAATTTGCATGTATGAGTTAATTTTTGTAACTTGTCTTGCTAGCTGCATATATTAAATGAACTTGATGGATGAATACTTGTCATGGGTTGACTTGATTTTAATATTAGATCATGTTTGAAGTGTTTTTTATCTTCTATGTTAAGCTTGAGTGATGTCTAGCTAAACAGTTCTAAGTGACTAGGTATGTCATGTAATGTGCTCCTATCTTCTAAGTTATGATCTAGTTATAGTTGATAATTAAATCTAAGTACCTATGTATGTCATGTATGATCTGGTATTTATCTTGATTGGTTAACTAAATAGCTCTTGTGCTTATCTTGATTTCATACAATGGCTTGATTGAGTTAGTAAATATGTTACACTTGATATGCTTGCTATCCTCTTGTGATATGTTCGAGTGATAACTAGTCTAATAATTCCGAGTGCTTATATATGTGTGTGGCATAGTCTTGTGCTTGTGTTGGATACTTGTATATATATATGTCTTGTGTTTCCTTTCATCGCATTCATACACTTGCATCTTGCATCTCATTTAGGTACGCTAGGTACACTACGTGGAGATGTGATGGTTGGAGCCAAACCCGAAGACGGTGTTTGGTAGAGCCAACCAAAAAGATGGTGTTGACGGATGAATTCGAAGGACAGGACAACCAAGAGTACAAGCGTGGATCCGCAGAGCTCGCCAAGCGAGTGTCATCTAACCATCGCTGACTTGTGTAAGATGCAAGTGAGTGCCTTCTCCCTCCCTTTTTAAAGTATTCACTTACAAATATCAACCTTGTTTGTGCATTAAGTTAGTAGGAGTTGAATGAAACCCTTTACTGCATTACCTTCCTTGTCCACTAAAAGAAACTTGTAGGCCCAGGATCGAAACAAATGCTTAGCCATGCTTAGACCGGTAGAGTGGGTGGTCTACTATCCCCCATGATGATAGGTTGATACTGGTCACGGTTGGTTATATTTGCTATCGTGGAAAATAACCATGTGGAAGTAATAAATCGAGACCGGGCGGACAAGGTGTATGTGAGCCACTTGACTTGGAGGTCTTGTGAGTGGGTTCTCTCCGCCTGTGTCATTAGGCACTGGACCGTGGTTGGACATCTGCCGAGATTGAACGCATGCCTCCTTCATAGCTGGCCGAATAACTCGTTTCGACCGCGAAGCCTAACTCTGTACATTCGGGCCGGAATCCCGTCCTAGTTGGGTCATGAAGACCGCGAGCGGCATACTAGTCGTGGGCAGGAGACCTGAGCTACGTGGCCGGGACCGTGGGCAGGATCTACTTGAGCAACCTGGCTATCCGTGAGTCGCTACTCATGCCTGTAATTGGGGGCCCGCGGCTACCCGAACTATATTGAAGGTGACCCGTCAAAGTTAACCCGACGGGGAAGACTTGGGTGTGATTGAGGAATAAACTTCCAGCTGGATAGGAATTCGATTCGAATCGCGGTCTCTCCCTGTCAGTGAGAAACTTGAAAGATCTTCCTCCCACTGTAGAAACTTGAACCCTAATAAGTAACCAAAAGATGGTTATATGGTTTTCATGCCAAACTGGATATGGTTACTATTGTGATGCTTTAATTAAGTGATTGCTCTAGATCAGGTGCAAAATTAGACTTGGTAAGCTTCACTAATCTTGATGCTGAAATATTGACTAAAATATTGAAAGATAGGACTCAAGGTAGTAATGCTCTTTTATGCAAAAATTATGCTATCCTGTCAACTCCACCATATGAGCCTTGCATATCCTTGGGAGTCTTTTATTTATCTCTTGTTGGGTAAGTCTACCTGAGTACATTCGAGTACTCAGGGTTTATCCCACCCTGTTGCAGGTGAAGGGCTTCGTCCTGCTGAAGGAGTGGTTAACCATCGGTGGGCTAGGTGATTCTATAGTTACTTCTTATCTATATGTTGTTGTTGTAGGATGTCACTTTAAGCTAGCAATGTATTTAACTTATGTTACTATAATCATTTCAAAGCCATGTTTTTTCTTTAAACAGTTTTTGAACTCAGACTTGTATTATTACTCTTGAGCTTATTTGTAATATTATTTCCGCTACAAAACTCTGTGTAAGTGATTGGTGTTTACTTAATCTAACGATCCCGGTTGGGTTGTTCATTTACCGAGGTCGACTCGGCGGACTACCGAACTGTATAAGTGAGAGTATGTGCGTGTCAACGTGTTAAACGGGGACAGTCGTGCTTGATCTTATATAAGTTGGGCGGTTTCGTGACACTTATCATTCATGCCTCATTAGAGAAATACTACTCCTTAGTCTCTTAGAAGAGCTCTGTAGTAGTGCTATGCTCGTTGGAGGAGAGTGAGGAACGTCTTCTGGAGAAAGCCCCGGGCCTGTCGGGAACCTTCTCCCGAGTTCTTCCTTAGCGGATGTGAGTCTCTTGTAAGATCCTCACTTGTAAGTGACTTCTTCTGAGTTCTTTATAGCATTTAGTATTCTAAATCTGCTTTAGTTGTTATACAACTTTTCGCGCTTGTTCATTGCTTTGTTCTGAGTGAAGTGCTTTAATCTTAGGCCAAGGTTAAAGTAGTAAGATAAGTGTAGACGTGGTGTCTAAACTCAATCTTGCCTTTGTAAACCGCTTATCGCACGGAAAGTCAGTGGATGCTAGTAGGAAGTGACAGCCCTATCTAGTCTTCGTATTCCACCCCGTGTGTAAGATAAGTTCTTAAAAGGTAGGGCCTCACTATAACATGATGGCGCGGTCCGGTTAGAGTTTTGCTCTCTTTCTAATCTATCCCATCGCCTCCTGCAAGAGAAGGGCTGATAAAGACAGTATAACTAGCTTTACCTTGTTAGATACCTTTCCTATATCGAACCTCTCAACCCAGTTATCATAGTCTCCCTTGATCCATCATAGGACATATCCATAATCCTAGTTAACTCACTTCTCGTTCCTGTGGAAAATATGATACTTGGAATACTCCCGGTGAAGGCTACACTTGACAACCATATGCTTGCGGTCTTTTTTCCGTTTGCCACCTTTGGTGTCAACAGTGTTCCTTCGTGTATTTTTGTCACTAACCATTTTAGGTTTGAACAAAAAGAATGATGTAGCAAAATGCAAGGTATGTCCAACCAAACATCCTTCAATAATGAAGCACATTCAAAAGAAAATTCCACATCCTAGACTTGGATTTGCTCATTATCAAATGTTGCAAAATCCAAGTGTGGGGGAGTGGATTCCTCTAAAGAGCCTCATGTCATGCTTCATTACTTAATTTTGTTTGGTTGTCTCTACCTTTGTTTCTCCTTATGCCTTCCTCATCTTGCTAAGTCACAAAAATAATAATTAAAAAATGTTCATCTGGTTCACCATCCATGCTCGTGTCTCCTTTTGAATCTCTTTATGCCTTCATGCTTCATGGTTCTGTTATGAGTATGCTTTGGTTTGGGAGTAGAAATTGTGCTTCCAAAAGCTCTTTAAATTAAGCATGGTGCTTAGGTTAAATAGCCTTCCTTAATCAAATTGGACATGCTGTCAAGTTTGATTAATGATCCTAAAGTATACTTGTATGGAATTTGGTTGTACTTTTGGACTAACCCATGCATGATTACTTCCAAATTTTGGTGGGTAAGTCATGAGATCATTCATAAGAGACAAATCAAGGGTTGAGGTAGTAATGAAATAATCTTGCACATCTTTGCCTCAACCTTGCTTAACTTTTAAAGAATTGGTGAACAATGAGGGAACATCTCTTTCTGTGCTAAAATACTAAAGCCAACTTTTATATAGCATAGAAGATGTCCTCTATTTTAATGACAACATTGCCCTTGCTTCAAAATATTTGTGCAATCCTTCTGGTATGTGTTGTCCACTAATCCTTCGCAGGAGAAGCAATGAATGCAGGAAAGGGTCTAAGTACAATGCGATAATTCATAGGAGAAAGATCATTCTTCATCATCAATGTCGTGACACATGGAATCTTCACGCTTCAAGATTACGGGTGCAACACCTTTATAGGTAAATGGTCAATGTCTTAAAGTTTTTCATGAACATGAATCACCTGAGCATGAAATTGACATGATAGATTTTGTCCTCAATCCAACTAAGAACTAAAATCTACTTGTTTTATTTTTTTGTTCATTTTTCATGTTTGACCCTAGAATGAGCATGTTTTAGCCTTAGCTTTCACCACAAAAAAGTTGGGCCCATTTGGACCCAAAAGGGGGTTGGCCGACCGTCTCTAGGAGCTTCAGGGCCCAGTGTTGCGCGGCCTATGAAACCTGACCTTGAATCCTGGCTTGGTCGAGCCAAAACTTCCCAAAGGGGGTCGACCGACCGTGGATTTGACCCTTCAGCTACGCTCGGTGCTCCTGAGCGTTGGACCAACATTCCTATCCTGTTTCCGGCACGATCCAAGTCAAAACAGAGGCGAAGGATGTTGGAGTCTCTCTTCTTTCCCTCTTCTTAGCCATCCTCTAGAGCCATCAACACAACCTACATCATGGCTCTGATAGAAGAGAGCATGACAAGATCCTTTGTCATCCCTTATGCTAAGGCCGCAGGACTTTCTCTCTCCACTTTCTCCCTTGGCACACCTTAGCCCTTCATAGCAACAAGATACTTAGGCTTGATAGTATGTCACTCATGAATAAAAGAACATATGCCTAAGCTATCAATGACAAATGAAACTCTTGGTTCTGCTGGTGTCTTACGCCAGCAGAACCCCTACATTTGATCTCTCTCTGTCCTGTGTTACATATGTAGTGAAACAAGTATGGGGGGTATCAGTCGACAGCCCAACATACCATTTGACCAGATCGACCATGGAATCATGATGTACATGGCCATGACACATTCCACAAAAAATTTGGGCACCAACGATCACTTTTGAGTATCGGCCGATACACTTTAGAAGCCAATAAGCAGAACTGATGGAGCAGAAGAACAAGCAGAAGGTAAGGGATCTGTTTCAGGGATCGAAGTGGCCAAAGGCTCCAAAGTGGGGTCGGCCGACCCCACCAAGGACCTCCAAGCCCACCAGCCAGCATCCACGCAACATCCTCATCAACCCTGACTAGTTTGCCACATCTCCTTCCCTTTTTCTTTATGTTTTTATTTACTTTACTCATTTCCCTTCAAAAAAATAAAAAATAATAAAAATAAAAATAGAAAAATAATTTCTTCATGACATTAATTGCTTAGTTTATTTCCCTTTTAATATTGAAGAAAACAAGAAGATCGCATTTGAAACTAAAATTTGAAAAGTGACATGATCGATGACGTTCTGAGGGTAAAAGCGTCATAAAGATGAATTCTTGCTTTTGCTTATGCTAGTGGGAAAATATCTTAATAGGAAACCATATTGACTAAGTTGTTGATCAATGAGATATACATTCTCGGCTCATGATTCATACCCTATCTATTTAAAGTACTTGGAGATTATTTTTTGAAAATTTCATAAAATCATAATGTCACTACTCCTCTATAGTGAAAAATTCCTACCAAAGCCATATATGTTTATACATGATCAAAAACCTTCCTCATATGCTCCTTGTATTTGCTTTGAGTTTGGTCAAACCTTGTTGACCCTTGTTATGAATTTTGTCATAGTTCAAAGATCAAGATCACGTATACACCACATATAACGCTGCTTCTACACTGAAAGTACGCAAAACATGCCTTTCATTTGCATGATCCATGTTCATATAATAAATAATTTAGAAATATGTTATGATCTCTCTCAAAATTCTTCCAAAGAGATATGGCTATCATAAATGATGAAAAATGATGATAAGCAAAAGCTCAGCAAAAAAAAGATAGCCATATCTCAAACAATCATAAAGTTAGAGAGATCATACATAGTTAAAGAGTATAATAAAGTCCACTATCATATTCCATACACATGCACATCTTGATCTAGGATTATGACATTTTTCTCCTTGGATCCTTGTTTTGACTTTACAATACAAGTAATGCAAGTAAGCTACATTGTTTATCCCTACCTAAGCTCCACATAAGCCATTTAGAAGTAGGAAGATACAAAAGAAGTCAATCTCATGTTATGCCTTGGTAAGGAAACATACACCTTGTGAGTGATCTAGAGTGCTATATGAGGAGTAAGTTGACTTTTGTGCTTTCTTTTGAAAAATTTATCAAAAACTCCAAAGTACTAAAATATGATTTGGGAAGATGACTTTGCCTTGAGAACTATTCCATTCCTCAACTTCTCAAGGATATATATTAGACAATACCACATATCCCACTTGTATGACAAATGTCTTGAGTGAATCTTTATTCTTGCTTTATACTTTGAATAGCATAGTTATGTTTACTTTTATCGTTTACTCGAGGATGAGGAAAGAGGTAAGTATGGGGGATCTTGTTGATGGTAAGAATGACCCATTTTTTCACCATCAAATTACCATCAATACCCTCAGAATAGAAGGAAGACAAACAAGCTAGAGCATATCTTATCAAATAATTGGTTTCACATGTCCCTTGAATATTTTTATGCATGCAATGACAAATGGGGACATTTGGGAGTCTGTGGACCCACTTAGGGGGTCGGCCAACCTCACTAAGGGACCACTAAGGTCTCCCATGCACCCATGATCTAAGTAACACCTTCTATAGTGAAGATCCACCCTTGGATCCACTCTATGCTACCTCTCAACGGTTCTAGATCAAAGCACAAGGATCCATAGGCCCACAAAGTATCTCAGAAAAATACCAAACTTTGCCAAGGTGTCCATGACATGTGGGCCATGCTCCACAAGAAAGGAGGAGGCCAGAAGGCTCAACTCACGGTCAGCCGACCTAGAGTGTCGGCCTAGAGGCCACCCACAGGCCCCCTGACCAATGGGTCAGCTTCTAGAAGAAAGGGGAGGCCCCCACCTGCCATAGGCAGGTCGGTCGACCTGGCCCATGTGCCCAAAAGCCTCCCCTAGCTCTCCACCGCCTTCCTGCATGTTGCCATGCATCAACTTGATCTCCACCATTGATTTAAGGCGGTTACAATGATGGTTTGATCCTATGGTGGCTGATGGACGTGGCGCGGATCGCTGACGTGGCACTGGAGTAGCCCTATACTCCACCTCTAGCTATAAATACCCCCTAGGCCTTCACTCACAAGGCATGAATCATTGGAGAAATACTGCTTAGCTTAGCTGTAGTGTTATGTTAGTTGGAAGAGAGTGAGGGAAGTCTTCTAGAGAAAGCCCCGGATCTGTCGGGAATCTTCTCCGGAGCTCTACCTCAGCGGATGCGAATATCTTGTAAGTTCAGCACTTGTAAGTGATTCTTCTGAGTTCTTTATAGCATTTAATATTCTAATTTTGGCATAGCTGTTATACATATTTTCGCGCTTGTTCATTGCTTTACTTTAAGTAGAGTGCTTTAGCCTTTAGCTGGTGTTAAAGTAATAAGAATAGTGTAGATGTGGTGTCTAGACTAGATCTTGCCCTTGTAAACCGCTTATGGCATGGATTGTTTGTGGTAGCTAGTAGGTGGTGACAGCCATGTCTGGTCTTTGTATTCCACCACGTGTGTAACATAAGTTCTTAAAAGGTAGGGCCTCAATACAACATGATGGTGCGGTCCGGTAGAAGTTTTATCTCCTACTGATCTATCCCATCGCCTCCTGCAAAAGAAGGGCTGATAAAGCCAGTATAACCAGCTTTGCCTAGTTAGATATCTTTGCTATAATGAACCTCTCTACCCAGTTATCATAGTCTCCCTTGTCTCATCATAGGACATAACCTTGATCACTAGTTAATACACTTCTCTTTCCCTGAGGAAAATATGATACCTGGAATACTCCCAGTGAAGGCTACACTTGACAACCGTACGCTTGCGGTCTTTTCCCGTTTGTCACTTCTGGTGTCAGTAGATAGTCGTACTATCAAGAAGGGAAAAACGTGTTGTGATTGCGGTTATCAAGTGCTACTAGGTGTGGTCATTCTTGCATATGCATTAAACAACCTAGTAACATAACCTTGCTAAAAAGAATTGTAAAACATGCTAAACACCTGCTCTAAGGAATTACTCTAAGTGTTTGGCACTTTGGAGCAAGGCTTGAAGAGATTGAAACAAGGAAAGACTAGTTATGGGCGACGAACGCTGGCAATGGACGCTGAGCCAAGGCATCAGCGCGTCCGTCGAGTAAACCCTGACTCAGCTACATTTCAGTCTTCGCGACGGACGCTGAAGAGCGTCTGACGGCTAGGCGACGGACGCGTTTGATGGAGTTGGGAGCTCTCTGGATGCTCTCTGTACTCGCGGTGGACGCTGCCGACGGACGCTGAAAAGATGGCAACGGACGCTGGGCTAGACTCACACAAGCGTCCGATGGACTGAAGAACTCACTAACACATGCGGCGGACACATCCAACGGCTTCTGGAGCTCTTTGGATACTCTTTGGACAGGCGATGAACGTTGGCGTCGAAGCATCCGACGCAACTTTGAAGAGCATCCATCGGACCCGACTCAGCTATAACGACTAGTTTTTGAGAGGGGTCTATTTAAGAGTTAAGACCCATGCCTGGTTCTAGCTCACTCTCTTGCTTCATTCTATTCTTGCATACTCTTGTGAGCTATTGAGAACCTCTCCCACTCATCTCTTTGATCCTTTGTTCATCCAAAAGAGATAAAGTGCATCCAAGTGCATTTGCTTAGTGATTTGTATCTAGTAGCACTTGGTGTTCGTCATCGCCGCGGTTTTCTTTTTATTCTTGGTGTTTGCCAACACCTAGACAGCTTGGGCGATCGAGGAAGCTTCGGCGCGATAGGTGATTGTTCGTGGCCAGCTTCGACAATTGTGAGAGGGCTTGTACCCACCTTGGCAAAGCGCCAAAGGGTAATGTGACAAAACCTCTTAAGAACAGGGCCCACTTGCTAGGATTAATGTCCATCCGACTTAATCTAAAACAAATGATCCAAGTCTCAATTAGCCCATCAGGTGTCACCACTTTGCAGCGGGTCATTCACCTCTTTCCGAACAGGATCTCCTCATTACAAACATTGCAAAAGTAATACAATAATTTAATTTACATCAAAGTAGCGGAAATTTGAAATCATATTACAAACCATAAGTTTTGGAACATAACTTAAGTGTCATACGATATTATTACATCAAGCGGTGATAGAGTTTAAACAAAGAACCGAGGTACTCTTGCCCAAGAGTCAAGCAAGGACTTTTCATTCATCCTCTTCATCCACAGTAACCATGGTCATGCAGTATGAAGCCACACAAACCGGGCTGTGACCCTCATCTGCAACAGGGGTTAGCAAACCCTGAGTATGGGAGTACTCAACAAGACTTATCCGACAAAGAAAATATTTGGTGGACAAAAGGTATGCAAGTCATAGGATTCAAGGGGTGGTTTGCACGAATCAAGTATTTTGCATAAATGAGCATTTACAAAAAGAATTGAAATTCATTTAATTCGTTCATAAGATTACTCAAGTACCGATCTAGATGTATGATCGATAACAAGGTAATAAGCCATCCATGAAGGGAAACCATCAAGTATCCAATTTAAGTCTCATTAACTACGTTGATAAAAATAGGGTTATGTTTCCATATCCGAGGAAGACGAGGATTCGAATCGGTTAAACCCAGCTCGGACTTCCCTATCACACGACATATACAACACTAAAGCACGCATATGACTACCTTTCCCTAGATCCTCCATTCGAGAACGGGGGCCTGCCACCCGAGAGCACAGTACACCTCCATCCAGTTCCTCGAACTTGGAGGGTACACACTACTCTCGCCATCTCTCCACTCCCAGTGCGTGCGGGCTAACCGTCCTTTAGACTGGATTAGCCAGAGTCCAGCTTCCCCAAAGGTATATGATAAGTACTCCAAAGTCACAACCCTCAGAATTTAACAATGGACGGTCCCTAATGACACAGGCAGAAAGAACCCGCTCACCAGTCACCACTGGTGGCTCCCAAACACCATGTCCGCCCAGTCCCGAATTATTACTTCCAACAACATTCATTTCTCAAAAGAGCATAACCATTTGCTGAAGCAATACGCTATGTGTAAGTGACCGAAAATCACCTACTATCAAAGTTCTAAGCATACTAAGCATTTTTAGCCAAAAGTTTTCTTCTTTAAAAAAGTGTCAAGGTGTAGGTACAATAACACAAGGATAAGTCTATGCATGAAGTAGGAATTTAATAAAGTACGATAATGCAATAATATAACCATAAGTGTATTTAAAGCAATCATTTTAAATACAAGGAAGGGTTTGAATGCACTGGGGCTTGCCTTGGTTGGAGGGATACACAAACTCTGGCTCAGATTCAACAAGAGAGAAAACCCCTTCACTAGAGGGATTATCCAACCCAACCAACGAACAATCTACACGATATAATGACATGCTTAGATGATGCTTGAACTAGTAGACATGATGCTTTGCAACACACAAACATGCACTTAAGAGGTGAACAAAACAGATTAAACACCTTGAGTACAACTTATCTTCATGAAAGAAAGTTAAACTAAAGCATAAAGCAATTTAATTAACCTTATTTAACTTGATTATCTAGGTTAATAATTATATCCAAGAGAACTGAGCAAACCACAATACATCAAGCATGTCCATACTGTGGTTGTCACTGGACAAATGACCATTAGCATCAAACAACTCAAAATCACACAAAACCTAAAGTCATTAGGGTTACTAATTATTTTATTATTAATTATACAAATAGCCATGTATAACAGTTCATCCAAAAATTCCCAAACTTTTTGTACAACAAGGTATAAGTATGTAAAGGTTACACAAAAATTTTCAGAATTTTTTTAGCAACATACAGAGCACGAAAATTCATGGAAAAGCCATTTCTTAATTACTTTGAGCATTTTTACAGGACTAAAACTATACTGAACATGCACATGTTAAAATTTTCTTAAATACTACACATCACAAAGAGAATACACAAATTTTTGCAGAATTTAAACATGCGCAGAAATAAACATATGAAAATAATAAAAAGCGTAACTCTGCAAAACAGGAAATTAGAAAAACTCTTCGCTGCTCTCACTGACGTCTGGGTCCCGCACGTTAGTGGCACAGAAACAGAACAGCGGCGCCGGCGACCAAAGAACACGGTGGCGCGTCACCGACGGTGAACCAACCGAACAACCGACTCATGCGCTGGACTCTACACTTTGCCCTGAACCTAACGAGGTACAATAGAGCCCTTTCCAACCTTCGCAAACGCCTCACCGATGACGACGGCGGCGACCTGAGCTCGACCGTGCATACGCCGGCGAGTACATACATGCGCTGGAGCAACCAAGCACACCAACGGACTCAGCGACCACCAAACAACGCGAAACGCGCGAAAAATTAACCAAAACCCTAATGCAACGACCTCGCCAACGGCCATGGCGGACGGCGGAGATCTGCGCGACGTGCACTGGTGAAACTGCGCACGCGCTCGAACAACCAAAACCGCGATAGGATGCACGAAGGCTAGGCGAAGCTAGCGCAAGACTCAGACGTGAAAAAGACCAACTAACGAACTCTCACGGCGGTGAGCACCGACCTGGCGGCGCTGACACGCTGGAGCGAACACGAACCACGACTACGGTTCAGAATTAGCTACAACCATCTACTCTACGAGAACCATGAGCTTACCCCGAACATGAAGCGCTCACTAACTCGGCCAGAGATGAAGTAGAGAGTGCTGGCGACGGAGACCGTGCCGGCGGAAGCGGTGAACCAAGTGGCAACGACGGCGTTCCCGAGGCTGTGGTTCACCAAAGAAGAAACGGCGAGGCCAACGAGGATCAGCGATGAACAAGGAACAAGAAACAAAAGACAAAAGATCAATGCGGCTCCTGCATAGCTGGGACGACAGCGAACCAGAGCGGCGGCGCTCTCGCCGGAACCAAAGAAGAAACGGTCACGCCGAGCAAATGACGACTCAGTTGCTTCAACCAGCTCTCGCGGAAGGTGTGCGAGGTTGAGGCGAAGACTTTGCGACTGGATTGGAGCCTTGGCAGTGGTTAATGAGCTCGGGCGAGCTTGTCGATGTGGAGCACTCTCGCGGTGGAGCAGAGCAGAGCGAGGGCACGACGTGGAAAGGGAGGCAAGGGTGAACGACGTCCCGTTTTGAAGGCGACAACGGAGTCGTGGTGATGCCACGCACACGACAGGACGTGCGTTGCGGCCAGAAGGTGAACGGTGGCGTTGGCAAGTGGCCAGCCAGGTGTCGGTGCCATGAACTCCACGCCGCCATGCAAATGTTCGGTGAAATGCCTGAACTGCCCCTTGGATTGTTTTGAAAATTGCTCAAGCTTCCAAGGGTTTTCATGAAAAACTTTGAATACCAAAGTTGTTCAAAATTTCATGATCTACAACTTTGACAACATGCACTTTTTCAAATTTGGCCTAGAAATGAAAATGCATTTTTGAAATTTGAAACCCTTTTTAAAAAGATTTACCGGTTTCAATCACTCTAAAAACTTGAATAACACTTGAAAAACTGTAAACACCACTTTTGCAATTGGAACAGAGCTCTACAACTTTGCTTAAACAACCATATATAAATTATTTTTAGATTTTGAAAATCATGTTTAGGGTTTAATCCACCCCTCTGGAAATTAGGGTTTGGATTTAAATTTGAAAATTTGAATTTCAAAACATGGTCAGCATTCAAACAATTGAATCAAACTCAACCAAGTAAACTCATTTTAGTTCAATGCATAGCAAGGTTCTCAATCAAGTGAATGATGCTTAATGCATATGATGACATGATCAAATTTTAATTAAGTTTTAAACACCAGGGGTGTTACAACCCTTCCCCCTTAAAGAAATCTCGTCCCGAGATTTAGGAGTGAAACAAAGTAATGGAAAAGGAAATGTGTCAAGCACCTTCTCTTTTTCATTTCTCATGTTACAGCTATGACCAGGTCTTACAAACAGCTCAAACAATAGAAGCATAAAACTCTGGGAAATTCTCTAAAAGATAATCTTCAGATTCCCAAGTAGCTTCTTCTTTTGAGTGTTGATTCCACTAAACCTTGTAGAACTTGATGGTCTTGCGACGAGTAATTCGATCTTTTCGATCAAGAACCTTTATAGGATACTCGGAGTATGTCACATTAGGTTCTAACTGCACCCCTTCAACTTCCATGATTGTATCCTTAACTTGAAGACACTTCTTCAACTGGGATACGTGAAACACATCATGCACTGCCGAAAGGTTTTCAAGCAACTTAAGACGATAAGCCACCTTGCCAATGTGCTTCAGAACTGAGGGCTAGGCTTGTGATTGCATATTAGCCACCGAATCACCATTTGAGTAGTCGACACAACAGGGACTAGCTTGGTGGCAACCAAGTGAACCTCGGGAGACAAATCGTGTGTCAACTTTGTCTCCCGGCTACTCTTGGTATTCATATTGTGATTGGCACAAGGCATTGAATTTTTAATATGCTATTCACCCCCCGCCCTCTAGCCATCTAGGACCTTTCAGCAGGGACTCTACAAGGCCTTGCTCGCCAAGGCAGATCCTAGGAGATAGACTTGGATTTGTTTCCTTAAGGGACCGATTGTAATCTATTAAGGAAATTGTAACCCTGCTCCTCGTCTATATAAGGCAAACATAGACCCCCCTCGAAACACATCTTGTGATGTGCGGGGAACGCACAAAAAAGATAGTATAGACCCGAGACGTTTCTTTGCATCGAGTAAAGACTCGGGGGCTGCCGCCACACCCCTCCTACCGGTAAAAAGGCGCGTCGAGTCTCACCCTCAGAGGTCCGTACAGGTAAACACAAAACAAGCACATCTCAATATTATATATATATACTAATCCTTGCAGGGGTTACACGCTTACATGCTCTCCAAGAGCCACGGGGGCTAAGCCCGATCATCAGACACCCAAAAACACAGAAACGTTTACAAGGTGGACTGAAGGGAAATCCCCAACCGAAAGGCCAAAAGCTAGAAATACCACACGGACGCCCACGATAAGGGCACCACCACCGGACACGCGTATTAGCTAGGTCAGGCAACCCAGCCGTAGAGCCTAGGGAGCGCCTGCCTGGCCACTAGGACCACATCAGACGGTGGCGTCGCGACCCATTGGTCAACCTGACCCGACGTGCTGCAGCTGTGGGAGAACAGCGACTGCCTCGTCTTCAGGGAACCCCAGGCCGTGACGACACTCCTCCTTCCCCCGGAATCGGTTGGGCACTTTGCAGCTGAGTTGCCTTAGCTGCCCCGTGATCAAGGACGCCGTCGGGAGACAACTCCGAGCCCGCCATACATTGGCAGCTCCAAGCTCGCCTATCTCGCCAGCGGCGGCATCGCTATAAACCAACAGTCAAGGATGAGCCGACTCCTGGGGTCATACAGGAAAACTGCTATGACTTTCCCAGTGGACACATCCCTGACTGCCCTCCGGGGAGGGATAGCACGTCACCACTCCCCGGAGGCGGAAAGCAGGATCCATCCGGCGAAAGGATGGACTCCACACCTTCCACCCTAGGGGAGCGATTCGTGCAGGGGGTGGTGACAACGTCACGCCCAACCAGTGATTAGGATGAGAGGGAGCTATGCACGCCTCGCAGAGCTTCCTCTAAATCCTGCCACTGGGCGAAACGGGACACCTGCACCCCTAACGCAGAACTTCCTCCGAATCCGGTATTGCTCTCAAAGGACCGCTCGCCAGGGTGGCTCAAGGGCCTCTCCAACGAGACCTTGGAGAAAGAATATAGGGCAAGCCATACTGTGAGGTTGTGCATCTCCTTACAGGAAGTCGCCCCTATTTATAGCCCGTCGGGGCACTCAAGCGGTGGCCAACCCGTGAAGCTGCAGCGCCCCTCCCCAAATTAAACTGCACTGCTTGTCAGTACCCACTCTTAAGGGGGTGCGGCGGGGCTATAAATGACCAAGCAGATGGTAGGCTTAGGGCGCGTTGTTCGGAGTTTTGACCACTGGGCGAACGGTGCTCTGGCACCGCTCCTCAAATGGGAAAAACACGGCACGCCCACTTTTGGGCTACAGGGGGGCGCGGTCAGACCCATCAGACCCCAAGGCTGACAACACATCTTCGACCGGTCAGCCATCCAAACTGGCCGAAGGACGGCATGGCGCGTGCCAGTCCGTCGTGTCAAGGCGCGTCAGCCCAAGTTCCACAGTGCACCCCGCGGCAGGGCTGGCGTGCAAGCAGAGCTCTGGCTCCAATGTACGGAGCAGTCCACTCTCTTTCCCTTTGCCTCATAGGGACAGCGAAGGGCCAAGCACTGTACAAGTCTGCCAAAATAAGCCCTTAGGAGGAAAAATCTCCATCATAAGGCCTCGGAGGCTACACCCGGCGGGTGCGCTCGCGCGCACCCCACCGGAATCCAAAAGCTCATCCAGAACACCATAAGCGCTCTCGAAAGGCTCCGGTGTAGTCCCTGACTACATCGCAGGCTCGGGGGCTACTGTCGGATACCTAAAAATGGGGTACCCTATTTACCGCACTTCGCAAAAACAAAATCACCCTCCGGGACTCCCCGTCCCGTCTAGGCCAGGGTGACGACATCATCCTCAGGGGCTCATCGCCCCCCAACCAACCAAAACAACCACACTCCCTCGGAGAATCTTCTGCCTTGCCCGAGCTAAGGTGACGTCATATACCCTCGGGGGCTCCTCCGCCTCACCCGATCTAGGGTGACATCATCCTTGACGCTGCCTGCTGTCGGAGGCCCTTCCGCCCCGTCCGAGCTAGGGTGACATCATCCGTGACGCCCCTTGCCCTTGGAGGCCTCACCACCATAAGCAGCCTGAGACGCCCTAGCCCATATAGTCAAAAGGTCCACAGTGCCCCTCGTCCTTAGGGATGGGGCTTCAAGGCATGAGCCACCATGCCTGCCCATGTATCCCCCCTGCGGTACAAGGCCCTGTGCTGCCTAACCAACGACTTATGCGCACCATACCTACGTCATACCTCCGACGGACACTTGAATAGGGATTAGGGCATCATCAGCCCTGTAAAATGGAACGCGGGGGTGCTTGGCCCTGTGCGGCCAACCTCCGCCCATGCCCAAGTAAGGGAACAGTGGTGTTCCCAGTCTCAAGGCGCATGGCTACAGGTCCATCAAGGAAGAACAGGACCCGGACACACGTCTACTGGCGCAATCTTTCCCGGGAAGGAAGGCGGACAGGAGCCGAAGCACTCCCAAGACTACAGCCCAAGCCGAGCCCACGTTATCTCTCTCTCTCTCTCTCTACTGTACTCCACCATCTCTCCCTACGTATAAAGGGGGAGAATGGACCTCCCATCTAACTCTCTCTGATCTTTTTTCCATTCATTCACACATATACGCTTGCATTCACGCAAGCTCTCACCAGAACCAAGAACTTCATACGCACGAGACCTGGGAACCCGCTTTCCTCTCTCACCATTGCTTGTAGCTCCCCTCTATGAGCTCTCCACGCTCGATAACATGACTCCGCCGCAAACTGGACGTAGGGCGTTCGTGCTTGAACCAGTAAAACCGTGTGTTCTCCGAGCGTAACCATCCGATCTCCGACGCGCTTAGAAATTTACTCGTTGGCTGTCTAGACTCCGCCATTTTAGACACCGACAAGTTGGTATATGGACATGGTGTTGTGCTTCCTTGGGAGACTCAGTTCGGATCAAGATGAATTGATTTCCAGAAAAAGTTAACAACTGATGACTATAGAAATCTTATGATTGATAGTTTGGAGGATTTGCATTATCATCGGTTAAAAGCTTTGGAGAATATTGAGGCCAACAAACTAAGAGTTACGAAGTCTTATAACAAAAGGGTTAAAAGCAAACAATTTTATGAGCAAGAGTTAGTTTGGAAAGATATTTTGCCGATTTGAGCTAAAAGTGTTGAATTTGGAAAATGGTCTCCTAATTGGGAAGGACCCTATCAGATTAAGTGTGTTGTGCCTGACAATTCTTATATTTTGGAAACATTAGAAGGAGAGGAATTTGAGACAGCACTTAATGGTAAATTCTTGAAAAAGTATTATCCTAGAATCTGAGTTAGAAGGTGAAGGATGGAAATAGCCGACATCGCGTAATGTCGCCTCTAGAAGAAAAATAGCCGATGCAGGAGGCATCACCTTTAGCACAACACACATTGGCATAAGAGATATATACATAAAAGTTGTTTTATTAGTTTGCACCTAGATGCAAACTAATTGCTAAGGAACACCTTATTGATGATGTCCTCAGCAGGGGTAATAGCAGCTATTGCCGCCCGTGCTCCTGGAAGGCTTCCTGAAGACCGTCGTGATCCTCCGGGCCCTCAGCTTTAGGAAACCCCAGTTCTACGGCTAGGAGGTCATAGTTGGAGCTGACGTCGGTGGCGGCGAGAGCGGTGGCAGCACCATGGCGGACATTGTGGAGAGCGATCTCCCAAACACGGCGACAGATGTCCTGGAGGCGGAACTCCAGTGCCTCGCAGCGCGCGTTCACGACGTTGGCGGCGTTGGTGGCAATTTGGTGCAAACTCTCGATCTGCACCGTCATCGCTTCAAAAGTAAAGAAACATGAAAAGCTAGAAACTGTCTCACCTGCCACCATGGTGTCGGCCTCAGCCAGCCGATTCCGCGTTTTGGTGAGCTCGTCGTCGGTGGCATTCAGCGCCACCTGCTGCGCCTCCACTACATTCTGGAGGCACCCGTTTTCCTTTGTCGCCTCTGAGTAAAGCTCATGGGTTTCTCGGAGTTGACGGTGGAAGCGGCAGCCATCCTCGAAAATGTAGGAGTTGGAGTCGCTGTTGTTGGAGCCAGGGTTGGATGGGGGTGTTGGAGCGCCAGAGGTGCCGCCTATATGAGAGCTGGAAGGAGAGAGAGGGTCATTGGTCATGAGGTCAATGCGGCGATTGCTCCCATGATGAACCACGCTAAACCAAAATCAGGCAAAATGGACATAAAATTGACATAGATACGTGGGGGTTATCAACTTACACTATCGTGGAGACGTTGGCGCAATGGGAAGTCTTCGACAGGGACGTCAGTGGCTAGATGATTGTCGCGGTTGTCCTCTCTGGCCATTGGGGTTTTCTTGCGGTTTCCTGAAAGCGACGAAGGGGGTATAGTATGAAATAGTAAAAGGCAGTCGTAGTGTGGTTGAACTCGAGGGTGAGTTGCATTTTATAGAGGGGTATTCCCTTTGGAAGGTGAAGAGGCACCCTGAGAATACACCGCGGTGAATAAATTGTTGTGGAAAATACGAAGCGTCCGCCTCTTCAACTTCTAAGTAGGGATGGTTTTCGGATCTAAGAAGTGATATTGGCACCTAGCGGTTGGCTTTTGAGATTCCGAGACAAATTTTGGAATGAAATAAATTTCATCCCAAAATTGGGGGGCCTGTGTTTGCACTAGATTTTAGACCAGGATTGAATAGTTAGTTGTGTGGGCCTAGTTAAAGCGCTAAGAATTAGATGTTTAAAGGAATCGACCGTTTTGTTCGAAATTGGCTATTTCGCCTTTGATCCACTGTTTACCATAGATCGGGAATCTACTGAACTAGCAAGATTCACGATATTTTGGGTCCAAGCCCGAAGATGGCAAGAAGACGTGTCGGATCTTACAAGAAAGGGAAGATTAGGGTCCAAGTTATCTACGGTTATGGAAAGTTTGTTACTTTTACATTATCATTTTTATTTCTCTTGTTGGATTAGGATTTAGTCTAGTTTTGTTGTAAATAGGGAACCTAGCTATTGTAAAACGACATCATTCAATCAAATACAAACCAGTGTCATGCCAACCCTTAGGAGTAGGAGTGTTGTAGAACCCGGTGAGTTCTTCATCAATCTAGGTTGTAACGACTCCGATTGATCTCTAGTTTGTTGTAAGTCCCGTCATGGCTCGCATTATCATTTTGTAAGGTTGTAACGGCTTTGACCGATCTCTTATGATGCATAATACAAGCTAGTTATCATCAATTTCATGTTGAATGACTCTGTTACTTAACGTGATCTTGATAGTTATCGAATTCTTCTCAGATTGAATCTAGCTTGCTTTGTTCTTTCTATAGATTGATTCGGTTAACAAATATTAGTGTTTTTAATGTTTCATTAATTATAACAATATTTTCTGACATAGATTGAAGTAGATCGGTCCTTTAATTACTATATTTGATGGCTTGCTTCTATGCTTTATTTGATTTATTCATGATCAAGCGTACTAGATTGACTGTTCTTTTTTCAATCTTATCTTACATGATATGCGTTCAAAGGTATCTTTAGCGTTAAGATTGAGGTTTATTAATCCCTTCGAAGGTTTTCTTCATAGCTGTAACGACATCGACCGATCCTTAATGATAGAATTCTTTAGATTAAGACATGTCGGATTAGTAGATCTTACTTGAGGCGTTAGACATACACTTTGTTCATTGATCATGTTAGTGTCGGTTATAATAGCCGAAAGCTTGCTCGTTGACAAATATATCATATGTTTCTTGAGTTTATCAACTTATATATGCATGCTATCTTGACAGTTGAATAGGAGTACAAAATAGATGTATTAGTCTTTCTGTGAACTTTATTATGGCTGCAATGATATAGATCCATCCCCAATGTCAAACTTTCTTGAGTTTATTTGCTATGATTAGGATAGTTGCTTGATAATGTTCATATATACTTTGGTTAGATGATTTTCTCATATGCTATAATCTTTGTGAAGGACCGATAACAGCAACCAGAGGGGGGTGTGAATGGGAGCCTCAAATTTCACTCGGAAATGTTCAGGCCACTCTTCCCAAAACACAAACCCAATTGGTGGGTGCTCAACGTGAGCGAGGATTTAGATGAAATTGGAGAAATGAAAGCTCAACAACAGTGGAGAAAATCACAACGAAAACACCGAAAGCTAAGTTCTCAACCCCTAGAGAAAAGAGGCAAGAACTCAAGCAAAAACATTTGTGAGAACTGGTCTCAAAAGTGTTTCATCAAGTACGCTACGAGAATATGAATCCAACACAACAAGCAAAACTTGATTCTGAGATTGGACGAAGCGAGAACAGATGACACAACAAGAAACAGCAAGGCATTAGACGCAAAAGGCCTGGGCATCAGACGCTTTGTCGCCTGGAGTCCGATGAAAACATAGAGAGCAACCCGAGAGCTACTCAGAACATCGAACGCGTCCAATCAAAGTCCATCAGACTCACGGTGCGTCCGATGCAAGGATCACTGAAAAACCCGAGAGCAACAGAGAGCTCAGAGGGGCGTCGGACGTGTCCGACGCAACCCCGTCGGACACACTGAGTGTCTGATGCTCACAAAACAACAGAGATGATCAATCCATCAAACTCTGGTTCATGGCAACGTTAGCGTACGATGCAACTCTCAAGAACACAGACCGTCGGACGTGTCCGATGCCTCCGAAAACTACACAGAAAACACAAGAATCGCCAGAACTTATTCATTTCAACTCTGATCGAATCCAAACTTTGTGGGGAGATTTCTTAGGTAGATGTGACTCTACTCCATGAAGATCTTGATCTTCCTTCCCTCACAAGTTTAGGAATCAAAATGGGAAAGGAAAAATAGAGTGAAACCGAACGAAGAACGACAAGCGATCGATCTCTTAGCTCGTCGCCATCCAACCTGAATCCTTTGGTGGATTACCTCATAAGGGACTACAACAACTTCTCCAACAAACGAATTGCAAAACAATGAACCAAGGAGAGAGATCGAACAACGGGATCGGAAAATGAAATTGCAAAAACAAAGAACTCGAGACAAGTAATTTCACAACCGAATCCCAGAGGAGACAAGGAGGCTACGACCACCTTTCCATGGACAAAATCTCAGTTCTTACATGTGTGACATCGTGGACCTCAAGCAAGAATTCTAGAGGAGGGGAAACCTAAGAGTGAGAGGTGGAAGAAGGAAATGCAAGAGGTGAGGATGAGGATAACCCTTCATCCCTAATACAGAGGTCTAAGGACATTTTTCACTTAGCCCCTTGATACATGAGAGAACAACCTAGCCCTAGGACATTTTTATCCAACTCACTGAATCTTCTTCGTCTTTTTGATCGGACGGCCCCGCTTCCTGCCTAGACTTGTTGTCGCCTCGACGCAACCTCCAGGATTCCACCACGTACCGCCCCCGCTTCCTCGGAAGCTCTGCCCGGATTTTGAGTCCCAAACCGTCCACCGGTGGTCTTGGGCTCAACCACCAAACCCCGAGTTCTGAGGCCCAAACTCGAAAACCGTCCTCCAATAGTTTTAAGGCCCAAACCATCAAACCTCTTGACACGTGCCACCTCGTCCTCGCCCAGCCGGACGCCAAGTCCTCTTGAGCCTTCCCGCTCGACTCGCTTGCCCGTCATCTTGACTTAGTCAACAGAGTCTACCTCCATGTCTTCTCGCACTTATTGATGCCAAGTGTCAGCCACCACGGCTAGTCCTCCGGCCCTCCGGTCTGTCGGTCTGAGCCTCGCATCCACCCTTCACCACTCTCAGTCCATCAGCATGGCATGCATCTACTCGACCTTCACCTTGCCATTGACTACCATCTCCAAGCTCGACACCTGCACAACACAAGCAGATAGACAAGTAACTTTATGCTTTCGCAGTGGATTAATGAAACTGCTGAAACTAAAATTCTCGGATGTTGAACAATCACTCATCACTAAAACTGAACATCATGGGCACATATCAACCATGTGTTCGGACTTTGTTTTATTTGATCGGATAATTTGCATACTCTTCCACTCATATCTGAGAATAGCCAATTTGTGATACTTTCTTAAGGAATCGTCTATCTAGGCGATAATCCTATAAACTGGCTCCTGTAGTCTGATATTGGGACAACCTGGTGAATGTACCGATGTTTTCCGCCTGGGGTTACTAACTATTTTCTTTCCTTGTCAATTGCAGGGTCAAATTGATTGGCACGCCTGGGATCAATTCAGTCTAGACCGGCGGGTGAAGGAGTCTGTGGGTTGAAGTTCTTCGCTTCGACTCTTGACTGCAAGTATGCCTAGTAGCAGATTTTGCCGCCAATAGCGCCATAAAGGTAACCCTCTGAAAAAGCTAGAAATGGTCTCCATACTAAGCTAAAGGCAGAGCCATATAGCCTTCGTGGTTGTACTGTATATATCCCAGGTTTTGCCACACAAATAAGCTCTAATAGCCCAATGTTGCTAAAAAAGTGAGTTTTCTCATTATTTGCATATAGACATTAACATATTAAGATCATGTATATCTGGTGTGAGCATTAGCATTACTAGGAAATATATGGTGGTAAAATCATAGGTGGCAAGGTATCAGGATAACAAGACTAGAATCAATCTATGGTAATCAAGGAAATCATGCATATGAATTTATAATTTATCATGAATAGGAAAACAAGGATAATCACATGTTATACTTTCCTTCTTTATAGTATTCTTGCTGGTCTTGCTCAACGCTTATAACTGATCATCAAACAACACCACACAAACATCGGGCAGACATACACGAAGCAAACAAAGTATATGATTACAACAGTACACCAACAGTAATAAAACAAGATGAAAAGTTTATAAACCAATCTACGAATTGATACGATCACACAAACGTTTCGTTCACGCTAAAACGATGAAGTTACGAATTTAACAAGTTTTCCTATAGAGATATAAAAAAATCTAAACATGAATTTAAACCATTTCAAACTTGGCTAATAGTAGCATTTACATGTAGATAATTTTATTACGAATCTAACGTAATTTCAACGGATCAAAATGGATTTAAAATGAGCAAGTTATGAGGTTTTGAAAATCAATGGCATAACTATAAATATTGAATTTTCATCTTTATTCAATCAAAAACAAATCTAACTGGGATTACATCTTCCCGTAGAGAACGAGGAAAACGAGAAGACCCCAATGGATGGCGGGTTGAGGAAGAAGAAAGTCTAGGGTTTCTTTTACAAAATTGTCGGCCAAAAGGGTATAGGGCTCTGTGGCTCGTCTAATCCAAAATGGACGACCTAGATTAGATCCTGATGGTGGGAGAGGGAGAGCTTGCCGGCACAGGGCGGTGCCATGGCCGGTTCCGACAGGAGTTCGTTGGCAATTGCTGAAACACAGATTCAGGGCTCCAAAGACCAAGGCTAGGCCGAGGAGGTGAGCCAGCGCACACGGGAAGTGAGGCGAGAAGCTCTCCCACTGCAAGGGTGTTGGGCCGCTAACATGGGCTTCTCAGTCAGTTGCTAGGCTAAACAGAGAAGAAGGAAGGTGGAGGGGAAAGAAAGCCCCAAGGCCAAGCGCGCTAGAAAGGAAAAAGAGTAAAAGGAGGAAAAATAATAGCTTTTGGCATTTCCAAAATTGATTTCAAAATCTATTTTTCAAAGTCATTTTCAAACATAGATTTGAATTGTTTTTTAAAACCACTCAGTACAAAAAACAAATATGCTGCAGCATGAATGCTCAACATGTTTCTACATGAAATTTTTATTTTCACCAAATCTTTATTTATTTTCAAAAAGTTAAATGCATAAACAATAATTGCATAAATAAAATCAATTTAAAACTTTTTAAATGGATGCAAATTTTGGGTGTTACAATAATCAAGATAGAATTACTTTTGGTGACAACTCCAAGAGCAAAGTATAAGGGATGGGAAAAGTTGCTATATCAAATGATCACTCCATCTCTAATGTATTCCTAGTCACTACTTTGAGCTTCAATTTGCTATTGGTTTGACAATTGTGTGATCTTGGATTCCATTGTTTATTCACTCCAAATGAGATTGTGGTGTAAAAAATTAATGATAGACAAGTCATATTCAAAGAATTTAGACAAAACAATCTCAACCTAGTGGACTTCACTTCCAATAATACCAACTTGCAAACATACTTATTCACTAAGTCATCAGTTGGGTGTCTTTGCCATAGGCGGCTTGCACATGTGAGAATGAGCACACTCAAGAGCTATTGAAGAAATACATGGTTATATGACTCAAGGATGTTGTTTGAGAATGACAAGCTTTGTAGTACATGTCAAGCAGGCAAGCAAGTGGCAAGTACACACCCCCACAAAGATATCATGTCAACATCAAGAGTGTTAGAGCTTCACCATATGGATTTATTTAGACCAACAACATATACAAGTTTGGGAGGCAACCTCTATTGTCTTGTGATAGTGGATGACTATTCTAGATACACTTGGGTGTTCTTTCTTCATGACAAGATCGAAGCCACTGGTTCATTAAAGAAGTTTTGCCAAGAGAGCACAAAATGAATTTGATGTGAAGATTAAGAAAATAAGAAGTGACAATGGGAAATATTTTTTCAACACAAACATTGAAGGTTATTGTGATGAAGTTGGGATCAAGCATGAGGTCTTTGCAACCTATACCCCTCAACAACATGGTGTTGTAGAGAGGAAGAACCGCACTTTGATCACACTAGCAAGAACAATGCTTGATGAGTACAATACACCAGAGAGTCTTTGGACCGAAGCTATCAACACCGCATGCTATGCATGAAACCGGTTATTCATCCAAAGATTTCTCAAGAAGACCCCTTATGAGTTGCTTAATGGGAAGAAGCCGGATATCTCTTTCTTCTAGGTGTTTGGTTGCAAATGCTATATCTACAAGAAGCGGCAACACCTAGGGAAGTTTAAAGATATTGTGATATCGATTTCTAGTTGGTTACTCATTGAAGTACAAACAATATCTTTAGTGTGATGACGCATGCTCAAACTAGCCACTAGGCAACGACCGGACACATCCAATCGCCAGTTAAACTACAGACTTTGAACCCAATAGGTGTGTTTGAAGTGGGGGTATTTATACTTTTCCAATGGCTTTGATATACCACCTTTGCTCATTTGATCAGCTGAACTTAAGGGCCTGGTGAGGAGTTGAATTTTGCTGATTCGGAGATTAGAAACCTCATTAGTGGCTAGAGAGTAACAAGTGTGAATTTGCCCATCCCATTAGGCGTGTGTGAGTCAAGTGAGAGTTTGTGCTTGTTACTCTTGGTGTTTGACAACACCTAGATGGTTTGGTAGCATTAGAGAGCTTGGTGGTCATCCGGAGAGATTTTGGATGACCCAACTCAAGTTGTGATCATTGTGGGTGATTCACCAAGCTGAGCGATGAAGAATCAGACTAGAAAGAGCACTTGGTCCTTGCGCGGAGCAAGGGAGAGCTACACCCTTGCGCGGATGCTCCAACAAGGACTAGGGGCAGTGTTGACTCTTTGATACTTCGAGAAAGTATTGCCTTGTCCCTTTCTTTGTTTTTCATTGTGCAATTTACTTAAATTGAATTGCTAGCTTAGGACTTTAGGAGTGGAACTAGGTTGGTAAACTTTGTACGGTAGAACACTAGAACACTTTGCTAGGCACAAGGGATGATTGGCTTTTAGAATTAAGACTTAATTCTTGTTTTAGAAATTAGAAAAGTCCAATTCACCCTCTATATGGCATCTTGATCTTGTGTTGGTTGAACCTTGAAGACACACGGGTGAATGTGTTAACAAAAGATAGTTCAAGGGAGTTTGCGGGAGAAATCCTGAACCTCAAGCCGGAAAATTCTGCTTAAATTTTCTTGCAATTGTATAAGTGGTGGGATATGCGAAATAAGGTGAATGTTGGGGAGCAGCAGCTCTCATGTGCTATGGTGACCAGCTGGGAGTACTCACTTTTGAATACGAACAATGGGAGAATGAGCAGCCCAAAGCTGTGTCTAATGCTGGTGCTAGTTTGAAGTGGAGAGCACCTCCAATGAACTACATGAAAATCAATTTAAACCTGACCTTCTGCCCAACTTCGAAAGAGAATACAGGGGAGTGTGCTAGCTGGATCCTGGAATGAAGGATCGATTTATGATGCTTTGATGGTTGAATCTATAGCTTGCCCGAAGACCCTAGAGATAGCCGAACAACATGGGATATCACAGATCAAGCTCGAGACCGACTCAAACCAGCTAGTGAATGCCATCCGAACCACCTCGACGGACCTCAGTCCAAGTGGGATGCTCTTCAAGGCCATTCGAGATTTTCCTTTTGATCACTTTGCTAGTTCAAATTTTATACATGTTCCACGATCTTGAAATTTTGCTGCGCATGTGATAGCTCAATCTACTACGCGATGGGATCTGGGACAACTGCATATCTAGATGGATGAGTTTCCGAACCTTGTAAATGATATAGTAGCTCATGATTCAGTTGTGCTTGCTGATTACAAGGCCGTAGATTCAGTGTTGAGCTAAAAAAAACTAGCAACCGTTTGGTGCTAGGATAAGCTATAAAGCAATGACTTTGAGGTTAGATTAGTTTATCGGTTTGTTGTTCACCAAACCTCACCGTACAGGCAAAAAAATCTAACAGGGATGCAAAGACAATACTAAAAAAATACTCCCTCCATTCCAAATTACAAGTCATTCCATAAATCTTGAAGACTTAAAACATTTCATGTTTAACCAAAATTATAGAGAAAGTGATGAAGATTTATGAAATCAAATAAATATATTATGAAAATATATTTGATAAAGAATCTAATGATATTTAATTGACATCATAAATATTATTATATTATTGTAAGGAACATGGACCCTTGGGCCATGTAGTTTAGATTTTGGTATTTGATGACCAACATGATCAAATTGGACTAACGAGTGTGTGAGTGTTTGTTTTGTAGTCCAATAGGGTGCAAACATGACTTGGACAAAGGCTACATGGTGATCCGAATGATCAACACCTCAAGCAAGACATTTGAAGCATGAAGGATGACCTACAAGATCAAGCGAAGTCCAAGCATGAAGGATGGAACCAACTTGGACACAAGATCGCGAAGAAATGAAGTCAACGAAGCCTCACAAGGCCTTGCGGACCTGAGGTGACGAGGGTCCGAACTTTTGGAAATCAGTCCGGAAGGAACCCTAGCCACAGGGTGCTCTGGACCCTGGCAACAAAGCGTTCAAACCATTGGCTCCAGTCGTCCGAACCAATGGCAATTTTTCGGACAGGGACATAAAGGTTCCAGAGGCGCGTGAAGCCTCCGGACTACGTCTGGACCAGCCGTCCGGACCAATGGCGAATGGTCCAGTTGGGAACAGTAAGGTTCCAGAGGCACACAAAGCCTCCGGACCGTGTCTAGACCAAGCGTCCGAACCAATGGCGATCAGTATGAATGGGAACAGTAAGATTCCAATGGCGCCCAGAGCGTTCGGACCGAGCGATTGAACCTCCGGAGCAATGAGACGGTCTGGACCGAGTCCGGACTAAAGCTCTAGGTCAATGAGATGGTCTGGACCAGTGTCAGCCATAGCGCTGTCAGTGACTATTGGAGGGGAACCGAACCATTGCAAATTGGTCCGGACACCCCATAATGGTCCCGTCCGGAACAACGCAGAGAAGAGAGACGAACTGCTCTATTTGGTTTGTAGCCTATTTATACCCCTCATGGCTGGCCAAATGGAGTGTGGAGACTTGAGGAAACATACCAACGGTGTTGATACACAATTCTAGTGCTCTCCACTTGCATAATGCTTGGTGATAGACTTGGTGATCAACTTAGGTCCTTTGCGAAGTGCTTAGGGAAGTTAGACCATCGCTTATGTACTTGCTCTAGGTTTAGGCTTAGTGTTTAGTGAGGTTTGCTGGAAATGATCCAAGGTACTTGCGCACACCATATTTGTACTCGTGAGGCTTGTAGTCTTGCGTGATCACACCAACCGCGTTTGTGGTGTGGTCGTCACCATGTACCGGAGGGAACAAGGCCCGTGGTGTTTCGTCCGGAAGCTTGATAGTAAAGACGGCGGAGAGCATCCGGGAGAGGCTTGCCGGAAGGCATATTGGAGACTCACTTGCGCGTGAAAAAGGCCCGAGGCTATCCATGGAGTTACCCGACCAGAAGCTTGGCACTTGCGTGGTATTCCTCGCGAGGGGATCCAACGAGGACTAGGGGGAAGCTTGCGTCCTTCACGATACCTCGGTAAAAATACCGGAGTCGTCGATGAGAGTTTGCATCTCTACCTTGCTCTTTACCTTTTGCACTTACTTTGTTTACTTAGGTGTTCTTTACCTTTACTAGTTTAGTTGATAGGCTAGTTAGTAGGTTTGGAACTTATGTTGCATAACTCTTTTGCTGTAGAGATAGCAACACATAGCAAACCCTTAATTGCACATTTAGATAGTTTATCTTTTTTTATAGGTTTTGCTAAGGTTAGAAAAAGAAGACATAGATTTGAGATAGAGTTTTAATTGACCTAATTCACCCTCCTCTTAGTCGTCATGGTCCTTTCAATTATCATCTAAGTTTAGTGAAAATTTAAGATATTTTAATTCTCTAAGATTCGTGGATTTTTTTTATAAATTAGGATGAAGTGAGTATTATATTATTGTATAAATTTGATTCAAGTTACAATGTCTTGATGCTTCAAAATTTTTAAAATGACCGAATTTAGGATAGAGGAAGTACTAGTTAAAAAAATACTTCTAGTTTGTTTCAGCTTATTCCCTCTAACATGACACTATTCAATCAGTTAGAATCCGCCGACTTTTGTAACCAGTTTGCACAATGACTCATGAGCGGTGGAGCCTACTGTGCTGCACGTTCTTGACTTCTTTCTGGCTGCTGCCGTTGGGCATCCGCTATAGGTTGTTGCCTGTCACACGCACACTAACCTTACCCCTATAAGTAACTCTGAAAGACTGTGCCGGCACATCTCGAGATTGACGAAGTCACCATAGACGTCTCGCTATCTACGAGAATGTCGCCTACCACTGAAAGCACAAACATCGTTAAATCCTAGAATAAACGAGCACCTGTGCCAAGTCAAGGAGCTTGATCTATGTAAAGTTCCCGCCTGCAGGCTTGCCCAAACGGCTAAGCGTCTGGTACCTCGAGTCGCGCGCGCGGAGAGGCTGATGCGATCATGCGAAGGTGCTGCAGACCCTGATGCTGAGCCAATAGCCTGCCGATCCGTCGTCTCTCCGCAGTGCGGTAGTGCCGGAAGGGCGGAAGGGGGCCGTGGAGTCGTGCATGAGGCGCTAATACGGTGCATCGGTTCGGTGCAACGTGAAATCTATTATTATCTCGTTTGATTTTGAGCGGAAATTGCTATTCCACGGTTAGTATGCTTGCATTAAACACTTGTTCGGTTGGCCTGTCGCAGCGTTCTTACACCCGCTGGCTGTATATAAATGCAACTATGCAAGCTGAGTTGAGTCTGTAACAGTGATTAATAAGATGAATCTGTTTGAGCAAACGTACACGCACACGTTTAATCAACACGACTTGTAGTTGTACACATGAAAATTTTATCGGGTTCTATGAATAGCTCAAAACAGCATTCTAGAAAATCCGTGTCATGCTTACATCAGCCAAATAGCATAGATGCAAGCTTTCAATATAGCTACATAATGGCTGGGAATGATAATGCGAGTAACATGAGTGTTTATACGTATCATTATTTCTTCCTAGTACTTTCTTCTGCTAATTCTTCTATAATTTGTCCGGCCTCACCAAGCAACTCGTGCAACCCCGTAATCTGTGGAAACGGAAGCATGCGCTGAACCATAACCATGAGCCTCCTCAGGCACATCATGTAGTCCTGCTTGACAGCCTTTTTTACTAACCTTCGTGTATGAGGCTTCAAAAACAAATGACGCGTTAAAAACAGCCATTTAATTAGGAAACCGTGATGGTAGAGAGTCAGGTCAATACATGCATGCATGAGGGTCTAATTCATACCTCTTTGTAAAGTGAAATACACTTATGCAGAACATCTTCAACAGATTTATAATCTTGCTCCTGAAATTGAAGCGAACAGATGGTCAAGTTGCAGGCTTCACTAGCAATTCCCACTTCCAAAACGAGGTATTAAGTGCCTAATTACAGCCACTGAAAAAATGCCAAAAACTTGGGTTCTATTCACATGGAGCATAACGATACCTTTCAAACAATTATGTCATCGGAATGTGACATCTATTATTACAGCAATAATTAAATCAAGAAAACATATATCTAGTCAATTTAAAAATATATATATAGTGTGTGCCAGACCTTTCCAAACTTATTTTTAAAATGGATTCGCAGTGTGCTATGTCGGACATATATGATATTTGTGCTGGTCCATATAAATGGCCGAGATGTGCCTGGTATATGTACAACATCAATTTTGAAGAATCCATGCTTCAAATGTTCCAGTGGAAGCCTTAGCAAGAGTACCAACTACTAAAGAGAACATGGTATATTAGAAAGAAAATAAATTGCATATAATATAATTCAGCAGTTGCCAATGCATAAATAAAGTGTACAAAAAGAAAATTACCCCTTGCCCTAGCACCTGCTTCGTTGTAACATCAATGAATCCAAAAACATTTAGTGCATGCAACTGCACACGTAATACACAGTATTATCAATTAAAAACCAATATAATACAGAGTTAATATAATACAGAGTTAGGTGAAAATAGTTATCGATAACAAAAAACCAACATAAGGAAAATAGTTAACGACAACAAAAACCAACATAACCCTTATTTTCACCAAAGTTTTTTTTACAGTTTACTTAGGAATTGACCCGGTTTATAAGACAAACTAGGCCCAAAAATTTGCATGATTAATTAAGGAAAATTGGTGAAAACCCAAAAACCCACGGGAGCCCACCATGTGTCATTGTTGCCAAGCCTAATTGCCATAGCAACCAGAGACCAAGAATGTCGCCTGCCCACCAAAAGCATGTGGCCCTAAGGAAGCGGGCATAATTAGGTGAAGTCCACCATAGGTCACCGTCACCAAGCTCGGTGCAAGAGCAAAGAGCAGCTTTGACTTCCTATGATGACCACAACCTCACAACAAGCTCCCCATTGACGTAGCTGCATCGACACCATGAACTGCCCAAACCACGAGCAATGGACGCCGGTCAAACAACTTGAAGCAAGGGCAAGCACACACAGAGGCCCCGTACGGCCAAGACGAGTCTCCAAAATGATGCCTCCAAGACAACACCAATGGCGCAGCCGTCATTTGTCCAAGACCCAAATAGGCTTTCGGACTGGGCCCGCTAGCAACGGCAACACATGAACCTTTGTAGTCACCACGCCACTGCAAGGCTGACCTTCGGCTATTGCAGTCACCATTTGCAATCACTGCACCACCGAAGGGCCAACTATTAGAGATATGTACATCGTAACACATGCATATTATATTATTTGTACTCCAAGTTGTACTTGGACTATGTATTAAAGCCACCCCCAATTGGGTGTGAAGTGTTCCCTAATTCTCTATAGGGCATCAAAAGTCTAGGTTCTCTGCCCTAGCCTCTCTCTCTCTCTCAGTCCGCTAGTCCACAGTCGCGCGACCACCCACCTCTCACTGCCTATGTGCGATCTCCTCTTTGATGAGGACATCATTCCTTCCAATGCAACTGTTCATCCTCCAACAACCGTTATGCAAGGATCAATGACCCGAGCATGAATGACAACTCAATTTAGAGGTAAGCTCGTTCATAAGTGATCCTTTCCATATTTTGGAGAATAGGTTGCTACCTAATGATGTTATCATGCTTAGGAATAATAGAGATGATCAAGAAGTGCTATGGGATATTGTAGAAGGCGGAGAGGTGCAGCAAGGGCGTCCAACACAAGCCGTAGGTCCAGTCCAACACGACTTCGAGTCATCCTAGGCCTCGAGGAGACAAAAACTAGTTACCCAGGACGCATCCAGACTCCGTTTTTTATGATCTATATATACATGGAAAGATAATTTGACAAGGAAGCCAATGAAAGTGGTCCAATGTCAAAATTCATTCGGAATCAACAAGAATCATCGAAACAAGTTGATGTTTAGAATTTGTCAAGGCGCTGCGTCGCCGTCTTTTGGCACCATTGGGTCTTGTAACGTGTTGGGACACCTTGTGGAAGTGAACAAGGGTCCTTGCACACCCCTTAGACTATATATTCAGTAGCTGACACCTATATTAGGGCTAGGGTTTTTCTTGGATTATTGTCAAGAAGAGTTTCACCACTTGCTCGGTTTGTGGGACCCCAAATCGTGAGATTATTGATTTATATGCAATTTGGTTGTTTCTTTCTTGTTCTTACTTGTGTTCTTCGTTGTGCACGCAGGAATTAGCCTTTGGGGAAGGGTCAACGGATTAGTGACACGGTTGATAACCAGAATTATGGTGCTAAGATCTGAAGCCGGGTTGGTGTGTCATTCTCCAGTACAACGATAGTTATCTCGAGCCTAACGGAAGACCGAGAACCACGTCCCCATCAAGCGGTAATCAGTACCGTCAGGCTTACATCTATCCCTTAGTTTAGTTCGAGTGTTTTCTCCTTCGTCCCATAGTCTAGCGTCATCTTGTTGTAGTCATGTCCTAAAACCTTCCGCGCCATAACCTCTGCACCATAGTGTCAAGGACTTGTTACTGGTTAGGTCGTGTTACAGTCCAATTCGTGTATTTACTCTACTGTTTTCAATCAAACCCTAGCCGCCAGCACATAACTTTTTCGTGCCTTCTTGTTTTGTTCTTTAATTCGGATTGCGATCTTAAATTGGTCATAACTTTTGCATACGAACTCGGATTGAGGTGAAAATTGGATTCCCCCTACTTCATTGGGGTTCGACTAATTTATTTTCCCCAAGATTTTTGCCTTTTTTGGCGCATATTTTCTATATTTTCTACAGACCACGTCTTTCACTTGTTTAAGCTCAAATTTTCCGTGGTTACTTGTGTGCTCCTAATCCTAAGTAAAGAAAGAGGCCCAACCACCATGCCGGTCGATGCAGGCGTGCTGGAAGGGCCACACGCGCCCGCCGGGGGCATCCCGAGGCCTCCGGCAGCAGCAGCCGCGGCGTAGGCGACGACGGCGTCTATGCTGGTGTAGCCAGTCCCGCCTAGGAGGGCCCCTGCGCCGTCCGGGCCCGCGAGGGCGCCGCTCAGGAGAGCTGTTGTGCTAACCGCGCCCACGAGAGGGCCGCCAGCCACGCCCGCGAGGCGTTCTGCGCCGTGCGGCGCGACGAGCAGGAGGTCGGGCGCGACCTCCAGGTCCCCGTCGTCGGCGTCCGCGGCTGCTTCAGCGAGGAGAGAAGAGGCGCCGGCCGGGCGGGGAAGGGTGACGGCGGCGTTTTGGTGCTCGGTTTGGGCTCAGCTGGTGAGATCAGACGGGTTGGAGAGTGGGGGTTGGGTCGCCGGCAAGAGGAGGGCCGCCGGCCATGGTGGCGGCGGCGCCTGGCGGAGGCGCCTGGCGGCTGGAGAGAGTGGGAGAGAGAAAGAACCTAACCCTAGCTTGATACCATGCTAGAATGTCTGATTAGATTACTTGGCTAACCGTGGAAGTGTAGCTATATAGTAGAGTCATACATGGGCCTCATGGGCCTAAATACATATACTCCAACAGTTTTGCTTAGATTATTTTTTCAAGAACAGGTTTGCCGCTTGCTCGGTAGACCCCAACTCGTGAGATTAATTATTCAACTACAATTTTGTTGTTCATTTCTTATTCTTGCTTGTGTTCTTCGTTGTGTAGAGATTAGCCTTCGAGGCGAGGTCAACTGGATCATTTGACATGGTTGATAACTAGAGGAGTTGTGGTGGTAAGATTGTAGGGTTCGGGTCTTTCGACCTGAAGCTAAATTGGTGTGTCATTCTCCGCCATAACGATAGTTATCTCGAGCCTAACAAAAGATCGGGAACCACATCCCTATCACTCTTCCTTGCGTCCACTTCCTCGCATGCAATTTTCCCCCGCGCAGCCTTCTAGACAGGAGCTTTTGATTCGTGGTTGTCTACCAGCACCGACCGCCGGCTGCTGACCGTCGTTTCAGCAACAAGGTTTACCAGCTTCGTCCATCGTTGTCGTTGCCTACGACGAATGGGTTGGGTGGTCCACCGCCAAGACACTGATCAACATGTCTGGCCAGCCTCTTCATGCAACCTAGCCTCTCAGAGGGTCACCTCTTGAGTGCTACAACCACTTGTGCTGCCTCCATGGCTTATGCAGGGTGTGCCCTCTCGGAGGGTCACCTCTCTGAGTGCTACAACCACCTGTGCCGCCTCCATGGCTTATGCAGGGCGAGGGCTTGACATTGCTGATTCCGCTCTTCCAACCGGCGCTGACTTGGTTACAACTGTTGTTGTGTTGCCACGTCGTCATCTTTGCTTCCTAGAGGCAGGCACCGACTCCGGTTACATACTGGTGTTGAACTACCAGGGTCTCTCTACCACGTTGACATCTTTGCTTCCTAGCAACCACCGCAACGTGTTGGCTAACCCCAACTGGACAGCTGCCATGGTGCCATGGTGATCTTGCAGCTTCGTCAACCCGTTAGCCACAACTGGTTTACCTCTCGTAGAAGTCATTGTATAGTCTCAAGCAGGTGTGACATTAGTGGTTTGCCACCTACACCTGCACGTATTTTATAAAGATCACGATGATGTCACCTACCTGCTGCTCAATGTCGATGGCATTGTACTGACATAGTTCTCTTCTGCTCTACTGCAGTGCATCACATATTGCCTCAGCCCAACGTTCGCCATGACCGACCTTGGCGCTCTCCACCGTTTACTCGACGTCTCTATCATGCGCTCTGACCTCACTTACACCATTCAACAAGTCTGCTTCTTCATGCACGACCTGCTGGAGCCTCATCTTGCTCTAATCAAGCACATCCTATGTTGTGTGAATGGCACCTTCGACACACGTTTGTATCTCGACATTGGCAGTGTGTCATCCATCACGGTTGGTCTCCTAGTCTTCCAAACGGCACATCACAGTATCTCCATGCATAGGCAGAGTACCGAGTTGTTGCTCATGCACGAAACTTCGGTGACCATTGTTTATTGCGACAATGTCTACATTCTATATAAATGCCAATCCAATTCAACATCGCTGGACGAAGCACATTTAGATTGTCATCCACTTTGTTCATGAGAAGGTGGCTTTGGGAGCAGTTTAGAGTACTCCATGTCCCCTCAGTCATCAGTTCGCGGATATTACGACTAAAGGACTGTTATTCAATGACTTTGGGTTAAACCTGATAGATAAGCCTAGTGCTCGGCACTTGTATCTTTCTTTTCCTACAAGATTAATTTTTGCATTAGGAATATGCTCAGCATTCACTTTACTGGTTAGGATATGTTTGAGCAGGTAGAGAGTACAAGATACTCTCTGCCCATAAAGCAGGGGTAAGCCATTGCATTTTTCAATTCCAACAAGTGGCTACGGCCACCGACACCCGTGTAGAGGTATGATCCAATTTATCTAAAGGTAATCCTAATAAATAGTTTTGTATCTGTCCTGTAGTACTATTTTCTATTTTGTAATATTCCTCCCAAGGAACAATCAGTTCACAATGTGGCCCAAAGTGTGGTTATTACAACATGTTATGTAATAAACATCTGTAAATGGTCATTTCACATCAACTTCTCCAACCTAATACATTGTTTGCCACTGCCACTTCAAACAATAGGCTGAGCCTTGGATAATTATTGTGTAACATAGGGACTACTCCATCTACTAACAAATTTGTGACAACTTTGACCACGGTAGAACTATCTTTGTCCTTTGGGTACTTTGTATCAAATGTCTAAACATGCCCTTTGTTGCCCAAACATAGACTAGATCAGAGAATTGGGGAAAGGCCCAGAGGGCAGCTTGGCCTCTGAGGCCGCTTGGATTGAAAATAAAGTTGCAATACAATGGATCTAGGTTGGTCTTCTCCTGCTTATGTAGCATAGAGTTCAGCCACCTACTACAACATATTCCAAACATAAAGTAGATGCTAACTTGGCTACTAAGCCAACCGAAAATATCTAGATTGTGAACAGTAAAGACAAGAAAGTAAGATACAAGTAGCTAGGCTTGTCTATCACCCTTGATGATAACTGAATGGGCCAACCATGGATACGAGGAAGAAAATTTGATACACACAAAATCAGCAATTGTATAGAGTAATTAATGTAATAAGCATTAGTGAAAACAAAAGAAGTGATAAAAAAATAATGGAAAATTGTACATGCTGGTCTCAGGAACCTGGTTTTGGAACTAGTCCAGTTTTTTCCACTCCCAAGTATACATAGTATTAGTGGTCGCCTCTATCAAATCCATGGGAAATTGTTTTAATTAACATGTGTAGGTGTTCAGGTAGTGTCCATGTGTGTTTCTCTCTATCACATTTTTCTATTCCTTCTTTAATGAACAGTTCTCCAGTGCGTTAAAAAATATATTATAAATTCTGTAAATAACTCGGAATAGTATGGTAATAAGCATAACAGATACATCTTCGGTGCTACATATCTATAGTATGGAAAGGCAAGCAATAGCACAGCAACCTTTCATGTTTTTCTCGTAATAAAAACATTGCCTCCTAGGTCCTATCAGACCTTATCACTTTAAATTGCCGTACACTCGTACTAAGTGTTAGACAGTCATGTTATGGGCTGTTAGTGAGGGTCATTAGGCCGGCTACATGGGCTGTACTGACGTGGCCTTTGGCTGCGTGCGCCTCCTCTAGGCACCCAGGCGCCCCCTTGGGGCCCTTGAGAGTTTATGGTAGTTGATCTTGGATCGGGCAAGGATCTCTGTTGATTGGGTGTTTCTATAAACCCTTGACGATCCTTGCCTATATATTGTACACTCTTTGTATCCTCCATAATAAAATCTACTAATTTTTCCGAGCCATCTCTTTTTCAATAAGGTCATGCAGAGACCAACTATGGTCCTCAAACCATTTTTTTTTTGGTACTCTCTAGCTACCCAGACCTTAAGGCTGCCAAATTCTATTCAGCATCATCTTAATTTAATATTAGTGTGCATGTGCGTGAGGAAGCGCTTTTTGGGGGGGAGGGGGGGGGGGAGCGATATGGCCATATGGCAGGAGGCCAGGAGCCTATAGCCTATCTATTTTGTTATATTCGTCTGTTGTGACGAGCTAGAGAAGAAAATAGCAAGAACAGGAGTTCAAGATCTCAAACTCGTTAAGATGAGTAAAGACATACAAGAATAGCTGTTGCTGCAATCTTATCTGTATCTGTAGTTGATGTGCTGTTAATTTTGTTCTGATCTTTTCTTGACGAATTTAATTTTCCTTCTGTAATCCTACATTAAAAAATATTCAAGGCCCATCAGTTATCAGCAATCCAACTTGGGATTTAGTACCAATATATAAGTCCGGACAAAAGAAACTCTTCATTGTCAAGTAGTTAGAGGGAGACCTAAAAAAATAGATGGACCAAAAAATGGCGAGAGATTTTGCCTCTTTATTATTACGTATAGATATAGATAGATAGGAAATCCTAAATAATGAGGATACATTAGGAAAAAAAAAGACCACTAGAGGACAACAATATTACAGTGCAATAGACCTGAGGACAATGATGAAATCCTGAAGTAACCAGATTCCAGTTTGAGACAGGAAATGAAATACCAACACAGAGAAACATTAAGAGTATTGAATTGAACACTGAAAACAGTTCAGATCATCAGCATTTATGTATGCATGCAAAATAGTATATAAAGTATAAACAACTTTCATTTTTAACTAAATTAACTGAATACAATCACAATTGCCTATTTGCCTCTAGTATATTGCAAACCATCAGTTGTCACAACATGCACGCATTTTGTTTCATAGCATCTTGACTCACCCGAACTAACAGCAGTCATTTGACTAATGCAACCAACATGCCAAAATACAAGTGCTTTGCAAATCCAGTCATCTAGAATCAGAGACCAAGTAATTCAAAACAGTGAAAGATAAAGAAAATAGAAGAATGAAAAACCTGATCGAATCATTGCTGAGCTGTTTTGCCTTTGCAAGGTAATATGCAGTTACATCGCTGTTTGCATCCTCCAGATCATTTAAAACTTTGTGCAATGTTAACCTTGCCAAGTGGACCAACGTAAGAGCTACCTGCAATGGAAACAAGAAAACAACAGTTGATCATTGTAAAACTAATTACTTACAATGTAAAGCAGTGTTAAACAAAGTTCAGGTCCTATCCCTGCTGAGTGGTTGGCATCATCTATAAAGCGCAATTAGAAACATTAAACTTATCACAGTATTGTGGTTCTTGATGTTTCTCTGTAAAGCACAATTTATCACAGTATTGCAGCAGCCTGAAGATGGAATCATCACTGAGGAAGAAATAATGTAAGCACAAAGCTGGGAGCAGGAAATCAAATGCTGGTTGATGGAGCCAACGTGGCCGGAAGTCATTTTTCTGATATGAAATTTTTCCGTTTTACATCTTGTTGCGGACCTTTTATTTAGATCATCAATTTATTCATAGTTACTTCATAGTTACTATTACTACTACTACTACTACTACTACTACTACTACTACTACTACTACTACTACCGAGCTGATGGTACCCTCGATCGGTACAAGGCTCGTTGGGTTCTCCGGGTTTCACTCAGCGCCCAGTCCAGTGGTTAAGCTGGCTACCGTTCGCACGGCTCTCCCATTGGCTCTCTCTCGCTCCTAGCCCGTGCATCAGCTGGATGTCATGAATGCTTTTCTGCATGGTACCTTGACTGAGACGGTCTACTGTAGCCAGTCTACGGGCTTCGTTGACTCTTCTCGTCCTGATATGGTCTGCCGGTTCAATAAGTCCCTCTACGGCCTCAAGCAGGTGCCTCGGGCTTGGTACTCTCGGTTTGCTACATTGCTGCTGACACTTGGTTTTGTGGAGGCCAAGTCAGACACCTCTCTGTTTATCTATCGCCACGGAGATGAGACTGCCTATCTGCTGCTATATGTTGTTGCTATATGTTGATGACATTGTACTCACTGCCTCCAGTCCGTCTCTACTCTGGCGTATCATCACCTCGCTTCAGCAGGAGTTTGCTATGAAGGATCTTGGTGTGCTGCATCACTTCCTCAGGGTCACAATTGAGCCTCGCCCCACAGGACTCCTCCTTCACCAGCGGTAGTACACTCTTGATATCCTAGAGCGAGCTGGGATGACTGACTGCAAGCCCTGCTCCACTCATGTTGACACTCAGGCCAAGCTGTATGAGGCCGAGGGCACTCCAGTCACCGACCCCACTGCTTACCGGAGTCTTGCCGGTGCACTTCAGTACCTCACCTTCACCAGGCCAGACATCACCTATGCAGTTCAGGAGATATGCCTCCACATGCATGATCCTGGAGAGCCCCACCTCCCTGCTCTCAAGCGCCTCCTCCGCTACCTCCACGACACTGTCGACTACGGCCTGCTACTCCACCGGTTCTCCTCCACCAAGCTCGTTGTCTACACCGACGCCGACTGGGCCGGTTGTCCGGACACTCGGCGCTCCACTTCCGGCTACGCTGTCTTTCTAGGAAGCAACCTGGCGTCTTGGTCGTCCAAGTGCCAGCCGGTGGTCTGCCGTTCTAGCGCCGAGGCGGAGTACCGCGATGTGGCTAACGGTGTGTGTAGAAACACCGCACACCCATAAAGGGGGGGTGACCTCATATATATATAGCCTGTATGGATTGCAGTACATGTACAATTGACAGTATGGTACTAATTCTAGACAGGCTATGCTAAGGTTACAATATACAAGGCCAATGGGCCGGATGCCTATATGGGCTGTTACAATTATATTCTAACACCCTCCCTTAGTCTAAGCGGGAGTGTCACGAACACAAAGACTGGACCTAAAGTCAGTGAACAGCTGTACAGGTAACCCTTTGGTCATAATGTCTGCGAACTGATGAGACGATAGAACATGGAGCACCCGAACCTGTCCCAAAGCAACCTTCTCACGGACGAAGTGTATATCTATCTCAATATGCTTCGTGCGGCGATGATGAACTGGATTGGCAGTCATGTAGATAGCACTGACATTATCGCAGTAGACGATCGTCGCCGAAGAGATGGGTGCATGAAGCTCCTGATGTAGCTGACGAAGTCAACAAGTCTCAGCCACAGCTTGCGCAACAGCACGATACTCAGCCTCCGCACTCGAACGAGAAACCATAGCTTGTCGCTTAGAGGACCAAGAGACTAAGTTGTCACCGAGGAAGACACAGTAGCCGGAAGTGGAGCGCCGAGAGTCGGGACAACCAGCCCAGTCAACATCGAAGTAGGCAGTCAAGCTGGTGATGCTACCTGTGCCGATGTGGAGCCCAGTGGAGAGGGTGCCCTTGACATACCGCAGGACACGCTTGAGCATTGCCAGATGAGGCTCGCGCGGGTCGTGCATGAAGAGGCAAACCTGCTGAACAGCATAAGCAAGGTCCGGACTGCGTGAGGTACTGCAGTGCACCGACGAGGCTGCGGTACTAAGTGACATCTGCCACTGGAGCGCCGTCCGTGGCAGAGAGCTTGGCCTGAGTGTCAACAGGAGTCGCCGTAGAATGACACTCAGCCATGCCGGCGCGCTGGAGCAGATCCACAGCGTACTGGCGCTGAGATAGGAACAGGCCATCAGCAGAACGCGTGACAGAGATCCCGAGGAAGTGATGAAGATCCCTGAGATCTGTCATGGCGAACTCGGAGTGAAGGAGCTCAGTGATGCGACGAAGAAGCTGGGTCGACGAGGCTGTCAGGATGATGTCATCGACGTAGAGTAGTAAGTAGGCGATGTCCGCACCCGCTTTGTAAACAAAGAAGGACGTATCAGAGGTCGATGCAGTGAAGCCGGACCGCTGGACAAAACCAGAGAACCGCTGGTGCCACGTCATGGGCGCCTGCTTAAGTCCATACAGAGACTTTTGCAGGAGGCAGACATGGTCGGGAGTCGTCGGGTCGACGAAGTCGGGTGGCTGCTGGCAGTAGACGGTCTCATTCAGATGACCGTGAAGAAAGGCGTTCTTCACGTCCAGCTGATGAATCGGCCACGAGCAAGAGGAGGCGATGCTGAGAACAGCCCGGATGGTGGCCGGTTTGACAACCGGGCTGAACGTCTCGTCGTAGTCGACGCCGTACCGCTACGAGAACCCACGAACGACCCATCTGGCTTTATGACGAGCCAGAGAGCCGTCAGCGTGATACTTGTGCTTGAAGACCCACTCGTCGGTGATGACGTTGGCATGAGGCGGTCGAGGGACTAGACGCCAGGTGCCATTGTCCATAACTGCCTTGTACTCGTCAGCCATTGCCGCGCGCCAAGTTGCATCGGCAAGCGCGGCACGAGAGTTGGCTGGCAGTGGCGAGGCCAGACCGGAGACTGCCGCGGTGAAGCCGTACCGCTGCATGGGCGGCGGCAGAGAACCCGTCTGGGCACGAGTCGTCCGTGTAGAGGCCTCTAGGACCTGGGGTACAGCCGCCTGCTGTACGGGAAGCGGCTGCACCACCTCCTGCGGTGCTGGAGCCGACGGTACCGCCTGCGGCGGCTGCGTAGTAGGTGCCGGACCTGGCCAGCGGCTGTAGTAGACGTCGTACCGCTGCCGCACAGGGGCAGAGGCGGCAGCACCTGCTGGCGGTCGAGGACCAGGAGCCGCCGTGCCCTGTCCCGGCCCCTGGAGCAACCGGTGGGCAGCACCATCCCACAGGATGGCACGGTCGAGCCCAACAGGATCGCCGGCGTCATCGAAATCAGACGAGGCAGGCTCAGTCGCGGTCCACAGGCGCCCACCGTCGGAGGTAGACGGAGGAAGCGCAGGAAGTAAGTCCTGTAACAAAAAGTCAAAAGAATCCGGTCGAGGCTTGGAGGCCGCAAACGGAAAGTGAGTCTCATCAAAAACGACGTGTCGCGAGATGATGATCTTGCGATTGGAGAGGTCAAGACACCAGTAGCCCTTCTGAGGAGGGTAACCGCGGAAGACGCACGCCGCAGAGCGAGGAGATAATTTGTGGCGAGTCGTGGCACTGAGGTTTGGGTAGCATAGACAGCGAAAAACCCGAAGGGTGGAGTAATCTGGCATCTTGTGGTGGAGAAGTTGATAGGGTATACCATTATTTTTGGACGAGGACGGCCGCCGGTTTGTGAGAAACACGGCGGTAGAGAGAGCTTCGACCCAATAGGGTGGAGGCATGGCGGCATGAATCAGAAGCGTGCGAACACCATTGTTCAGAGTGCGGAGCATGCGCTCAGCTTTGCCGTTCTGAGCAGATCTGTAGGGGCACGAGGTGCGAAGGAGGATGCCGCGGCTGGCAAAGAATGCGCTGGTGGCATTGTTGAGGAACTCGGTGCCATTATCTGCCTGAAAACGGCGTCGAGGAAAACTGAATTGTGTGTGAGCGTAAGCGACAAACTGAACAAGGTGATCATGAACTTCGGATTTATGGCGAAGAGGAAACGTCCAACAATAATGTGTAAAATCATCAACTAACACAAGATAAAATTTATAACCAGAAATACTCGTCGCGACTGGAGAGGTCCAAACATCACAATGAACAAGCTCAAATGGTGCTGATGTCCTAGAGACCGAACTAGTAAACGGCAGCCTAACATGTTTACCAAGCTGGCAGGCATGACAAACGCGGCGAGCTGCTTTATTACACTGGATAGCTGAAAGTTTATTTAGAGTAGCGACGACAGCGGGTGCGGGATGACCAAGGCGGGAGTGCCACAGCTCCGGGGACGACGGCGACATGACAGCGAGGTGGAAGGAGATGTGGTATGGTGTAGAGGTCCCCGCTGCTATTGCACCGAAGGAGAACCGTCTTGGTCTTAAGATCCTTACAAAAAAACCAGAGGCGTCAAACTCAATAGAACAGTTATTGTCGCGAGTAAGCTGTCGAACAGATAACAGATTACGAGTGAGTTGGGGAGCGACAAGAACAGTATCAAGACGAAAAGGACGATCAGCTATTTGAAGAACAGAAGTGCCACGACTATGAATGGGAATGGATTGACAGTTGCCGACCATAATGGAGGACGGTAGCGACGGGAGATGGGAAAGTAAAATACCGTCATTGGAGGACATGTGGGATGTCGCTCCGCTATCCATGACCCAGGGTGCAGACCCGCCCTGGATCGTCATCTGGTTGAGGGCGGCGATCAGGCTGGCCGAGTCCCAGCTGCTCGGAGGCCCGTACGCCGGGGGGCCGCCGGTGGAGAACTGCGGAGGCGCGAAGGCGGTGTGTGCCTGTGGAGGAGGCGTAGGTGGCGCACCCCACTGCTGCTGCTGGGGAGGCCACGGAGCAGCCCAAGGGTTGTTCCAAACCCAAGGGCCGGTTGGCTGACGTCCGCCGCCTTGCTGCTGCTGGTTGCAGCCACCGCCGCCGTTGCCACTACGGCCGCCCTTGCCCTTGCCACCGCCGCCACGATAGGTGGACGTAGAGAGGGTGGCCTGGCAGGACAGTGACGTGCAGGAAGGGGTGGTGGAGGCAGTCATAGCTGAAGCCGAGTCAGCCTTGCCCTCGTTGCCGAGGGGGAGCTCCTAGACGCGGAGCATGTTGGTGGCAGACTTGAAGTCGGGGAGTGGCGATGTGTTGGAGATGATGTCGGCGGTGTTGGCGAAGCGGGGGTTGAGGCCACGCAGAAGGTTGAGCACGAGCTGCGTAGGGGAGATGGTGTGACCGACCTCCCGCAGGGCATCAGCGGTGCGCTTCATCTGCTGGGCGTAGGCGTCGACGGAGAGGTCGCCCTGGGACAGGTTGTGGAACTCATACTCGAGGACGACGGCGCGGGACTCCTTGTTTGCCTGGAACAGGGCTTCGATGGAGACCCATAGAGCGCGGGCATCCTGTTTGGGCTCCATGGCGAGGTCGAGGACGGCGTCGTCGACAGAGCCGTACATCCAGCCGCGGAGGCAAGCGTCGGGCTGAGACCACGTGGGGTCAGCCGGACGTGCGTCTGTCGTGCCATCGATGTGGCCGAGCAGCCCGTACTTGCCGCAGAGGGCAGTGAAGAACACCTTCCACTTGGAGAAGTTCGGGCGCTCGAGGCTGAGCGCGATGGGAACGTGCTGCTTCACGTTAACGGTGGCGTAGGCGGCGAAGACGTCAGTGCGGTCTACCTCTCCACCAACCATGTTCAGCACCAGCGGACCAAGCATGTGAAGATCGACCTCCACTTTGTTCGGGATCGGGTCGCTATCGACGATGCTCGGGTCCTTCACGTCCCGACCACCTCGCAGTTTGCCGACATCTTCACCAAGGGCCTCCCGTCCTCCACCTTCTTCGAGTTTCGCTCCAGCCTCAACATCACCAGTGGCTAGTTGCGTCTGTGGGGGGCTCGTGTGTGTGCTCTTTTTTTCTTGTCCAGTCTCCAACTCCGCTGCGCCGGTAGTTGAGACTGCGGGGGGTGTTGGAGTATATGTATTCAGGACCATAAGGCCCATGTATGACTCTACTATATAGCTACCCTTCTAGGGTTAGCCCAATTAATCCAATCACTCTATTAAACACGGAGCACAGGAGCACACGAACCATAGATAGCATGCGGATCATGAAGTTCATCTTAGCATTGGAAAATAAATCACACAGTGGAGCTGCCCTAACATTGCAATGAAGGCAATTCCTTCTTTCACGGACCAATAAATTAAGGGGTTGTCAATTTACTTGAAGACAACTAGTCAACTATAGATAAAACCTCATGCAGGAATTGTGTATCAAGTAATCTCAAGATTATATGTTGCCAAATGTATGAACCACAGTACATGTTCTAAGGTGGAAAACTCAAAATACAATTGATCTTAGGATCCTTTCTAAAAAAACAATTTTAATGCCAAAGCAAAAAATCACCATGCAAGGGAGCTTGTTATAGTACTTACATTTGATAACTCAAGAATATAGCTTACGATTTTTTTTCAACTAAGATAATCTCTAGAGCTCAATATGAGGGAAACAACAAACCTGAAGATGATCTTCAGGTAGAACCTTTTTCTTGACTGCAAGGCATCTAGAAAATTAACCATTAAAAAGATTAAGCAACAGCAATAAAATGGTCAAAATGGACATACAGACAGCTGTTGCTGACAAGTATCACCGTTCCAATAGCTCTTCTGATTCCTTCAACTTCCCCATGGCTTCAAGATTTAAACTTAGGAGTTCAGCTGCATGTGCAGTGTCCAATGAATCCCATCCCTATGAAGCATGCAACAGATGAACTTCAGTAGGCTTTCAAGGAATGATTCATGACTCAAGAGAACTTTGACAATTAAAGTCAATATTTCCTGCACCTAGTGCTTTATCTTTTCTTATTCAACTTCCTTATTTGGTTTTCTGTTAGTTCTTTCATCAAGAAATAAACCACATCTAGAACCAGTAGGGCAGAACACTCTTTAGGTTCTTCTCCATATTCCACGTGAAAACATTAAGAAATATCCTGTCTAAGATCGGAAAAAGAATTTTCTTTTGGAGATTCTAGTGGCTCATAATTCTGAGATGAAGATGGAATAGGCATCGCCAAAGCCCTTCCCCCCCCCCCCCCCCCCCCCCCCCGCCCTCCACATGAAAAAGGTGATATAGCGTAATCCCCAGTTTAAAGTTTTTATGACCATACAAGTATAAACATTCAAGTTAAATCACCTTTCACGTTTTCAGTAGAGCGATGTTATGTGGTTGGTTGCCCATAACAAATGTTGGACAGCTGATCGCCTCGCCAAGAGGGGACTGCCTCACCCCGAATATTGTCCACTCTGCGACCAAGCTGAGGAGACAATCGACCACTTGCTTGTCTCTTGTGTTTTCACTCGAGAAGTGTGGTTTATCATCCTGCAGTTTTTTGGTCTGCATCCCCTAACCTCTCAGCCTGATGACACCTCCTTTAATGACTGGTGGGAAAATTCAGTTTCTAGAGTGGATGGTCAAATTAAAAAAGCTCTCAATTCTATCATAATTTTGGTGGCTTGGTTAATATGGAATCATCGCAATCGCTGCGTGTTTTATGGGATTACCCCCAACCTAAATGGTGTTCTGTTGCTCATTAAAGAGGAGATACTTCTTTGGAGTTTGGCTGGGGCTAGAGGAATCTCACATCTCCTTGCTCTAGTGCCAAGTGCAATCTGGGATTCTCTCTCTTGGTTAACGTCAAGTCTTTTTGGTGTAATAGGCAAGCAGTTGTTGTTTTCTGAGTGAGGAGTGATGTGTGGTGTGTATGGTGGTGTTTTTGTTGTTTTGTTGTGTTTTTTGGGGGGTGTTCACACCCCGTTTTTATTCTTCTTAATATATAATGATACACTGTTCTCCTGCCTGTTCGAGAAAAAATGTTTTATGTATGCACTGAAAATTCTCAATAAAGCAACTACAGAACTTATTTTCATTTGGCTATCTAAATAAACTTTGTATGTAAATTTTATGGGACTGCATGTGGCATTGTTACTGTGTAAAATGCTGCACAATTTTCTTTCACATTGTCAAGTGAATGCAGCGCAGTTATTATCATGCACCCATGTAACAGAAAACTGTAGAAGGCTCAATTTTTTTCGAACACGCAGGAGAGCTGCGTATCATTATATTGAAGGAAAAAAAAGGGAGTCTTACAAGGTCCCAAACCACACACACACACACACACCTAATACAGCAGGATAGAAGGCTCATTTTTGCAGTAAACTTCTTTGCAAAAGCCAAAAGGAATGCAATGGACAGCATGTGTTTCACAAAAGCCCAGAATTTACATTGTCAACTGCTGAAGTTAGAATCCTTATGCCATAGTACAGCATCCTGAATTATGATTATGCAGTTCTGGCATTGAAAATAGAGTGCATATTTGACATCCCACATGCAACTATCGATAAAGGGTCTTTTTAGTGGAAGGATATTTTGAAGCTCTGTGATCTATTTAGTGGAATTGCTAATCGCAAAATTGGGAATGGATCTACTGTTCTTTTCTGGTCAGACTTATGGAATGACAATGTCATGCAGAATAACTTCCCTAGACTTTTCACCTTTGCCAAAAACAAGAAGATTTTTGTGTTGCAGTTTCTTTAAATCAACAACCTTGAGCCACAATTTCACCTCCCATTGTCTGAACAAACTTACCAAGAATACCAAACAATGCAAGACTATATTCAAACTGTACAGGTTCAACAGGACACAAAATACTACTGGCACTATATTTGGGGCAGAAGCAGCTATACTTCTTCTAAATTCTACAACTTCCCCTATAGAAATGGTCAGCCTCCTGCCCCTTTCCTTTGGATTTGGGATTCAAACTGCTGTAACAAAAAGGGGGCGTACCCAGTGCCGTGGGCTCCCGCACTGCGGGGTCTGGGGAAGGGAAATAGCCCGCAGCCTTTCCCGCACAAATGTGCAGAGGCTGGGGCTCGAACCCTGGACCTCTTGGTCACAGGCGGTAAAGCTCTACCGCTTGCACCAGGGCCGCCCTTCATTCAACAAGGAATCTTCTGGCTCATGATTATGGATAGGCTAAACACAAGGAATCTTCTCAAAAGAAAAAAAAAACAAGTTGGAGGGCAACAACTACAACTGTGTTCTCTGTAATCACAATGTTGAGGAAACTGTTTTTTCATCTTTTCTTTAGTTGCCCTTTCAATCAGGCCTGCTGGCGTCACTTGAATATGCACTGGAACTTCCAAAGTGATTTCTTCCAAATGATGATGCAGTCAAAACAGCAATACCAGAATCCCTTCTTCATGGAGATCTTCACCATTGCTGCCTGGCACATATGGAAGCAGCGAAAGAATTTAATTTTTGACAGAGGACGGCCTTCTTTCTCCTGGAAATGCTCCTTCCTAGATGAGTCTAGACTGCAAGCTCTTAGGATGACTGAGGATAATCACTCTTCTTTCCTCCTTTGTTTGGATCTTTTTTCTTAATTTTCTGGCTGTCAAGTGGCTCTCTCAGCTTCCTGGGTGACTTTTGTTCTCCTCGCTTCTTTGTACAATTCTTTCCTTTTATATATAAAATCTCACAGGGGGGTTTCCCTGCTGTATTTTACGCTCAAAAAAAGTTTAGGAACAAAAATTATATTAATATCAACCGCTGGCCAACCAGAGATCGTGCAGTTCGATGAGGGAGTTGGTAAGTTTGGGATGTTCAATGACCCCTTTGGTTCTGATAACTACGTTGCTATCATCCTGGATATGCAAATAGAAGGGAAAGAGCTGAAGCAAGACTTTGACCTCAAAATCCAAGGCACTAGATGGGTGATGTGCATGCAAGCATAGGCTTTCCAGAATTTAGATTAATCTTTCCCCCAGACATTAAAAAATGGACAAAACAATGTGAAAATATTGTGCTCAGAAGCATGGATAGTGCAAAAGTCAGAAAAATCAGCACATAGATGAGCTCAAGCAACAATTTAAGGCATGCACCATGTTCCAGATCATCGTCATACTAAATGGAGATGTCACAAGGGGAGTGTTGAACAAACAGTAAATAAAGTGTACATATTGCCATGCCTTTGAAAGCTCCAGAACATGCAATATCTTCCTTTGCCAGATTCCAGCTTCAGCAAATCGTCTTGATTTTATTAACTCCTGCAATGAAGTAACAAACAACAATTCAGATCAAGCAAAAAGTATCAAATTACAAACATAATTCCAGACATAAGTAAAAGAAATTACTGCAGCTAGTCTGCACTGACCTGCTAGGACCACCAAACATTAACATCGACAGTCCCTTAAGTGAGACAGAACATATCATATCAATTCAGAGAAACCAAATGTTTTTCATAGATTATTTTTATTATTGTTCAATAGACATTGCATTTTTTTTTAGCCCACAAAGGCTCGACATGTTCAACAAATGAGTGTTGCAGAAATGCGCATGTTGCGTTGGATCTGTGGTCACACAAGAATGGACTGAGTTCGGAATGATGATATACGTGATCGCCTAGGGGTGGCACCAATTGAAGAAAAGCTTGTCCAACATCGGTTGAGATGGTTTGGCCATGTCCAGAGGAGACCGTCAAATGCACCAGTGCGCTGTGGAGTCCCAAGCCAAGCTAATAATATAAGGAGAGGCAGAGGAAGGCCAAAGTTGACATGGGCGGAGGCGGTGAATAGGGATTTAAAAGCTTGAGATATATCTAGAGATCTATGTTTGGATAGGATTGCCTGGAAAGCAGCTATTGAAGTGCTGGAACCATGACTTGGGTATCTTGTTGGGTTTCAACTCTAGCCTACCCCAACTTGCTTGGGACTACAGGCTTTGTTGATGTTGATGTTGATGTTGAATAGACATTGCATTTTTCCATACCATGGCAACTTAACTCGCAAGGTTGTTTGTGTCAATTATTTCTATTATCTCTATAAAACGTGTTATCATTTGTTAAGAATAATTTCAAATACCCCTTAATTTAAGTCCAAAATAAGATTTCAAAATATGCCAAATTTTCCAGTTCCAAACCACTGCCTCCAGATTTTTTTTTTTTTTGAAACAATGGCAGGAGCTGTGCCGCTCAATTAAGACGAAAGAATTTATGTACAAAGGGCTAGTCAACGGAATGACAAAAGACCACCCGAGGGGCTAACCAACCCATGCGACGCAGCTGAGCACTAACACAACACACTACTATGGGTCACTGTTGCCGAGCATGGCTGAAGACGCCAGCAGCTCCGAAATTCCATGGTAGTCCACACACAATCCACCCTCCGACTCACCCGAAGCAAATGGCCGCCACTAGTCATCGTCGCTATAGAATAACACCGCACACCCTAATTAGGGGGGTGACCTTCATTATATAGCCTAATAGGCTAGGGTTACAATATACAAGGCCAATGGGCCGGACGCCCATATGGGCTGTTACAATTATATTCTAACACCCTCCCTCAGTCTAAGCGGGAGTGTCACGAACACAAAGACTGGACCTAAAGTCAGTGAACAGATGTACAGATAACCCTTTGGTCATAATGTCTGTGAACTGATGAGACGATGGAACATGGAGCACCCGAACCTATCCCAAGGCAACCTTCTCACGGACGAAGTGAATATCTATCTCAATATGCTTCGTGCGGCGATGATGAACTGGATTCGCAGTCATGTAGATAGCACTGACATTGTCGCAGTAGACGATCGTCGCCGAAGAGATGGGTGCGTAAAGCTCCTGAAGTAACTGACGAAGCCAACAAGTCTCAGCCACAACGTGCGCAACAGCACGATACTCAGCTTCCGCACTCGAACGAGAGACTGTAGTCTGTCGTTTGGAGGACCAAGAGACTAAGTTGTCGCCGAGGAAGACACAGTAGCCTGAGGTGGAGCGCCGAGAGTCTGGACAACCAGCCCAATCAGCATCGGAGTAGGCGATCAAGCTGGTGATGCTGCCGGTGCCGATGTGAAGCCCGATGGACAGGGTGCCCTTGAAGTACCGCGGGACACGTTTGAGCATCGCAAGATGAGGCTCGCGCGGGTCGTGCGTGAAGAGGCAAACCTGCTAAACTGCATAGGCGAGGTCCGGACGAGTCAGCGTGACGTACGGTAGAGCACCGGCGAGGCTGCGGTACTGAGTGGCATCCGCCACCGGAGCGCCGTCCGTAGCTGAGAGCTTGGCCTGAGTGTCAACAAGAGTCGCCGTAGATTGACACTCAGCCATGCCGGCACGCTGGAGCAGGTCCACAGCGTACTGGCACTGAGACAGGAAGAGGCCATCAGCAGAACGCGTGACAGAGATCCCAAAGAAGTGAAGAAAGTCCCCGAGATCTGTCATGGCGAACTCGGAGTGAAGAAGCTCGGTGAGGTGTCGAAGAAGCAAGGTTGACAAGGCTGTCAGGACGATGTCAGATCCCACGATGTAAACAAAGAGGGACGTGTCGGAGGCCGAAGCTGTGAAGCCGGACCGCCGGATGAAGCTGGAGAACCGCTGGTGCCACGCCCTGGGCGCCTGCTTGAGTCTGTACAAGGACTTTTGCATGAGGCAAACGTGGTCGGGAGCCGCCGGGTCGACGAAGCCGTGCGGCTGCTGACAGTATACCGTCTCGTTCAGATAGCCGTGGAGGAAAGCGTTCTTCACGTCCAGCTGATGGATCGGCCAGGAACGAGAGGCGGCGATGCTGAGGACGACCCGGATGGTGGCCGGTTTGACAACCAGACTGAACGTCTCGATCAACAGTAGAGCACCGGCGCTGACGCCCCTGACTGCCGCCGCTGCCTCCGCCTTCGCCATCCACTACCGTCGACGGCCCTAGAAGTAAGTGACGTATCCAGTTGTTGGAGCTCCGGATCCGGCCGTGTAGACACCAGATCCGCCGGTCTAGCACAGTCGGCGACCCGAGCAGCCGGTAACCCGCCGACGTCGCCAACAACCATAGCGGACTTCCGACGGGCTCCATGTCGCCCGTGCGGGAGGAAAGCCGCCGGTTCCGCTGCTTGCGCTACTAGCTCGCGAGAGGAGCCCCGCCGCCGCCATCCTAGCGAGCCGCGTTGCCATGCCAATGGCTAGCTCCGGCGGCGGCACGGCGAAAGGGGAGGGAAGGGAGCGACGTGGGGTCAATGTGAGGATGTCTTATGCCTCCAGAAAAAATTATTTCGTTCAAATTAATCGTGCATAAACAGGCTACATGCAGAGGTTATAGGGGTGGAAGAGCGGAGGGCGAGGCCTAGGCAGACGGCAGCGGGTTGGCGTCGTAGGTTGCAACAATATGTTGCTTCTGCTCCATTTCCTCAATAATGCTTACAAGATATATATATATATATCCCTTCTAAGAGATCCTATTTTAAGAAATAAATAACCTATTTGGGGAAAATAGCAAATAATAAATAACAAGGATAATTTGGCTGTTAGCCCGTCTAATCTGGGTGCCTCCAAGACTAGGCGCCCCCTAGCCATCTGTTGTGCAAGCACCAAGTATACTGGACACTGGTAATAACATCTGTTCTTCCCGCCTAGGGAAACAACTCATCCTCGAGCTAGAACTCGGGGCAGAGATAGCGGCTCCCAAGTAGCATCTTAAACAGTCATGCCCTACTATTAGACGAGAATATGCCAAATGTCAACGGTCATGCCCTGCCATTGGACGAGAATATGCCAAATGTCGTAGCGGAGCTGGGCATGCAGGACCTTGGACAGAGCAGGCAGGAGACGCCCGCAGGCGACATCACCCCCAAAGCTGGTGGAGACGGTGATGCGTCTCCGCGGTGAGGCTTCAACAAGCCCACGTGGAAGACATTATGCCGATGGACACCCTCCATAAACTTGAGACGATAGGCCACCATACTTACGCATTCCAACGCCTGAAACGGGCCGACGTAGCGAGGGCCAAGCTTGCATTTGGCGCGAGGATCCAGCGTGCGCATCGAGCGGTGGAGCAAGAGCTGCCAAACCCGGTCACCCACAACAAACTCCAAGTCAAAATGATTGGCGGCGTAGTAATGCTTGGAGAGATGCTATGCCTTAAGTAGATGTTCCCAAACTTCAGCCATGAACTCATCACGCTCCCGTAGAAGGTTATCGATGGCGTCCGTGTGGGTGGCAGCGCTGTATAGGGCAGCAGAGGCAAAGGCAACCCATATACCACCCTGGAACGGCGTCAAGCGTAAGGCGTTGTGGAAGGTGTTGTCGCAGTACTTTGCCCATGGCAGCCAATGTAGACCGGTGACACAGTGAAGGTACATGGCCAGCACCTTGTTCACTACCTCCAACTGGTTGTCCGTCTGTGGATGGAAAGCCGTGCCCATGCGAAGAGTGACACCGGCCATCTTGAACAAGTAGCGCCACACATGACCGGTGAAGGCAGGGTCATGGTCACTCACGATGGAGGTGGGGAACCCATGGAGGCGAACAATTCCATCAAAGAAGTCCTTGGCAACAGATGTTGGCGCCCAAGTAGCGGGCAGACAGACATGGTGACCAGTAGTGTAGAGGTGGAGGCAGGCGACGGTAGGGTGGTGGTGAGAGGGAGGCAAACACCGTTGATACCAAATTGATTGGGCTAGGAGTCTTACCGTAGTTCCTTTGGAGGTTGTAGGGGTGGAAGAGCAGAGGGCAAGGCCTAAGCAGACGGCTGGGAGTTCGCGCCATGGTGATCACGGCGCAGGGAGGAAGAGGGTGACGAGGGCTCAGTTAGGGCTCCCAAGGGAAGCCGGCAACAATATGTTGCTTCTGCTCCATTTTCTCAATAATGTTTACAAGATATATGCATCCCTTCTAAGAGATCATATTTTAAGAAATAAATTACCTATTTGGGAGAAATAGCAAATAATAGATAACAAGGATAATTGGGTTGTTAGCCCATCTAATCTGGGCGCCTCCTAGCCTAGGCGCCCCCTAGCCATCTGTTGTCAAAGGCTTCGATGAACCATAAAAGTATAGATAAGTATAGACCTATTATTTTTGCGGGATCAAGAATCCTGCTTGGATGCATTGAATTTCCACTATGTTCAAACTATTTGTGCAACATATATAATATTTTATTAGTGACACTTTAGTTGTAAAATGTCAAGCATTTGATAGTTTGGATTGAAAACATTTGATGGTTTGGATTTAAATATGGTGGATATTTTCTACACATATGAATAACTTAATGATGATGCCCCCAATAAAATAAATCCATAACTTCTTGTGCCAAATTTCAGAATAGGTGCTTACTCTAGAGAGATACTTCATTCTTTGTATACATGTTGGTGAATCGCCGAGCCCAGCTTCCTAAGTAAATTATATAATCTTCATGAAACACTTGCATGCACAATTGGTGGATTCAAACATACAAACTGAAATGGTAAACATACCTCAAGTATTCTAATAGACTCTTCAGCAAGGCATTCTGCATTTTTTCTTTTTCCTTGTAGACTGAGCACCTAAGAACATAAAATAAGTTAGATTATGGGACCAAACACAAATGCAGAGTTAGAAGAGACCAATTTTAATTCATAGGCATGTTATTATTTTCAAATCATTTCTTCTTCTATGACAAAGAAATGGTAACAAAAGGAATGGCAAAGATTGTAAGCGTACTCTGCTTGGCTATGAATAAATCCAAACATACTAAGCGTCACATATACTACGCTACACATGACAGGATCAGAGTCACAAAAACTTTCTGAACAATAGTGTCACGGAGTCACAATAGTATATCAATGTATATTCAGTTTCCTGTGATGATTACTTCACAGACTTTATTATATTCTATATTTTTATTTAAACTATATTAGGGGATAAAAAAATATGATTATGTGTAAAGGCAGTATTAGAAACATGCAAAATCACATGATACATGCTACTTCTAGCGCACATGGCACGAGCAGGCACCTTGGACGAGCAGCAGCAGGTGAACATCTACACCACCGGGCTCCTGGAATGTTAGAGGAGTCAATGGCCTATTGGGCCTTAGCCCAGTAGGGTTAATTAGTCGCTTAGGGGCCAGGCACAATGCCCTCCTCCGCACCGGCCAGCACCGTCGCTTCGCCACCGCTGCCGTCCATGCCGTTGTCCACGGCGTCGTTGTCCACGGCGTCTTCCGAGCTCTCGGACGCGTCCACGTCGTCCGGGGTCGCACTCACCCTCGAGTCCTTGGCCGGTGTGGTCGAGCGGATGGGCCGCAACATGGATCTGCTCAGCACCAACATGGCCGCCATGCAGGCATCCTTGGCTGGCCTGATCCCACCGCCTCCCCCACCCCAACACCATGTGCCACCACCGCTGCCCTCCGTGGAGCTGTCAATGCAACTGACGATCTTCCCCTACGACATGCCACAGCATAGCAGGACGGGGGTGCCTCTCCATCAGCTGCACTGGCCGAAATATTGCATGGACAGCGCACCATCTTCAAGCGGCGGCGCCGTGTCATCCCTGCCAATCAGCTGGCTACAGCAGCAACCTTGCTGCTTATCGAGAAGAGGAAGGAGATTGCGCGAGAGACAGCCCGCCAGGTGTCGGCGGCAATGCAACTGCAAGCTGCTGCACGTGGCCTCCTAGCGCGTCGTCGGGTGCAGGAGATGCGCGATCTGCAGGTCATTCAGCCATGCACCCCTTCACCGCTCCTCCAAGTTGCGCTTCGCTACGTGGAGGACCTCGATCTCGTCCGCTGCGTCGGGGATCTTGACTTCTCCGTGGGAGGCGAACTCAAAATCAGCAACCATCCGACAGGGAGAAGGCATAGGTTCACCGGCAGGAGCACACCGCGCAAGGCTGTCACATTCCACTACCGGCCAACGCGAGGGCGCCTCCGCTGGTCATTATGACCAATTCCGGGTGGCCATACACGTGCGTCCCTTTCATCTAGATGGTCTCCATGGGATCCAGGTGGCTACCCACGTGTAGGTCCAGCATGCGGAGGGTGTCCACTTTTAATGTTCAGGTTGAGAATAATAAAATAAGCCGATATGTAAAAGGCTTGTTTTCAGGTGTTAGTTTTGGGTCTAGCAGAGTCATCGTTAGGTTGCAGCTCGAGGACGAGCTTGCATATCCAGGTGGGGTGTAGTGTTAGAGAAGTCAATGGCCTATTGGGCCTTAGCCCAGTAGGGTTAATTAGTCGCTTGCTTAGGGGTAGAGTCAGACCTCTCTATATAATGAGAGGAGATGTATCAATCTAATCAAGTAAGAATTAAGAAGGAAATCTCTTCCCTCTTGCCCGGTCGTGGGCAAAGGCCCCCGGCCGGCCCTCTCTCGCCCTCACAGCCCTAGCCGCCGCCGCTGCTGCGTGAACAGTACCCGCGGGCACTGTAGCACCGCGGGTACTGTAGCACAGCAGCGACACTAGGGTTGAGAGGAGAGACGACGGTTGCTGTGCTACAGTACCCGCGGCGCTACAGTCCCGCGGGTACGGTTCACGCAGCGGCGGCGGCTAGGGCTGCGAGGGCGAGAAAGGGTCGGTCGGGGGCCTTTGCCCATGGCTGGGCAAGAGGGAAGGGATTTCCTTCTTAATTCTTGCTTTATTAGATTGATACATCTCCTCTCATTATATAGAGAGGTCTGACTCTACCCCTAAGCAAGCGACTAATTAACCCTACTGGGCTAAGGCCCAATAGTCCATTGACTCCTCTAACATGGAACCATTAAAGTCCGATGTTGAGTTGTAGAACCCACAGGACATGGAGATGGCTATGACCCTCGCCTGGGCATACGAACGACGACTTGTGGTACTCGCTGACCCCAATAAATCTACAGCCAACAAGCCAGCCCCCACGCCACTAGCCTTCAAGGCGACTGTTGGCACAAAATATGATGCACTTTTATATAACTAAAATGATGCCACCAACCTCAGGATCAAGGATAAACAAACACATCATGAGCATATTTTATCAAATAACCAGTTCCACATGTCCATGAGTGTTTGAGTGCAGGAATGAAGAAATGGAGCAAAGGAGAGCCAATGGGACCCACATAGGGGGTCGGCCGACCACCCTATGGGCCCACCTGGCTCCCCTCTCGGCCATGATCCAAGAGAAGCATCCCAGAGTGATTTCCAACCCTTGGATCACTCTGTGTTTTCTCTCAACGGCTCACATGCATAGCACATGGATCCATGGGCCCACACCAAGGAGATAAACGTAACAATCACCTCAGAACCAACATCCAACATCTATGACAAGTGGGACCAGCACCTGGGAGAACGAGGTGGGCCAGAGCGCGGGGGGTCGGCCAACCCTCATCTGGGCCCACCAGGCCCCCGATTGGTCCCTGACCAGTGGGACCACCTACCATAGGGGGGGTCGGCCGACCGCCCCCTAGGTCGGTTTGGCCCCCTCCAACCGCCATACCTATTCCCACATGTGGAAGATCACCACCATCCACCCTTGGTCGGTTCAAGAGTCGGTTGGATCCAAGGGTGGAGGATTGAAGGCCCTGGATCGCTGACGTGGCGATGGAGTAGCCCCTACTCCACCCCCCACTATAAATAGAGGGTCACACCCCCCTCTCTACACATGGTGAAGAAGCCTACAAGCTCTATTCCTTAGATTGTTCTAAGAGTTAGTCTAGAGTGGGAGTTAGAGTTGAGTCCAGCTGCACTCGGGATTTCCGGAGTTGTCTTCTGGAAAGTCTGGTATAGCTCTTGTATCTTTCTTTCTTTGTAAGACTTTATCTTATTCAATATATATCTTTCTCTCTACTTTACTTAGTATTTACTTTGAGCATTTCTATACTAGATATAGTCTTGTTATATGCTTTTGCTCTTTAATAGCCTTTACATCAATAGTCTGTGATCCTTGTGACCTTTCCCGTATGCGATCATTAACTGTCATAGGGTGCTTTGATTATAGATCGTAGTCAAAGTAGTAAGTTGTGTGTAAATGTGGTGCTTATACATTATCTTATCCTTGGTTATCGCTTGCTGCACGGATTATTTGTGGTTGCTAGCAAGAGGTGACAGCCTTGTCTAGTCGTTGTATTCCACCACGTGTTTTTAGGCAAGTTCTTAAAAGGTAAGGCCCCTGTAAGAAGAGGGCGTGGTCCGATAGGAGTTTTGTCCTCCTACTGATCTATCCCCTCGCCTAGCATACTTGTATTGAGGAGACAAACTATAGTGTTTAGACTAGTTACATGGCTAAGTATATAGAAGTAGAGTGAAGTACTTAGGAGTCCCTATACTCTCTCGTTGTCCTCCCACCTAGCTAATCTATCTAGTCCGTTCTAAGTATCTTTTACCTTGGCTTATTCATTCATCAACCCCTTCCTATCACATATATCGTTTACCCCTCTATACTAGTTGGTACTAAGTTGACGTGCTCTCTAGGATCTCTATCCAATTATCATTTCTAGCAAAGCTTTCCTTTGGGAAATTATAAATTACGATATCTTGGAATACTCCTAGGTGAAGTGCTACAACGGTATAATCTGTGCGCTTGCGGATTTATCCAATAGTCATAAGAAATACCAACAGCGACTACACCGTCATCCCTATCGACGGCGCCCAGACATGGCACGACCTCAGCTCATCCAACTCGTCCCTTCAAGCGCCTCACACCTGAAGAGATGACGATACACCGCCAAGCAGGACTTTGCTTCAACTGCGACAAGCCCTTCTCCAGCGGCCACAAGTGCAAGCACCTCTTCGACATCACGGTCCTCAACAACTACGACACTAACGACACCCTCCTGATGATGATAGGTACAACATGTTGGTCACTGGACTAACAGCAAGGTGAGTAAACCACTCACCTACAACCTCACACACTAGAGCTAGAGGTGGAAGAAAGGGGTGAGCACAGAATACACACACACTCACGAGCTGTAGCTCTGTTGCTAGTATTGCTCACTGGATGTGGGAAACTGAACTGATTCCATTGACATGCAGGAGCTACTACATATACAACTCTAGCTACCAACTAAAGGTACACTAGTACCACTATAGTCAACATCTACCTACTATGCTAATGACAACCACTACTTGGCACTATTTGCCTTACATCTACAGTAGATAGGTACTGCAGCAGGGTTGACAAACTTGCCACCACCCTGTTGCGCAGGTACAAAGGAGTAGCAGATTATGTCTTACAATTCTTCCCCTAATCCTGCTGCTACCCTAATGCCTTGATTTCCACCGAGCCAATCATCTTCTTCAGTTCTGAGAAACGAAGTCGACCGAGTGACTTGGTGAGGATGTTAGCGAGCTGTCGATCGGTCTCAACAAACTCGATGACAATCTGTCCTACATCAACGCAATCCCGAAGGAAGTGAAACTTGACGTCGATGTGCTTGCTCCGGTCATGGAGGACAGGGTTCTTGGCGAGGGCGATGGCTGGTTGTCCACCATCAGAGTCGGTGGAAGAGCTTCCCCGCCGATCAGCTCACCCAGCAGCCGACGCAACCAAACTGCGTGGCACGCCGCTTTGGCTGCTGCCACGTACTCCACCTCGCATGTAGACAGTGCCACCACCTTCTGTTTCAGCGACAGCCATGAAATTGGGGCCGAGCCAAGGAAGACGAGCACACCCGAGGTGCTCTTCCGCCCATCGATGTCACCCGCCATGTCTGCATCGCTGAAGATCATGAGCTTCAGCCCACTTCCGCCGCCTGTCTTAGGGAAAATGATCCCATGATCCATCGTCCCCTTGACGTAGCGCAGTAGCCGCTTCACTGCAGCCAGTGATCCTCCCGAGGATCTTCCATGAAACGGCTGACATAGCTCACGGCGAACGCAATGTCCGGCCTCGTGTGGACTAGATAGCGCAGCCCGCCGACGATGCTCCGGTAGAGTGTCGCATCTACCTTCGCTGCGGTGCTGGCCTTTGTCAACTTCAGCCACTCCTCTATAGGAGTCGCGCATGGCTTGCAATTAGCCATGCTGCTCCGCTACAACAGCTTCGCCGCGTACGCGCTCTGACCAAGCGCGAGTGCCTCCTTCTCTTGCTTCACTTCAATGCCGAGGTAGCAGGAGAGTTTGCCGAGATCGCTCATTCGAAAACGAGCTGCCATCTCGCGCGCCGGTGACGATCAAATCGTCCACATACACGTCGACGATGACCTCCTCCTTCCGCCATCGTCGCGTGTACAGCGCGTGCTCTGTGGCGCAGCGATTGAACCCAAGCCCGCCCATCGTGGCATCGAGCTTGGCATTCCATGCCCGCGGGGCTTGCCTAAGCCCGTAGAGCGCCTTGCGCAGACGGAGCACCTTGTGCTCTGCTCCCTTGACGGCGAACCCCGGAGCTAGCTTGACGAAGACCATCTCCGCCAGCTCGCCGTTGAGGAAGGCCGACTTGACGTCAAGGTGGCGAACATGCCAGTCCTTCGCTGCTGCTAGGGCCAGCAACAGCCGAACGGACTCCATGCGCGCCACTGGCGCAAAGACTTCCTCGAAGTCGATGCCCTCGCGCTGGACGAAACCGTGGGCAACGAGGCGTGCCTTGTGCTTGACAATGGCACCGCGTTCGTCCCGCTTCACCTTGTACACCCACTTCAGCCCAATTTGACGGCAGCCTGGAGGTGGATCAACGAGCTCCCATGTCTCATTGTCCTCAATCGCCTTCATCTCCTCTAGCATTGCCCGCCTCCAGTTTGCGTCCTGCTCGGCCTGCGCAAACGTAGGCGGCTCCTCCGCACTCACCAGGAGCAGCTCCTAATCATCCAGCAGCCGACTCACCAAGCCTGGAGCTGCTGCATTGCCGATGACGTTGTCCACGCAGCGGAAGTGCACCTCCTCGCCGTCATGGAATGCATCCATGAACTCGCTGAAGTCGCTGGGTGGAGAGGTGAACTCCAGCGGAGGTGTCCCCTGTCCTGCCATCGCAGGGGACTGTGGTGGAGATGAATGCGCTGCTGCTGATGGGGACTGCTCAGCAGCCTGCTGTCCAGCAGCAGCGCCACCTCCTCCTTCTCCTTCTCCTTGGATCACCAAGTGCTCGATGGTGAAGATGCTGCTAATACCAGCAGCTTCCCCCAAGCGTGAGTCTTCCAGTCCCAAGCTGCCATCTCATCGAACACCACATCCCTAGAGATCACCACCTTGCCTCTCTTGGGATCATAGAGCTGATAGGCCTTGCTGCCCTCCTCATAGCCCAACAACACCATGGGTGTGCTTCTGTCTTCCAGCATGCCGAGGTGGGGCTTTGTGTTCTTGACATGGCCAATGCAGCCAAATGTCCTTAGGAAGGAGACATTCGGCTTGCGTCCATGCCAAGCCTCAAACGGCGTCTTGCCTTCCAGGGCCTTGGTGGGCGCGCGGCTGAGGATGTATACCGCCGTGCTCACTGCCTCTCCCCAGAACTCCGCCGGCATGCCCTTCGCCTTCAGCATGCTGCGAGCCATGCCAACCACCGTCTGGTTCCTCCGTTCCACCACGCCATTCTGCTGTGGCGAGTACGGCGCGATGTGGTGTCGCACCACACCCTGATCTGCGCAGTACGCAGCGAATTCCACCGAGCTGAACTCGCCGCCGCAATCTGTCCTCAGCACGCACAACTTCTTCCCAGATTCTGCTGCTCACGCCTGAAACTTCTTGATCGCCTCCGCTACCTCGTCCTTGCTAGTGAGGAGTTGCAGCCACATGTAACGGCTGCAACCATCAACTAGCAGAAGGAAATACCTTCGTCCTCCATGCATGGCCGGTGTGATTGGCCCACAGAGGTCGCTGTGGACCAGCTCGAGGGCATCCACCGCGTGATACTTGGCTGCCATGGGGAATGGCAGCCTCCTCTGCTTCCCAGCTAGGCAGCTGTCACATAGCTCGCCTGCGTGCTTGATGCGAGGAAGCCCCTTGACCATCTTCTCCAGCTTGCCAAGGGCGTCGAAGCTGAGATGGCCGCGTGCATGCCACAGCCATGGCTCCTCCATGCACTGTGCAGCCAGGCAGATGGGCTGCTCCACCTTCAAGTCGAGTAGGTACAGCCCGGTTACGAGAGCGTTCTACCTTCGCAAGTAGTCGCTGCTCCCTGTCCCGAATGCTCAGGACGCCACTCTTGATCAGCACCTCGCACCCGCGCTCGTCCAGCTGCCCAATGCTGACGATGCTGGAACGCAGTTGGGGGATGTAGTACGCATCCGTCAACGCACGGTGTTCGCTGTTCTGGCACCGGAAAATCAGAGTGTCGCGACCTCGGATCTCGACCTTCGAGCCGTCGCCGAACTTCACCGACCCCGTCACGCTGCCATCGAGCTCGGAGAACGCCGCCTTGCAGCCAGTCATGTGGGGGGCACCGGAGTTCGGGTACCACCTCTGTTCTGCATCGCCGCTCACCCGTCCGAGATGGACTTGGGCGCGTGGCTCGTCGAGGTCGATAGCCTGCGATGCCTTCACCGGCTCCGCCTTCACCACCTCCTTTGTCTTCTCCTCTGCCTCGACGTCGTGCAGCGCACAGAACGTCGCCATCAGGAGAGTAGGCTCGTCGTCATCCACATGTGCCAAGTGAGCCTCGGCCTTCTTCTCCTTCATGTTCGGGCACTCCTTGGTCCAATGGCCAGTCTTCCCGCAGCAACGGCAAGTGTTCCTGCCAATAGGCTTGCCATCCTTCTTCTTCTGCGGGGGTTTGCCGCGGCGCTTGGCATCACCGCCGCGGCTGGAGTCAATGTCGCGGCTGGAGGAGTTTCCCCCGGCCTTCTTCTCCTTCATCCGGGCTGCCCACTCCTCTGTCAGTAGCAGCTTGCCGCTGCTGGGTGTCGCCATCTCCTCCGCGCGCTCATCCACCGCCCGCAAGCGCCTAGTCAAATCCTCAATGGTGAGGGTCGACATGTCCAGCATCGTCTCGATGGAGAGAGCGATCTGGGTGTACTTGGGCGGCACGACGCGCAGGTACTTGGAGATGGCCTCCTCGTCGATGGTGACGCCATGCGTTGCCAGCTGACTGACGAGGGACTGCAACCGGAGGGAGAAGTCCTCCACTGCCTCTCCGTCGTGGAACTTGAGGTTGTCGTACTCCCGCCGCAGCTGCTGCGCCTTCGCCTTCTATGCGCGGTCAGACCCGACCCGCATGGCCTTGAGGGCAGCCCAAGCATCCTTGGCTGAGTCCTTCGACCCCAACGGTTACCGATACTGCGGCGGTACAGCGGCTAGGATAGCCTCCAACGCCGAGCAGTCCTCCTCATCTTCAGTGCCGGGGTCGATCGCCTTCCAGAGTCGTCGGGCTGTGAGCTTGACCTTCATGGTCACTGCCCACTCGCCGTAGTTTGTGCGGGTTAGGACCAGCCAGCAGGTCCCGCCGACGTCCCTCACGGTCCGCACGACGACCTCCTGGCGTGGCTGAGCACCCACGGTATTCCCACCGCTAGTGCCCACCTCCGATGTGCTCGCAGAAGCCATTGTCGGTGATCAGCCGAGCAATGGAGACAACCATGCAGCTTTGATACCACTTGTTGGTCCCTCGACTAACAGCAAGGTGAGTAAACCACTCACCTGCACCCTCACACACTAGAGCTAGAGGTGGAAGAAAGGGGTGAGCACAGAATACACACACACTCACGAGTTGCAGCTCTGCTGCTGGTATTGCTCACTGGATGTGGGAAACTGAACTGATTCCATTGACATGCAGGAGCTTCTACATATCCAACTCTAGCTACCAACTAAAGGTACACTAGTACCACTATAGTCAACATCTACCTACTATGCTGATGACAGCCACTACTTGGCACTATTTGCCTTACATCTACAGTAGATAGGTACTGCAGCAGGGTTGACAAACTTGCCACCACCCTGCTGCGCAGGTACAAGGGAGGAGCAGCAGATTATGTCTTACACAACACACTGTCCACCTATGTATCGTGTTGTCTCCGACACGAGCATGCATGACCTGATCAACACGAGAGCTACGCACAACGTCATCGACATTAGTGTGGCGCGACTGATCGGCCTCCGTGAGCAACGCATCAACACCACCATCCTCGTCGACAGCGGCAACGAGGTCCCTTGTCTGGTAGCCTCCTATGTACCACTCTGTGTTGATGCTAAAGTCTTCTATATCAACACCTTCCCGGCATCATCCTCGGCACACCTTGGCTAGCAAGCTTGGGCTGTTTGACCTGGGACTTCACCGCCAAGGAGCTCCAGTACTACAGTCTTCGCCGCTCCATGACCTCCACCACCATGCGACCTCAACGGCCGCCAACAACAGTCCGAGCCCTACTAGTGCCGCCACCATTCAGGCGGGCAACATCGGACCATCAAGCACCGCCATCACCTCCGCAAAGCATCTTCCTCCGCGCAAGCAGGTCCAGGCACCCCCACGGCCCTTGATCAGCTGGGTTCAACAAGCTATATTGTCTTCACCAACCTAGAACTATGCAGCATCGCCATAGCCATCGGCAACTGGGACCGTAGCACCAGCTTGGTCGTTGGACCAAGGGTTGCTTTTCTTCGACGGACATCTCTATGTCCTCGCCGCCTCGCCCTTCTACCTGATCTTCTATAGGTCATATGGCAGGAAGGACCAACTAGCGCCAAGCTCGTAGCTCTGGAGTGCCACTCAACCCTCTACTCCGATGGGTATCCTGCTAGGCCGGCCCTGGCTAGGAGGCGCCCTTCCTTCGGTCACCGTGGTCTTCCTCGACGACCTCGGTCATCAACTCTTCCGTGTGGACAATGTCTTCATCGCCCTTTGTCCCGGTTCCAACCGTCAACGACTCTCCCGTAACGACTTCGACCCCTGGCATTTCATGTTCGGCGACATGCTGGACCTAACGACGTTTCCACCTACACATGCCACCGCTACAATTTGGCGCCATGTTCTTGTCTACATCACGCCCAACGTCAACAATAGCATACACAACTTCATCGCTCCGCTTCGTGACACTCTACGTTTCAACTCCGACGGCGCATTTGGACACCACCTGCACATCGCAGCTCACGCAAGGGTCCGAGGGACGATAGGCGGAGCTGGGCCCCATAGCTACAACTACTACTATGGCTACATCGGCAACCTCCTCTACTGTTTCGAGCTTGTCATCCACTGCACAAAAAACAAAATCATCATCGCAGATCCAATGAAAGGCACTCTCTGATTCACATTGCAGCAATCCTTCACCTCTGATGGTGTCACTTCCTGGACCAGGATTCAGCGCGAAGACGCGCTGAATGCAGATGGGGGGTGAGATGTCACGCGCTTAATGAGAGATTGAGAGGGGCTCATCTCCTAGCTAATGGGCCAAGCAGGGCCTAGGATGCTGGCTCCACTACGCCCCCTAGGGGGATCGCGTGCACCAAGGAAGGACGCCCTCTGCCCCCCAACACTACTGCCAAATTAGAATAAAGGAAAGGTAAGTTAGAATAGGGAAAGGATTAGGATTAGGATTGGTTTGTTATGAAAGATTGGTTTGTTAGGAAAGGGAATCCAATCTATAAGGATATCTCTCTTAAGTTGCTTGGAATACAAGTCCAATCGGCATTATAAATATAGGGGAGGATGTAATCAAGGAAGAATATAGCAATTGCTCTCCCTCTACCCCTCTCCCTACGCCTCTCTCTCTCTGCCGCCGCCCTCCACTGTGCCGACGCTCCCAGCCCTACAACAAACCCTAGCCACCCCCTTCCACAACCAGTCACCCCCACGTCCCAAGCGACGTGTTACAAAAGGTTTTATTATGTCCTTAAAGATAGAAGCTTAAAACAAAACATAAAAGACATCAACAAACTACAAGTAAATAGTTAATAAACTATATTAATTGCTGGCACGGTGCCACTGCTGCATGTGCAAACTGCTGCTGCTGATGTATCTAGGTTCTTACGCATGTATGAGAGTGATTTCAGGAGAAAGATTATTAACAAGAGATCAGAATCCAGAAAATAATAACTTAAACAGCAGAAAGGCAGCAGCAGTATCCTTGTTGGATACCTCTGTTGGAGAAGGTGATAGATCACATAAGAATAATTAATCTAAAAAACACAACAGTAAGTTTAAGAGCAAAACAGCACTAGTACCTTGGCTAGAAGGTACATTGTACCTGCATATTCTGGGTGACCAACCCCCATAACACGTCCTTCTATCTACAGATGGCAATTAGAAAACGATAAATTGCATACTTCAAAAGATGAATCACGAGCATATTTACATTTCCATTGTTTTGCTATCATGCTTTGATGCTTTCATTGAATGGGTACAGGTGTAGGCAGCACAGTGAAAGAAGATGAAAGATGACAACATATACTCATATAGTTCTGATAGATTGTATTTGACCTATTTGTATGTGATCAATCAAAAATGGGAGTATGGTCAAGTAGGATGATAGTATAGGCACTCAAATATTGTCAGTGTGGAGCATCATATTGGTATCAATTATGACACAGGTACAAAATCTTAAGAATAAATGTTAAACATAAATAAGAAAGAACACAAAAAGTTGAGGTGTGGTACCTTCAAAGCACGCTGCAAAAAGGGGAAAAACAACAGAGACAGAAAGGGTATAAGAAGCAAGTTAAAAACTTCGAATGAAAAAAATTAAGTGCAGAGAGCATAACAGAAGTTGACAAAAAAGGTCGAAATGCTACAAACTTCGTGAGGAAAATAGAGTATGGGTCTCCCCTACCTTGACTTTGTTACTAAATTTCATTCTGTGTATCATGATAATGATGCATATAGTCAGGACTAGCATGGCTCAAACAAGAAGTCACATACAAAAATGCCCAATCAAATATTTTGTACGCTCACCTGCAGCTTAAACAGAGTATTAGCATGGAAAATTTTGCATAGGTTTACAGATTTCTTAGTTTATATGCCTGATTCTCATCAAATGTATCAGATATTGACATTCCTACAAACTATTGCCTACAATCATTTTAATGATATTCACCAAAGAAGACAAAAACAAACTTTTTCAACTGCGTTGCATAGCAAAATTACAGAAGAAACGATAAAATCTGAACAAAGAATAACTCATGAGGCCACAAAAGGTTACCTCATAACATGTCTGGGCTTGAGCAAGCTTGAGTTGAAGATGATAGCATATTCCAAGACTATGCACAGCTGTTCCAAACCTACATTAAAAAGTATATAAATATGATGAATGGCCAAATTTAGGATACCATGTATTTCGTGTTTCAGCACATGAAAAAGCATAGAAACACACTGAAATAGTGAAATACATAGGAAATTGATTTAGAAACAAGCAATCTTCCTGTAGGCTGTAAACAACGCCTTACATGTGCTGCTTTGTCGCTCAAACTTAGCATTTGGAATGTGATGGCTATCATGCTAAAATGTTATAAGTTTGTCAAACCTATAACTTCTTTGTCACTGTGCTCCAGTCCACTTGTGTGTGTGACAGGCCTATAACTGTAATAGCACTATGCTTCAGTATACTTTTGTAAGTATGTATTGAACCTACTCTACGGTATCAGATAGTACCCCCTTTTTGGTAGGGTACATATCATGCCTAATGGAGGGCCCCCACGTCGGAGCAAGGCCTGGGCCACGGCACCCTATTGGGCCCAAAGCAGGCCTGACATGAACAGTACCCACGGGTACTCTGTCAGCCCCAATTTTGCTCCTATAGATGCATTGAACGGGTCTTCAAATGGAACCTCCTCGTCCACCATGCGTTTGGTTTTGAGTAATTGACGAAACCTACCTAAGTACTAACCTATTGCTCTCTAAATGGATATCTGAGATAGGTTGGTACATGCCATGTGATGGAGCTAGATGGATCAAGGTGTTGATGGAAATGCTCTAGCATGGTGGATGGAATGGAAAATGGATTCAAGGCAAAGGTGATATAGGAATCATTTTCGGTTTAATGATCAAGACACTATAGAGAGTGTAATCATGTTTAGGATAGATAGTCGTGCTATCAAGAAGGGAGAACTCGTGTTTGATTACGGTTATCATGTGCCACTAGGTTCATTTGCATTGCATTAAAACTTATGAACTAGTGAGCTAAATGAACTTAATTCCAAGAAAATGTGAACTAAAAGCTAACACATGTGCACAAGTGTTGGGATCACTTAGTGTTAGCATATGAAAGCTTGGAACAAAGTTTGAAGTCGTTTGGACGAAATTAGGGAGTCCGGACGCTAGGGTTTTGCCGGTCCGAACCATTGCGCGTGCGTCCGGAGGCATACCCTAGGGTGTCTGTGCTGAGCACAGTCGTCCGGACGCTAGAGTGTGTCCGGACCTGTTGCTTCGGACACAGCGTCCGGAGTTTGGCGCTCTCTGGAATCGAGGTTCTTAAAAGTTCGAACGGTGTTTTTGTTCCGTGCGAGGAGCTCCAGACATGCGTCTGGTGTGCATGTGTTCGAATGCGTGATCTTAAGTCCGGACGGATGTTGTTTGCGCGTCCGGAGGTGCGTCCAGACGTGTTAAACCGAGCGCGTGAAGGCCAGATTTGAATGGAACAGTGGTCCGGACGCATTGCTCAATGGTCCGGACCCTATGTTGTTTTAGCGTCCGGAGCTCTCGCAGAAAGCGTGGGTTGGGTGAAAATGGCTAGTTTCTTTGAGGGAGCTATATATATGTGTTTGGCCGGCCCATGGGGCACACTCTTGCACACTCACTTCACTCATATACTTGTGCTAGCTTGTGAGAGCCTCCACCACTCTTCTCTTTGATAGAATTGATCATTTCATGAGAGATTGAGTGAACCAAGTGCATTGCTACTCTTGATTGCATACTTGTGGCACTTAGTGATCGTCATCATCGCGGGAGCTCTTGTTATTCTTGGAGTTTGTCGTCTCCTAGACAGCTTGGTGCGACGAGGATCGTTGAGCGGAGGAAGGTGATTGTCTCCGGCTCCGATCGGTGGATTGTGAGGGGTTCTTGAGTCTTCCCCGCGGGAGTTCGCGAAAGACATCTCTAATGGATTGCTCGTAGCTTTTGGAACCCCATCTTGTGTTGGTCGAGCGGCACCCGGTGAAGGGTTTGGCGTGTGATGCTAATTAGCGCGTGAACCTCCAAGTGGGTGATTCGCTACAACGAGGAGTAGCTTGCCGACAAGCAAGTGAACCTCGGTAAAAATCATTGTGTCAATCTCTTTGCCGAGGATTCATCTTGTGTCTCTTGATTCATTGGTTATCTATTGGTTGCTTCTCTACTCGTCGGTATAACCATCCTACCTTTACTATTGCAATTCACTTGTTTACATTCTTGCAAAGTAAAGTAGAACATATATATCTTGTTGATCTCATTTGCCTAGCATAGTTGTTTTATTCATTATAGCTATCTTGCTCTATCTAGTTATTGTATATTGATCTAGTCATCTAGCTTCTCTTGTGTGATAGACCTATACTTGCTAGATATTAGAATTGTGGATAGGTGGCTTGTTATACTTGATTAGTGGTAGCGCAACACATGCTTAAGCCTTTTGTTATTCTATCCTCTTGTCTAGTGTTGTTATAGAAAATTTTATTACGCTATTCCCCCCCCCCCCCCCCCCCCTCTAGCCATTCTAGACCTTTCAACCGTCCATGACACCACGATCTCCACCGGTGCCATTCCGCGATGCAACCTCAACAAGGCAGCACAACCATGACGCCCCAACGCCCTCGACCGCATCAACATGAGGGGAGTGATTTTCGGCCACCTACACCGTGCGACACTTCGACAGCAGGAGCTTCTTGTCCTGCTGTCGTGATATTGCCATGGGCATCATCCACCACATTGCTACATCAGCTTGGTCTATCGACCAAGATCGGTTGTTCTTTAACGGGCGCCTCTACATCCCAGCCGCCTCACCACTCTTGAAGGATCTGGTGGACACCCTGCTGCTGGATGGACCATCCAACATGCACATCATCGCCTGCGGCCTCCACCCGCCAACTGCAGCAGGCATCTCCAACAACTACGCTTCAAGTGTCTAGCTGGGGCGACATTGGCCACAAGGGAATTTACAGTCAACGACCGTCATCTTCCTCGACACCTTGGACCATCAGTTCCTCCATATAAACATCCACGTCAGACTACGCCGCAACTCCAACCACCAACAACTCTTCCCGAATGAATTCCATGGTCGTGAATTCATATTTGGCGTCTTCCTCAGCTTGATTGCAACTCTAGCAACTCGGACAACGTCGACAAAAGGTCGCCGCATCACCAACTACATCCTCCCTAGTGGCAACACCGACATCTACGCCTTCGCCACTCCACTGCCAGAAATGCAACGTTTCGCCCTCACCTCTAACGTAGGTCGGCTCCTCATCATGGCCACCTCAAGCTATAAGATCTCCAAAAAGACGGAAACCGTACAACTACTACCTCTACTACCTCTACGGCTACATCGTCAATCTCCAACTCTACATCAAGCCCAGCAACGACAACACTCGACAACGCCATTGACATAGATCAACTGAAGTGCTTCATCTTCACCATCCAGGCGATGAATTTTGGAGGAGCCTTTTTCCCAAAGCAACATCAACAACCGAACAAGAAGACAACGCACAGACGGGCAGTCTAGACAACGGGGGAGAGATGTCATGCGCCTAATGGAGGGCCCCCGAGTCGGACCAAGTCCTAGGCCAAGGCACCCTATTGGGCCTAAAGCATGCCCGGCGTGAACAGTACCCATGGGAACTGTAGTGACGCAGTTACTGTTTACTGTTCATCCACGATACCGTAGCACAGCAGCCGCCACCGTCATAATAGATTAGATTGAATAGGTTTAGATTGCTTAGGGGGTAAGTCTCCCAGAACTATAAATATAGGGATCATGTAACATTTCAATCTTAAAAAAAGAATAGGCCTAAGGCCTTCTATCTTCTCCCCTCTCTCTCTCCCTGTGCGCCGCCCCCTTTTACCCTCCCTACGCCGCCCTCCTCTTCCTCTCCTAAACCCTAGCTGCCACCCTCATCCACCATAGCCGCATCTACGTCCTACGTCCCAAGAGACACGTTACAGTACATGTCATATAATGTCCCTGGGGCAGGCTGCCATGTTCCCCTCAGGACAAAGGGAGAGCTAGAAAAGCATCAAGCAGGGTCAGAGCAAATCATCGAACAGAACATTCAGGGTTCATCTTCCTGCTTCCATGTTTCTGTTTGCCTCCCATCAATTCCTTGCTAATCGTTTAATTCATCTTGGGTTCCTCAAATTTTACCAGGTACCAGCAACCAAATAACATAATAGTCCATGATAGGGTACAGCTCAAACATATCCAAGTGTTAACCAAATCAAATACTCTCGCTGATCAGACCAGATTATTGCGTGGAATCAAGTGGAGTGGTACCACAGCAGTTGGTAAACTCTGGCTACAGTGGTGGTAAACTCTGAATCCAGAAAAAGTGACACTTACAAATCGAAACAAATACTGATTATCTACAATGAATTGACACTCAGCATGATGTCACAGAAAAACAATGAAGTCTGTAATGTACCGTATATCATCAGATCCAAATGATTCCTCCAGGATATCAATTGCTTCCAAATATAGTAGTTCAGCTTTCTCATACTCTTTCTTTAACCTATAAAATTCTGCCTGCAAAGTTCAGGAACAAAAAAGGTTGAATGAATGTCATTCATTTAATTCGAGACTAATGATAGAGCAGTTAAACAAATCGAGTTAAACTCATAGTTCAAATTGGCAGGTTTGCCCAATTGTGTGACTCATACGATGGGTAAAATAAAGGCTGGCAGAATAAAACAGTACTCCAAGGGCTTGATTGAACATAGAACACCAGATGAGAGAATAAAAATGATGAAACTCGTTATACAAATTGAAAAACAGAACTACAGTAAATCCTATAAACTCGGAAAATTATCAAAATCAGCTGAATCATGCTTTTTTTTTAAAAGAGTCATATCTGTCAGGTAAATGAACAATAATATCAGACATCTTGATAAAGGATTCAACATAAATACTGCAGATTGGCCTGAAAGATTAATAACAGTACAGTGCACTTCTGTTTTCAGAACATAATAAAACTAACAATTACCAGATTGTTAAGGGCTGATGCGACATGTGGATCTCTAAGTCCAAATCCTTCCTTAGCTTCTAGTAGGGCTGCCTGGAATAACTTCTCAGCCTCATCCAATTGTCTCTACAAAACAGACAGAGAATGTGAACATCAAAATCACAACTTTTATTTCCTCACTCTCATAAGATGTTTGCTTACAGAAATATAGTCCAATTTTTTTCTCCATAGATTAATTTCAATATAATAACTATGTAGATAGTGAACTACGAACTTGATGTTATTATATTGCGATGAGCAATATAATAACATCAAGTTTTAGTTGTCATTGTGTTTCTCTTAGTCAAGGCGGTAGTCTTCATTCGTGGGATTGATCCCTTGGTGATCAGTTTCATGAGCGGGTTTTGTTTCACATTTTTGTTTACGTTGTAAGGCTTAAACTCCTGCTGATCTCCCTCCCTTGTTTGCTCTCGGTCAGCCCTGCTGATCACAAGTACAGAGTTGGCAATAGGCCACTCCCTTGTATACCTTTTGGTACACTAGTAGGTAGATGTACATCAGCTTGTACAAAGCTGGTACTAGAGTAGGAATGGCTGAGATAAGCCATGTACCTTAGGTGTAAGGAGTAGGTAGTTGGTGTACCTTGTATGGTACATGTATTGTGTATATAACCTCTGCAAATGCAATGGAAAAGGCAGCTCATTTGGCACCATTCTTGTGTTCAGTTTCAGCCAACGCTGAAACTGGGTGTGTGTGTGTGGGGTGAGTTCAATCTCATCTTCTACCTTGGGTCAGGGGAGAGGAAGAGGGAAGGAGAGCAGGTGCTGCTCACCTGCTCACGTGTGGGAAATCTTGGTACAGTGGCTCGGCCAAAGTCCTGTTCATTCAACTTGGGAGCTGCTGGAAGATTTCAAGGCCACCTATCCCAAATTCCAGCTCGAGGACGAGCCATTTCGAAAGGAGGGTGGAAGTGTTGTGGATGCTTTCATTGGGAAGCACTACAACAGGAAGAAAAAGAAGGCGCCAGCCTCTAGTGGCTAATATTAGGCTATAGTTATCTGTCCCTAAAAAATAGGATCTGGTTGTTAGGGAGTTTGTTAGGATCTGGACTGCTAGGGACTTTGTTAGGATTCAGCCGGTCATTAGGATATATAACTAAGGGTCGGCTTGTTAGGGAGGGCAAGCAGAAATAGAGTAATTACGTTCAGAGCCTCCTAGGGAGGGCGAACCTTCTCTATCGCTGCTGCCATTGCTAGGGCTAGTCATTGTATTAGCTCACAGTTCATCAATAAAGATCATCCAGATTCCTTGCCTTATCAGAAATGCAGTTCATAACAGTTCTTTCAATGGAAAGGGCTTAAACATGTATCGCTGACCCTATGAAATCTGTAGCAAGTGTAGCAAGCCAAATTATGGAGTTCATTTGTAGAGACAAAAAGGTAAGTACAAATGTGAACTTCGCATCCCGTGTCACAAGTTCGTAGATGCATAAGTTGTGTAATATTTACTTATTAAAGATTACTAAACTGATGCTTTGTATAAATAATTGTCCATAGCAATAGTTTTATAATCCTGTTGGCGTGGAATGTGCTCCGTATGTGTTGGGTATCACCCCCTGATGGCTGTTCCCCGGGTGAACAGTATCAGGGTGGTTCGTTTACTTTAGCGCTGCATTCTGAATGTTACAAACTAATCTTTGTAATTTCGTTACTATCGTAATGAAATTCGGTTTTACCGGTGTGAAAAAAAAATTGTCCATAGCAATATGGTAGATGACTTATATTACAGTAATATCACATAACAGCAGATGACCTAATGGTGAAACTGAAGGCTTATTATACCCTTACTTTCCAACACAAAGCATGACAAGGTTTAGAAAACCAAACAGGTACAGGAAACTAGGGTAATGTTCAATAGTTTGACTTCTGCATTGTTCATATGTAAAACAATTTCAGAAAAAAATGCACAACCTATAAAAAAAGTACGTTCTCTCAGAAATGTCACAGATCCCAAAAGTTATCTGAAATCAAGCTAGGGATAATGTGTTACTTGCTTTCTGGAAAAACTCCCGCCCATTATCTGTGTAAATTCTCCATTTGACTGTGTGTTCGTTTGAGACCACTGATCCATCTTCAATACGTTGTAAACCTGGAGCATTTCCCTCATCATGCTCACTAGCTGCAGCTGGGCTAACTGGGTCTTCCTGGGCAAATGCAGAGCCGTTGCTCAAACCAAGAAAAAAGGCTGCAATAAGATTTAATTTAGTAATGCAAACAATAATATGAAATTAACTTTATAATGTCCTTAAACTTAAATCGTAATGTTCTTTAAAACATCAAAACACCAAGCGGAATGTATGCAGGTAAGTCAACTTATGGACGTGTAAGGTTGTCATACATGTACATATAGGTAATAACAGCGCTAACAAATGGTAAAGGCTGATCCAATGGCCAAACAAGTTATATAAAGTGACAACAAAAAGGAAAAAAAAATGGAAAAATTGTGAAACTCAGTATGATGAATATAGTTTGATGCAGTGCACACAAACATCAGATATGACTATTCATGAAGGGTATCATATTGTTTCATTGATTAATCCAAGCAAGATTGTGGTGTCCTAGCAAAGATACAACAAGATGCCCGTGATTCCGGTATTCCTATATGTATCCACGGAGGTGTCTTGCCCCCCAAGTCTCTATACTCTATATATACCATTCATTCAAGAGGCTCAATGCAATAAATCCCACATATTATATGCAATCCTTCCTGCTTTCATGGTATCATGAGTTTATGGTTTTGATCCTAAACAAAGGCTGTCAAGGGTCTCAAACCCTCGGGTAGCTGGACCTTGGCTACATAGTTCGTAGCCGCGATCCGTCTTCTCCGGCGAGGTTTTCTCCTCCGCCGCAGGCTTAGTTTGTTTAGTAGAGAGAGAGAGAGGTTGGGAGATAATATCTTTCTTAATCTCAATTGATTGCCGGCGTACAAACTTAATAGGCCAGCCGGCCTACAATCTTGGCAACAAACTATTCCTGGCAACAACCTCTCCTAAACTTAAGGGAATAACTAAGGAAACTAATCTCTCTTTCCTCTCTAGCCACTCGCGGTGGCCTCCTCCTGTGCGGCTGCTGCGCTGGCCGCGCGCTCTGCGGCGCGCCGCATGTCACGAGCCCGCCGGCGCCTGCTATATGTGCGACCCCACATGACAAAGGCTTGCACTGCTGCTGCTGCGCTGACCCCCAGGGAGATCACCAGGGCGTTTTGATCCTAAACCAAGACTTGCACTGCTGCTGCTCCGCTGACACCCAGGGAGATCACCAGGGCCAGCACCCTTGAAGGATGGTTTTGGCCACAGATCAAATCGATATACCGCCCTAGTGTTGAGCAGCGATAGATCATCAGGGTGGTTCGCCGTGGGTATTGATGGACTGCTGCTTTATTCATCGATCCAACTCCCCTCTCCCTCGTGCCACTGCTGCCACTGGCCACGAAGGAGGCCCTTAGGGACGCTAGGATGTCATTGTAGGGGGCAGCCAGTCATCACGCAACCACGAGTGGATGCCGGACTACCACCGTCACCCAGGCCCGTGGTCATCATCAGATCTGCTGCTGTGTTTTCTTTCTTTCCAATCGGAGATCAGGATTGTGCTGCCCTATCTACCGATCCCTTGACGCTCGATCATTGACTCTCCCAAGGACGAGGTTGATGTTATGTGCCCTCCTAGGCATTAATGACGGCAGTCATGATCAAACCATCTTTCGGGATCCAGGATGGCACCAACCATGCTGCCGGTCCTCATCGAGCTGAATAACCGATCTGAGTCCGTGCATACTATTGCCACCTTCAGGACATCGCCATCAATGTTGCTAATGGATTATGGATGACATATGAGCACTTGTTGATACGTCCATGTAGCCCCATGTACATTCACCATTCAGTCAGCTCAGTCATGCTGCTGTTCATTGGTTAGAAGCTAGTCGTGTGCCTCTGTTGATGCTTCAGACTTGCGCCTCCCTCATCCCTCCACAGCTTTGATCACATCCACATCGACCGCGGCTATTTCAGTGACAAAAAGGGCTATCGTCCACATGGTCTACTTGTCGGTCTCCAGTCTCAGCATCTGCATTATGATGTCACTATGATTGCAGGGGATGTTAGTCTTTGACTTCTCCAGTATAACCATCTGCAATACTCCTGCTACGACTGTGGGGAATGTTAAGAGTGTATTTGGCGGTTAGGATTGTAATCCTGTAAACGCTAGAGAATCAATGCAATACATCCCATGCGGTATACGCGATCCTTTTCACTTTCCGGGCATTTGCTAGCTTCCAGTGATGCTGTTTTGAGGGGCACTACATTTATTATATATTTCACTAATCCAAAAGCTTATCCACAAAGACAATTTCAAAAGAGGGCTATTACCAGCAGCCACAAAATTCAAAAAGCTTTGGTTCAAACAAACAGACCCTAGCTACACAATAAAATAACTGACTCATGTCAACTGTACTCATCGACAGGAATTGTGATACAAGCAATGTGCATGTGGGACAAAATCAGAATGCACAAACTTGAAGAGCAACTACATGGAATACAAAATAATAGAATATATAACCAGAATTGGTACAGAAAATATACCTGCTTGTCCAATCAATACAGCACCAAGTGATGAACCCAACTTGTGATGCCATTGATACTTGAAGTTACCATTACTTGCAAAACCTAAGGCAAAATCGTACACTTTTTATGAGCAATTTGCAATGGGAAACAGAAGCAGTATCACTCTTAATTGCACTGCAAAATTTAGAACAGCCAGAGCATTGTTCATAAGTGGTAGAGGAAAAGTTCGATCCATTAATGCTTTCAGCAACCAAGTCATGAATTTGCCAAAAAAAAAAGCAATAGCTATGTTCGATTTGAGAACACAGTCCATGGAATTGAAAATGATATAGCACATTGCACAAACGAAAGATGTTTTTTTGATGGTCCGATGTCAAAATTATCTAGCTGAGAAAACAACTGCCATCTCAAGGCAAGAGAAAATCCTGAGTTTTTGGTTACAAACGTCAACAGCATATCACCCTAATTATGGGCACAAGCTAGCCAGCTACAACTATAAACTCCCATTTCAATTTAAGAACGGTACACACAGCATTGAACGATAATGAAACCGCTGACCTACTTAAGAAAATTGTCATTAGCAACAGGGTACCGTGTCATCGACAGGATGAAATCGACACTCACCGGGGCGGAGGGTGCTGAGCAAATCGACAGTAAATTAGACATAGTTGGCACGGTATATCAAGTGAAAAACAACTATTTTAGGAACCTTGGAAAAGGTTTTGGTTTGACCATCAAATCGACATGAAAAGGTCACAAAAAAAGTTGAGTAATAAGAACCTTAAGAAACATTATTATCAAATGCAATGCTAAGTTTGTTTTCAGTTCTCCTAGCTCATTTTGAAATTATACTTGAAATTTTAGAGCATAACTCAATATCCAGGATTGTCTACTCGATGTTTTTGAAGATCTTTCATGTTCCTACCTCATATGTCTCTTTATGTACAAGTAAAATAAAATACAGTTAATAATGTTTAGATGCAAGATAAGCCTCATGTTTTGAATGTAGCAGGGATAGTGTATTGGACAGTAAATATTTTCTCAACATGGTGACAGATAGCATCAGTCAGAAGTGGTAAGTATCACGACACAGGTTCCTAGACTGGCATAAACATATTAGAAGTAAGAGTAATAACTAATAAGTTTGCATTGCTCAAACACATAGTGAAGCCAGAGCTTGCTAAGAGCAAGCATTGTGCCACTAACAAAGCAGTGCAATGCCATCGTAGAACAACTATTTCCTAAAAAAAAATCAACAGCTCAACTTGGTCATGTAGCCAGACAATAAATGTGTGTGCTATTAAGATAGTGCACAGCACTACCAAGCCTAACATACGGAGCATCAAATAGACAACATTAGCTTCACCAAACTGCTACAGAATGGGTCTTTCACTCTTTGGTCAGACTGCTAACTGTGGTGTTCTAACAAAGGATTCGTAGGAGCCAAATTTGGGGAAAAGCACAAAAAGGGAATTTCCGTAAAGCCCAGGGTTTGGAGAAGGCCACGCACCGCCATGGATAAGTTGGTGGATCGGGAGGAGGTTCCAGAAGAGAAGTCCTCGCGCTCCACGAGGCCTACCCGGAGCCCGCGGGTGGCGGCATCGAGCGCGACGCCGCATCCGGTGGCGCCACCGCCAACGACGAGCACGTCTAGGGGCTCACCGGGGGTGGACCCCGCCAGCGCCGCTCGCTGCGCGTCTCGCGGGGGCGGCGCGGCCCCCGGCTGTGCAACGCGCTGCCTGGCCGCGTCGAGGGCGGCGGCTGAGGGGTCAGAGGCGGACGCCGATGAGGCCGCGAGGGCAGCGGCGAGGGCGGAGGAGGCAACTAGGGCGGCGCCGGCGCGGCGGAGGCGCCACGTGGCCATGTCGGCGCCTGACGCGTTGGTCTGCTTGGATTGTTCCGGTGGGGGATCAAGACTCGCACCGGCGGGCGGAAGTTGGAAGGAAAGCGGGAGTATAGTAGCAATGGATTTTGTTTGTTCCTGATCCCCGCAAAGTTGGGAGGGGAAGCGCGTTTGGCCATTACCGGGTACCACGGTCTCTTCCTAATCATCTCCAACCACTCATTAAATTCACTTATTATTCTTATTTAAAAAAAAACACGAAAACATCTCTCCAACAATTCTTTAAATCTACTTGGTATATTTACCAACTTGATAAACATCGCCCCGGACTTAATAAATTTCCGCACTTGTTAGCAACTTGGTAAATCTTTCGCATTCCCTCTCGCACCCGCGTAGTATCTCCCGTGCGCGCCAGGACAGGGACTGTTGGTGATCAGACTGTGTCGCTATACTGCTCGGCTGATCCTGCATATTGTAACAATCGGCATCAGTTGTCACACTGTAACGATCGGCAAGGGGACAGGCACACTGTGACGTGATGATTTACAACGTGCAAAGTGTTGTGACGATCCGCTGCATTTTTTTATATAAAAAAATACTTGCAATCAACCTGGCAATAGTGTCTACGAAATGTATTTATGAATAATACAAAATGTAAATAAGCTTATGACTAGCTAATATAAATCTGGATGATGGTTCCAGAGGTGTTCGATGAGATCTTCTTTCAACTGTTCATGTATGTTTTTGTCTCGGATTCTTTTGTGCGCCTCAATGAATTCCTCTAGTGTATGGCGGAGGAAGATGGTCGGCAGTTTGTGGCGTGATCTCGCGGCTCAGAGGAGGGCTTGATCGCCCAGACGGCGACATGAGAGCTCACGCCGACGGCGGCTTTGACCAGATGGCGGCGCGCGACATGCACCCTTCCGCGCGGCGTTTTTTTTTGGATCCAGCCACGAGATGGATCAGGTGGGTCTCTTTTGTGAAGTTTGCCAAGTTGAAATACCAACTTGTTGGAGATAGATATTTTTTCACTTGCCAAACATTTTAGCAACTTGCTAAATCATAGGATTTGTCAAGTAAATGTTAAGGAGTTGTTAGAGATGCTCAAGCACATATCTCATGTATACTTTAGTCACTTTTAGCTACTTTTTTGTGACTAAAAACCACTAAACTTTACTCAATTGTTTAGCATTTTAGAGACTAAAGTGACTAAAGTTTAGTCACTAAACTTCAGTGACCCCTAACCAAACAGGCCCTAAATTACATGATTTAGGCCTAAATAAATATAAATAAAAATGAAACAATTGTTACCGTCTGTAGCTAGGGATCGGGATGAAATCTAAATAATAGTTTAGGGATCTAAATGATCATTTTGAAAGTTTGGGGACCGGGATGAAAACTAAGCAATAATTTATGGACCTAAATGGTCATTTTTATAGTTTGGGGACCAAGATGAAAACTCGTCAATAGTTTAGAAACCAGCCATGTAATTTACTCTTTTGAAAATGAGTCTTTTTGCTCTCTCCGTCCCTTATTAACTGTCATTTTGAGTTTCTGTGTTATAACTTTGACTAAATTTATATAAAACTAGGTAAATGTATGTGCGTTGCAACGGGAAATATAATACCATAGTGACATATAGAGCGTGTGGTGTATCGTTAATTAAAAGGACATTGCAATCGTGTTGTTTGGAACAATAATATTACATAAGTATCCAAGAACAATAATTAAAATATAACTCTAAAATTCAAGTTCAAGACGCGGAGTATGACTCCTTGTAGATGAAGTATGTAGGTGGTTGAAATTGTAATTGGAAGTATCCTGCATATAAATTAATTTTAAAAGCTAAAGTATTGTTAATGTATTGAAAAAAATGTATCAATGAATTACCTCTGTTATGTAGTTATGTAGTCAGAACGTCTTTATATACGATATTCTTTATGAATATATCCTTTGTCGGTTTCTTCTTCCCCTTTTCCTTGCTCACGTCCTTCTCAGCAGGCGGCACGACCAGGATCTTAATGTTTGATCTTGCCTTAGCTCTAGATAGCGCTACGTACAATTGGTCATGTGAGAATACTAGTTCTGGCAAGTATACCCTGACGGTAGGGATAGTCTGCCCCTATGTCTTGTTAACAGTCAATTGCAAAGCTGAGCCAAATAGGGAATTGCTTTCACTTAAACTGGAAAGGAAACATCTCATCGTCTGATGGACATAAGGGATGCGAGGCAGAAAAACCCTCTTTCCACTGTGTTATCCCAACACAATTTCTGCATCTATGGTATTCTTTTGGAATCCACGTATGATAAGTTTGGTACCATTACAAAGTCCATTGGCGGGATCAATGTTCCTAAGAAATATGACCAGACAACCAATCTTTAACTTTAACACATGTGGTGGTAGACCATTAGGCGTCAAAGTGTTAAGGAATTCCTCAGGATAGTAGTTGTGCGGATCATCCACCGCACCATCAAAGTTATGGTACACCATCGCATCCCCATGCAAATGACCTATCATCTTCGTATTAATCATATCTACACAGTCATTCCACGTTGATAATATCGCTCGAGAGGTGATATTGTCACGGAACCGCCCAACCTATAAGAGCACTAGTGTAATGGTCACCGTTTCCGACAACACTGTGACACTAGAGCCCATATAAATCCGGTAGTCCTTGAAATCTCGAAGAATCTCAAAACACAATACGTAACAACCCGAGATCGAACACTAGATTCAGTAACCGCACATCCACAGTGATAAGTTCGAAACGAAATAATTATTACAACAGAGTTTAAAGAAGTGTTATTACAACACCAAGTTCAAATCAAAGTAACGGAAGTCTTGTTTTCACAAACACCTGTTGCAAACTGTTTAACACAAATATAGTGTCATGTCTAGTACAGTCCCATCAAAGACAACAAGGAGAGACATCAGAATACACCATTGCCCATGGCCTTCACTCATCATCACATGCAGGGTAAAGGAACGTCTGGCAATAGCCAGAATAGACCATAACATCTACAACAAGGGTAAAGAAACCCTGAGTACTCAATTGTACTTAGCTAGACTTACCCGACAGAGAGATATATATACAACCATAGACACTTCAAGGATCATGCAAGGCTTTATCAGATGGATCTCATGAGATAGCATACTTTTGCATAAAAGAGCAGTCCTAAATTACTCATGCATTCTCATAATTATAAAACATTATTTAGCAGCAAATTAAGTAACATTAATCAGATCTCATTAGCACCTGTACTAGAGCAATCACTGAGTTATCAAACAATAATAACCATATTGTGCTTGGCATAAAACCACATAACCATCTTTTGGTTACTTATTAGAGTTCAGATTTCTACAGTGGGAGGAAGATCTTTCAAGTTTCTCACTGACGGGGAGAGACCGCGATTCAAATCGAATTCCTATCCAGCTGGATGTTCATTCCTCAATCACACCCAAGTATGTCTGCCCGCACACTTATGCGGTCACCTTCACTATCGTTCGGGTAGCCCGCGGGTCTCTAGGTACAGGCATGAGTAGCGACTCACGGATAGCCAGGACGTTCAAGCATTGCCTGCCCTTGGTACGTAGCTACGACATTCAGGATACTTGCCCATGGTCTAGTATGTCGCTCGCGGTCTTCATGACCCAAGTAGGGGGAGAGCTCGACCCGAACCCACAGAGTTAGGCTTCGCGGTCGAAACGAGTTATTCGGCCAGCTATGAAGGAGGCATGCGTTCAATCTCGGTAGATGTCCAACCACGATCCAGTGCCTAATGACACAGGCGGAGAGAACCCACTCTCAAGACCTCCAAGTCAAGTGGCTCACAACACCTTGTCCGCCCAGTCTCGATTTATTACTTCCACATGGTTATTTTTCACGATAGCAAATATAGCCAATCGTGACCAACATCCTATCATTGTGGGGGATGATAGACCACCCACGCTACCGGTCTAAGCATGACTAAGCAGAGGTTTCAATCCTGAGCCTACAAGGTTCTTTTTATTGGACAAGGGAGATATAATGCAGCAAGGGGTTTCAGTTCAACTCCTACTAACTTAATGCATAAGCATGTGGTTGTATTATAAGTAAAATACTTAAAATAGAGTAAGAAGGGTGTATAATGCTCTGGGGCTTAGCTTTCACAAAGGTGGAGGGAAGGTGGTTTGGGCACTTAGGAAGGTCAGGGCCCTGTTCTCCTTCTTCTGGAACTTCTGGAGCTTGAATCTCCGCTGGGACTCCTCCTTCTAGCTCCCCAAACTCCAGCAAGGTCACTCCCTCCGACGATCCTGGATGCATGTATACATGTATGATGATCCAACATATATGACAAGTCATATACTAGAAATGAGACATGCCTAATGCATATGAATGAATGCTCATGATGAATGTTATTATGCAACACTTTATATCCTTGACCGAATATGTGCAAATCTCTTCGTCTGTAGAGAAGTTAACACTTACCCTTCTTTAGTAACCTGTAATAGAGCTTCTCCTCTGAGGTAAGCTCTCTTACACTTGCACTTGAACATATTTATGGTTTAAGTTACTTGCTTAACTTACCCAAGGCATACATAACTTATAATATTCACAACATGCCATAAAAACACTTAAAACAACAGCTAAAAGAAAACTGTGTAGCTAGAGCTACACATAACCAAAAATCACAAACTAAGACATTCTGAAAAGCTTATGAAATTTTCTACAAAACATTCCATAAACTCCCCAGCCAGTTTTAACTTTAAATTAGCCTAATAGTCACTTTAAGCAAAGTTGTTTTGAAGAAACGGAAAAACACAGGTTTAAAGCTGAACATGTAAAATGTACTCAGGTTAAACTAAACAGATTATGGCTGTGAAAATTGAATACCAGATAGATGTACAAGTTATCTACAACAAAGTTAATTGTAGCTACTGCTGAAACCACATTAAAATAGCTCAAACAATTCTAGCAAGAAAACATGTTTCAGCTGTTTAACACATTTCAAATAGCACTTAGAACAGTTATAGAGCTTTTAACCATCATTCTAAAAATTATGATAAAATTAGACAAGCAAGGTTACATAATTAGCTACCAAACTTATGGTAATGCACACAATAACAGCAAACACATTTATAATGGAGTTAAAAACTGCTTTGGTGGTGATGAAAAACTAACATTTAAAAATTTAACAAGAAAAGTGTGAAACAATAGATTTCATAATTTTTTTAGTTAACACTAAGCAAGTAACATATGTACAAAAATTATCAAGCACATCAAACACATATAACTTAGCTAGCAAATTACACAAGGTTCCATTCAATTAAATAAGCATTTAACCAAAAGAACTACAACATGCAATTAAATTAAAGGTTACTAACACTTTAACATTTTCCATGGGAAATGCATGCTGAGACAAACTCAACACAACAAGAACCATGATTTTATCACATACCAAACTCCAGTTATGAATTAAACAAGTTAAACTAAGCATATAAGATTTGCTGTCGATTTTTATTAAAACAACAAAGAAGAACAGTAACAACAGGTTATATAATATTTTTTATACATAGAGAAAAATATAACAAAGCTAACATAACTGGTTTCACATTTTTAGCATTTTTCTGGAATTAGTTATGAATTTTCAAAGATTAGCAAACAAAACTGGAAAAGAACAAAACAGAAAAACACTTAGAGCCTATGACAAGCGGGACCCACTGTCAGCTTCTTCCCCACGGAGCTGACTGCAGTGGAGGTGCTCGACCGTCGGTCCTTCGCCGGCGGTGAGGTTTCTGGCCAAACCAAGCTTACAGCGGTGTTCTCCTTCGCAACCCGCATCGACCCATATAGCTGGTTGTACCCTAGGCTCACCGGAGCATGCTCGACGGCGACCATGGCGGCACGGCGGCGCTGCAGTTCTTACGCTGGCCGGCGTAAACTTCCTCCGGCCAGGCTAGCGACCGCTACACCTACACGAAACCCTAGCGGTCCGATCTAGCCTAGATTGGGGCCACGCGAACCCTCCGATGGGCTCGACCACATGCACAGCGGCACGGTGGCGAGTTCACGGCGATGCGGTCTTTCTGTTCCAGCGGCGGCAATGCGCTAAAGCTTCATCCGACTCCGGCTATCTAACCACTGGCTAACCAGCTAACCCTAACGTGACTTAGACGGACGCAAGCGACAATGAGAAGCCTGGCATAAACCTTGCCGGCGTTGCAGGTGCCATGTGCTTGCGCGCGGCGGAGTTCCCGTTCCGGCGAACCCTAACCCTAACCGCTTCAACCGACTCCTCGGTGAGCATCTACCACCTCTAAGATACCACGTACAAGAGCTAGAAGGGAGGGAGAGGTGCTGGATTAGGCTGGCCACGGCGGTGCAAAGCTCGGCGGAGCTTAGGTCGTCAATGGCGCCCACGGTGTTACTCGGTCTGGCTCACCTGTGCGGCTAGCGCGGCAACTGAGCGGTGCAAAAGGTGGAGCGGAGCAAGGCGAAGCTGTGGCTGCGTTTTGGTGGCCAATGCGGCGGTGTGCTGCGCGGTGGAGCTCGGCGACGGTGCTGCTCGGCAATGGCACTGCTGCTGTGCTTTTGCGTGAGGCAGAGAGGAGAGGGAGAGAGTGAGGGCGAGTGTGCGGCCGGTCGCGAGGTGGAGTGTGCGGCTTTCCAAGGCGCGACCGACGCAGGCCAAACGCCGGTGTATGGCTGCCATGCGGTGCGCGATGCCTGACGCGGTCAGCCACGACTAAGCGGCGGGCTCTGCCTCTCCATTTGAAAACGCCATCAGGCCGACCGACGACCGATCTCGTAACGTGATTAACTCTCTGACGACCGACGACCGATCTTTGCGTCTTAGCTTCAACTAATTGCACACTTTTGTAGAGCTATAGCTGAACTCCCACTTTGGTGCAATTGGTTTGAACTGAAATGGTTTGGATTTCAAACTACAAGCATTCAAACATAGCAACATTCAAACTGTGCAACAGTTAGGACTTAGGCAATTTCAGAGAATTAAAACAGCCCCCAAACCTGCCTTAAGTGGCCAATTAGGGTGTTTTAGGATCCAAATCAACTCAAGGTGGTTAAATAAAGTTTGTTTAGAATTAAAAACTCTACAACTTTGCTTAAACCAACTTTGTCATACAAGGTCATTAACAAGGTTGATTTGTTAAGTCAAGCAAAAAGGTTCCTAGGGTCAACATAGAAGCTTAAACCCTAAAAAGCTTAATTTGACTTGATCATGAACATAAAAATGGTTTCATTATTATCCTTAAGTATTTCTAGATGGTTGCTAGTGATCAAAACATCAAGCACTTGGTTATACAAGCATAACTTACTTAAAGCTAGGTGTAGGTTAACACATACACACATAAAAAACAAGGTGATCACTAAGCTTATCATTTTATATGATCATTCAAATGCATGAATGCAATAATGCTTGTGCTCATGCTCATGAAATGATATGCAATGCAAGCTTAACACCTAGGGTGTTACAGATATAATCTTTGCTTGACATATTTGCATTGAGGTTAGAGAATATGCAATCAATTAAAGTATCAAGGTCACTATCTTCTCTGGTCTGCGGTATGCATATATCATGAGGAAGACATATCTCATCATTGTGCAATAAGTGTTTTGCAAACCACAGGTCGCTCTTTGCCCTCATGTTGTGCACCAATTTTAGATATCACATAGAATCCCAAAGGTATAACATTCGTAGTGAGGCATAGACCACCTGAGCTCTCGACCCTCTCTAAACAACATGAAGAACTTGTCTAAAATCTCCACCGAACACCGTGGTCTTCTCTCAAAATGGCAGCTCTAGTCAGTCCATTATATCACAAAGACTATTACCAGTGCCTCAACACCTTGCCTCTTCATCATTGTCACCCTCGTCCCAAATAATAAGGGATGCGGTCCGAAGTAGCTTTGCGGTACCGCTCTATTTCATGAAACTGCAAAAGGCCCCATCATCAATAGTGAGGGGAATCTTGAAACGCGAGTGGGCGGTTCTTCCACTAGGCATTATCGAGGCTGCAACACCAAATGTAGCAGTTAACACAACAAATTTTCGTTGAGCACAGATAGTAGCGAGAAGAGCTCTATACAGATAAGTCTTTCCGGTCCCACCAGGACCATCCATAAAGAAGAGACCCCTGTTTTCGGTATCAATTGAGGACATAATATCATCATATGTAGCTCGTTGCTCCTCATTAAGAGTGTCTGAAAGAGCCACATCATCCTCGTTAGCCTCAATGCTAACCTCCTCAAAATTCTCTCTAGGAATATCATGAGAGGCATCATATGTGTTGTCGATATCAGGAAGTGGGTACAACTTTATATCCTTCTACATTGATTGTAGTAGTTTTTGAATATCTATGAGGACCATCTGCTCCACCATAAAGGTAGATTGATTATTGTTGACTGTCCTTAGCATCAACTTTTTAAGCAATTATAAACATGATAATTAGATCAATCAAATATAATATCTAGAAATATAGGGCTTTAATTAACAATTTCCATGAGTTTTAGTGTTTCATTATTTTCCAGGCACTATTCCAGAAAAGAGAATAAAGAAAAGCAAATCAGAGAAGATATCGAATAAATCCTGCGGAGAAACACCTACCAAAATACTCACGGATGATCCCGCAAACACAAGAGCGAAGTGGGGCCCAGAGCCAGCCAGGTGGGGCCACTCGACACGGGGTGGGACCGGGCGGCACCCCCTTGGGCCCGCTAGCCACCGTCTTCTGGAAGCTTCCTCCACCGCCTATGAGGAGTCATCTCAGCCCTACGTGAAGTCGGTTTGATCCAACGACTGTCGTGCTTCCCACCGGACTATAAATAGGAGGGCATACCCCCTGGAGGCATCCCATCTAAAGCTTAGATCATTTGGAGATCCGTTTAGTTTAAGTCATAGGAGGTCTAGTCATCCAGAGCCATAAACCCTAGTTCATCTAGAGCACTTCCTAGTTCATAGCATAGCCTAGTTAGATTCGAGAGTAGAGGAAGTCAAGATTCGATCTTAGACTCCCAAAGTTGTCAAGAGATTAGAGTCTGGTATAGTTCTTATTCTCTTATTCTCTTTTAGTATTTATCTGCAGTTGTATGATATTTATAGACAACACTATTATTCATTAATATGTTCTTGTTTACTTTGTTCATTGTCTACGTTAATATATCTAGTATAGTTAGTTTGCTATTGAGTTCTTGCACATGTTCGTATAGCGCTCGTCTATTTGATCATATAGCGAGTGGTAGGCAGTATGTAGGTGTGGTGCTTAGATACATTGCTTATCTGCGGATGTCACCAGTTGTGCCGGGTCGTGAGGTAGATCATTGACGTGACGGGTCCATTGAGTCCTTTGTAGGCCTCCCCCTGTATAGTGGTTTGGTAGGGAGGAATTGTTAGGTTGAGGATATCTTATTATATCTGAGATTTCTGAACTCAACTCATCTTGTTCATGACCCTATTGTGGTTAGGAATATTGGTAGTATTACTTAACAATGATTACTAGATGTACTTGCACTAACTAGCGTAGCTTTGATGGTAGCTAGAATACTTAGGATGTTATTTTTTATTACTTGTATTAGACAACACTTGTGTAGTGACTAGAATGCTCTAGATAACTTTATCCTTATTATTATTATTATGATGATGATGACTGATTAATTTACCCTTATCATTTATATATATTTATCATGTGACTTACCCCTGTTTAAGAGTAGAGATCATTGATGGTTAAATCACTTCATTCATTTCATATGCTTGTTATCAATACTATAGATTATCAGTTTTGCTAGACCTTCCTAGTGGTAGAATATAAATGACAACCTAGTAATACTCTAGGTAAAATGCTACAATGGTATATTAATCTGTCCGCTTGCAGAATCATTAGTTCTTTGACATTTCATCTATTATTATTTATTTCTGCCTAGTCATATAAAAAATATAATATTTCATAAGTACCATAAAATATTCCTAGCTCTATAATTAGGGATGAAAACCTAGTTCCATGCTTAGGATTATAAGGTAAAAGATAAGTGACTAGTTGCTAAAGGCAAGTTAATTAGATACCATACATTTTTGGCACCATTGCTAAGAACTATGTTCTTGGTGATGTCGTTAAGAAATGTCAACAATGACGAACCTGCAATATACGCGGAACCAATGATGGACCCAGATTCCGAGTCATGGCAAAGTGCAAATGGATCTATAAAAAGAAAAAAAAGATATGGATGGAAACGTTCACGTCTATAAAGCTTGACTTGTTGCAAAGGGTTTTTGGCAAGTTCAAGGAGTTGTCTACGATGAGACATTATCGCCGGTAGCGATGCTTAAATCTATCCGGATCATTATAGCAATAGCTGCTTATTTTGATTATGAGATTTGACAGATAGATGTTAAAACAACCTTTCTAAATGGAAATTTGGAAGAGGACATGTATATGATACAACCCGAAGGTTTTGTTGATCCTAATAATGCTGGAAAAATATGCAAGCTAAAAAAATCTATTTATCGGTTAAAGTAAGCATCTCAGAGTTGGAACATTTATTTTGATGAAGTGGTCAAAGGGTTTGGCTTCCGTCAGAATGAAGAAGAACCTTGTGTTTACAAGAAGGAAAGTGGGAGTGCTGTTATATTTCTAATCTTATATGTGGATGACATACTATTGATTGGGAATGACATTCCTATGTTGCAATCCATAAAGACTTCACTGAATAACAATTTTTCTATGAAGGATTTAGGAGAAGCAACATACATTTTAGGCATCAAAATCTATAGAGATAGATCAAAGAGGCTTATAGGATTAAGCCAAGACACGTACATTGACAAGGTGTTGAAACGCTTCAACATGGAACAATCCAAGAAAGTGTTCTTGCCTATGTCACATGGTATGCGTTTTAGCGAGAAGTAGTGTCCTACAATAGCTGATGAGCAGAAGCGCATGAGTAAGGTTCCATATGCTTTGGCCGTTGGTTCCATCATGTACACCATGATATGTACTTGCCTAGATGTCTCATATGCTCTAAGTGTTGCGAGCAGGTACCAAGCTAATCCAGGTGAGAGTCACTAGACGCTTGTTAAAAATATCCTTAAGTACTTGAGAAGGACTAAAAATGTGTTCCTAATCTATGGAGGTGAGGAGGAGCTCATTGTAAATGGTTACACTGATGCAAGCTTCCAAACTGATATGAATGATTCATAGTCTCAATCAGGTTTTGTGTTCACAATAAATTGTGGTGTTGTAAGTTAGAAAAGTTTCAAGCAGGAGACGGTGACCGATTCTACAACAGAAGCCAAGTAGATTACAACTTCTGGTGCTGCAAAGGAAGGTGTTTGGATGAGGAGGTTCCTCATTGAGTTTGGTGTGTTTCCGAATGCATCTAGCCCATTGAATCTATACGGTGACAACAATGGGGCGATAGCGCAGGCTAAGGTGCCTAGGAATCACCAGAAGAACAAACATGTACTACGGAAATTTCATCTCATTCAGAGTTCATTAGTCAAGATGAGATTAAAATGTGCAAGATACACACAAATTTGAATGTTGCAGATCCTTTGACAAAGACTCTTCCACAACCTAAGCATGAGGCGCACATGAGAGCTATGGGTATTAGATATCTTTGAGATTAACTTTAGTGCAAGTGGGAGACTGTTGAAGTATGCCCTAGAGGTAATCATAGAGATGATTGTATTTCCATATATCCATGACACGTTATGAGTTCAAAGAATATCCATTAAAAACAACTTGTAGCAATTATGTGAATTATTTGTGAAATTCTTTTACTTGTATGGTTATTTTAAAGTTGTCCCTGATCGGAGTTCATGTTAGAATGCATATGAATATTAGATCAGCACATTATTAGTTGATGGCTATGTTTCTGTCGACAAAATATGCATCGTATTCTACCTAGGGGGTACCCTACGGTAGTAGATTGTAGGCGGAGGTGTGGTGACGGCGATTAAGCGTAACACAGAGAGCGTAGACACAACGATTTATACAGGTTTAGGCCGACAAATCGCCGTAATACCCTACGTCCTGTGTTCTGGTGGTTGGATTGATATGAGTATTAGGTTACACGAGGTGTAGATGAGATTCTTTCGAGGGGTCCCTGCTCGCCTTATATAGTTGGGGAGCAGGGTTACAATTTCTATATCCCAACCGATTACGATCGGTCCCTTAAGGTAAGGGATCCGAGCCTATCTACTAGGATATTCCTTGGCGAGCAAGGCTCTTTGGAGTCCCTGGCGAGCACGACGGGCTGGTTGCGTGCCGTAGGGCCGTCTTCTGGTCGGTAGGCCCATAAGGTTCCTGGGGATATGCCGAGGTAATATCCCCAACAAGTCTCCGAGCACGTTGCATTCTTCTGGCGAGCCCGTAGCGTCGTCCTTGGAGGCGTTCAGCTGGTCGCCTTCGTGCGTGAACGTCGTTGTAGAGTCCCGACCAGGTAGTCTGGTCGAGGTACTGCTCCGAGAAGCCCCGCCACCAGGTCGTACTGGTCGAGAGTGTCGTGGCATGATCTGTGAACGGGTCGCCTCGTCGTGAGTTGCGGCTTTTTGTTAGAAGAATGTGACGTGCCGATGAAGAAAAATTTGAAAGTCCTTTTCTAGTGAAGTGTACCCACTTAGACTTTGCAAAAACAATACTGAAACAACAGAGTTTGTCGAGAAGAAAATTAGTACATTCACCGCAAGGTGAAGTGTACCCACTTAGTCCCCGAGCTTGGTAGTAGGTGAAGTATGCACGTAGTGCCAAACTTTATAAAACATAAAGAATGCACAATAGATTGAAACATAAGTTTTGTAAAAAACGACTGCGAATACCCATAGTCCCCGAGCCTGATGTAAGCAGCGTGACGGTTCTTGTATCAGGATCATGTTCTTCTGTATTGTTCGCAGTCCCCGAGCCTTTGCTGGGGTATGCCGGATTTTGCCTATCGTAGACACGGTGGTCGGAGTCCCCGAGCCTTGTTCGGGTCACATAATTGGCGGAGTCCCCGAGCCTGGTCGGGAAGTGGCGACTAGGTGCAGGAGTCACAACAGTGGTCGACGAAGTCCCCTAGTGTTATCGCTTCTGGTGGTTGGCGAAGTTTGACGACCAGTTTACTGTAGCGGAACTACTATAGCTGCGAGGAAAATTCTTAAAAAAATTGTGCACTTAGTCCCCGGGACTGGAGAGTTAGTGAAATTTGGGAAATCATTAAGCGCAAATTAAGGGGATTATTAAAAGGGGGGGGGGTAAAGAATAAAGTCTTAAGTGGGCCAAAAAACCATGCGGCTAGCGGCCCATGTCAGGCGAACCGTCTGTGGCGCGTGGTGGTCGCTCGTTTAGTTGTCATGGTTTCCCAAAAACCCTGGAAGGCAAAGCGCCGCGCCGCTTGGTATAAAGGGTGGAATTAGCGGCGGTGCTGGTTTTCACGCTTTCCTTTGAGGTAGATCCCTTCGTCTACCTTAATCTCCTTTCGCTCGCGCCTTTCCTGCCTTCTTGCTCCTCCGTGGATCATAGATCCTTTTTGCCGTACTCCAGCGATGGCCCCCAGGAGGAGGCCCCGCACTCGCTCATCTTCGAAGAAGAAAGCGGAGAAGCGTGTGGAAAAACCGTCGGTGGTGATGCCGGATTGGCCCAGTGATTGGTCGAAGTTTACCCTGAAGGAGGAGGACATCCAACTCCTTGTCACCGCCGGCATCCTTCAAGACAAAGTGATTGTAGAATGGAGGTCAACGACTGGGGAGGAGTTCCCTACTCCGAATACCGTGAGCTCGTTGTCTTTGAGCCGTTCTTCTGGTGCGATTTTGGGGTTCCTGTTCACCCCTTCCTCTGCGGTCTCTTGCAGTTCTACCAGATTGCGATGTGCAACCTCCACCCCAATTCTGTATTGCACATCGCGATTTTTATAGATTTCCGCGAGGCATTTCTGGGGATTGAGCCCCACTTCGAACTCTTCCATTACTTCTTCTGTCTCAAGACTAATGGAACTACCACGTCCTGAGTCGTTGGTTCGGTGTACCTTCAGCTCCGAGAGGGGATGGCGGATGTGTAGATCGCTACACACCTTAGATCCAAGGTGGCGGAGTACAAGTCCTGGTGGTTCTACGTTCCTCAGGAGGAGCCATACGCGCACTGCAACCCGGCGGAAATCCCGGTGTCGCGGCCTAGCTGGTCGGCGGCTTCCTCGTTGGCGGCGATGGAGCAGGTGAAAGAGTTGCTCGCACTAGTGGATCGGGCGACATTGGATGTAGTTTTGGTTAGCTGGAACTTCATCATGAGGCGCTGACAACCTTGCAAGGATAGGGTTCATCTTGCCTTCCTCTACGCTGGTCGTCGCGACCTCACCCGAGAGACATCAGATGTGATGGAGCCAGAGGAAGGGCATGATCGCCTCTCCGTGCTCTTTGATCCTAGTACACCATACCTGAGGAATCCAAGGGATGCCTTTCATTCTGGTGCTCCTCCACCGTAGGTACGGTTGTCGTTGTCTAGTGTTTGTTGCTTGTGTTCTTGCACCTTGGTTGTCCTATTGATATATTGCTGCAGTTTCGTGGGCAGGATCGCGCCGTTTTCTTCTCCCAGGTCCCCTCAGTGAGGTGGCCTACGGGCGTCGATCAGGCGCCGAGGCGGGCAGCCAGGTCGGATGGTGCAGATTAAGGTGGTCAGGGTTCTTCTCGTCGGGGAGGAGTCCCCGAGCCTCTTGATGGGAGACGCTGGGCGCATGACGACCCATTAGGGATGCGCCCGGTCGATGCTCCCCCGAAGAAGTCGAAGCCGTCAGTTAATACCGGCGGCAAGTTTAGTATAAACGAAGGTGCCGCCCCTCCACCGCCCGTGATATCTGATTGGATCGGCGGCTAGCGTGGATGGGCAGGGGGCCTTCGGGTCGGGCGCTAAGGTGCTCTTGACCAAGGTGTCTGCCGCTTCATGGCCTACGTCGGTGGTCGCCGGGGGGCCTGCTACGGAGGGGGGGGTGATGCCCATCGGTCGGAGCGTCCGGCCGTGGCTGTGTCGCCTAGAGCCACGGGGGCGCCCCCGACCCGGCGTTTTGTGAGGGTGCGCCGAACGTCAGTTTTGTAAGTATTCCGTCTTATTCTCGTTCGAGTCTCGATGGTCATGTCTGTTTGTTTCTTATGGTGTGTTTTGTGGTAGCTCGGTGACTATTGAAGACCTGACTATACCGTGCGACGAGGCGTTGGCCGTTGCCGATCATGCTCCAGGTTCTCCAGATCTTGGGGTGCAGGCGCCTGTAGGGTGCCCAAGAGGTTCCGATATTAGAAGTGATCCGGAGGCTGACCCTGCGGTCGCCGGTCGTGCGGGTGCGGAGATTGTCGGGGCTGAGGCTTCGGTGGTTGGGGTTGTTGATGACGTTGCCCTTGGGTTGGCAGTGGAGGATTCTGTTGAGTCTCCCGAGGTCGGTGTTGTTGACGCCGTTGCTGTTGGTCCGGGGCATGTTGACGAGCCTCCGCCGTCAACGGCCTCGACCCTGGGTCCGAGGCCGGTGAAGAGGAAGCGGACAGCAGCGTCGTCGGAGGAGCCGGAGCTGGTGGAGGAGATTCCGCATGCGGAAGGTGATCCCAAGCCCGCGCCAGTTTGGACCTTCCGCCGTGACGGCAAGGACTTCTTTGTCGTCGAGGACGACGAGGCTGATGAGGAGGCAACGACCTTTCTTAACGACGCAAGTAATTTGTTGGGACGGATCAAGGTATGTGTACCACTCTTCTAGCTTGTGTTTTCGCCAAGCATCTTTTGGTGACTGTAATTATATTATGGCAGGGCCTCTTCAAGGCCGGGAAGGAGCGCAAGGCTATGGCCGACCAGCTGCGACGCTGGCGGCCGAGAACGAGCGTCTCCGCGGCGATGTCGCTCGCGTTGAGGACCAGTTCGCCGGGTTGGAAGCCAGCTTGGACGTCATGCACCGGAGGTCACAGGTGCTGGAGGCTGATATCCGAGGGCGAGATCGCGAGATCGCTGAACTCCTGACGCACGTCGAGAAGGCGACGAGCTTTCCGCGCGTAAGTCTCTGTGCTTCTTCTCGTCTAATACCTTGTCGCTTTGATCGTACGATAATGTTTACTTGTTTCCTGTGTAGGCCTGGTCGGAGCTGAAGAGGCGAGACGCCTGGTGGAGGAGGCCGCGGCTGCCAAACGGGAGGTTTACAAGATGCAGGCGATGCATGAAGGTAGTGTCCTGTTACCTGTTGCTTTAATCGTGCGACCACCTTATCCATCATTTTGCTGTGTTCGTAGCTTACCGAGGGCACGTTCAATTCCAATTTGCAGACCTATAGGTGAAGGTGGATGTCTACTATGACCACTTCTGATCGCTGGCGTGGGAGGTCGCCCCCGTGGTTCGGCCAGTGTGTCGACGGGTAGGCCCTTATTCCTCAGCGCGCCGAACATGCGACCATGGAGGGTGTCTTGTCGAGGGCACGTGGCCTCTAGGGTAGGCTTTAGTTGTTTGCGACTTCTGCGGCATAGAGTGTGGCTGCTCATGGTTTTGCCATGTTGCGATCACACTACCCAAGGCTGGACGTGAGTCGAGTGGCGACCGGGTTCGCGGCAGGTATGTCGGAGGAGGAGATGGACCGTCAGGAGAAGAAGCTGAGGTGGTGTCGAAGGCCGTAGTTAGGGATGTAGATTTGTTTGCTGCGGACAACAGTAGATTGTATATAGGATACAAGTTGTCGGACTTGTAAGTGAAAAACTACAAAGTTGTATTATATTCAGGGTGGTGAGCTTTTGTTTCACTTGTGTGTCCTTTCGTGGCTGCTAAGTCGTGAGCCGTAGCGATGAATCATTCGGCCTTGGGTTCCCCATGGCCCAGATCGTAGGATCTGGAGCCTCTGCACGCGTAGGTGCCATAGGGATTACCAAGGGGGCACACTGCTGGCAACCCGCGACGCATAGGGCGAGCAGCTCATGCATGCGTAGGGAGATGCCGGGGACATGGCCTTTTTCTGAGAGACTCGATCATGGCGTGACTAGGGCCTCTGGAGATCGTTCCTATAGACGCTGGGCGAAAAGCCATGTTGCTTGTAGAGTCATCGATCGTATCATGGTCATGTACATGTTCTGGGCACACAACCTCATGGCTTCCGACCCAAGTGGTGTCCCCCGGTTGTTGGGGGTCACCACTTGGGAGGCCTGTTGTTGACACCGTTTTTCAGCACGTGTCAAATGAGCTAAGGCTTGACTGGTCAATGGTTGTTCTCCATTGGCATCGGAAAATCATGAGCCAGTATTGCTAATGGGAATATGCTGCAGGAAGACTAAGTGTGTTGCCGATGGAAGCTGGAGGTTTTGGATGTTGCCGATACCGATTGCCGATGAGGAGGCGTTGCCGATTGCCAATGAGACGTTGCCGATTGCCGATGAGGAGACGTTGCCGATTGCCGATGAAGAGTGGTTGCCGATTGCCGATAGGGACTGATTGACGAAGACAGTTACCAGTACAAGGTGGCCGATCGGGAAATATTGCCGATGCCGATGGGCATGGGGTGCCGATGAGTACAGGGTGACTTAGCGTGTGATATCAGCAGAGGATTGCCAGTGGTCAAAGAAGGAAGTCGCGGATTGAAGGGATCTGCCGATGGAAAGTTTCCATTGAAGGGAAGACATAGGGAAACTGGTGATTTTATACCAGTATTATTATAGCAGTTTGAGTCCGACTCTTGCATGAGTCGTTTGTTTTCCTTTTAAATAGGTGTGTTTGTTTAGGAAAATAATATTATTGTTTTAGATCTGACTCCTGCGCGAGTCTGTTTCCTTAAAGTTAGGAGTTTGTTTTAGGAAGGATACGAGTCGTGTCTTTGTACAACTCTCCATGCGGGAGTATTAATATGTGCCCGAAGGCTACGAAAAAAGACAATCAATCCAATATCAAACAAATCAAATTTACTCTTATTCTACTTTTTATCGCAATTTACTCTTTACTACATTAGCTGTAGTTTATCAACGAGTTCTTCAAGCTTCGACGGGCTGCATCACCTTGATCTCCGTCAAATCCTTGCAAGTTCCGCGTGGGAGTACCTCTGAGCTTTGCCTCGTTCAGCTCTGCTCTAGTTATCCTGATCAAGCTTCAATCCTAGCATCCGGGCGCATCGCCATTGTCTGGATTGGATCTTGTTCTAGTTAAGGTCCTTGTCGATTAACTGGTCAAATCGACTGGCACGCCTCCGGATATCGAATTTCGGGTATAAGCCCGAGGTGTTCGCAAATCCTGACACTTTTTGTGTCAACACCTCTTTTGGCATGCCCAGTGGGACCGATTATACAAATCTACACATCTATCATGGGTGATCACGCCGACGTTAACCAGAGGAACGTCATTGAAGTCTTTGAGGCCGATCGGAAAGATGATCAGAAGCAGGCCATGGAGCGGGCTATGGAGGAATACAAGTAGTTATATCTCAAATCCTTCAGCCTCAGCAGGAGCGGCGAAGCAATCCAGAAGTAAGATCCGTCGTTGCCACGGCAGGTCACGTACGATGCCAATCCTGGTAAGCTACAGGAGATGGTTAATGCTACTGTAAGTCAAGCATTAATTAGCCACTCCAACGTATTGTCCAATACTGTCTACAATGCTGTTACGCAATCATTCAAAGAAGGACATGCACCGCAATATGTCGGTCCAGCGTACCATCAACCTGGATTGGCATGTATAAGCCCATCGGCAGCCCCAATGGCATCTTCTACTCCTGTGGAACTGTCTGCCGAGGTGGCTACATCCCCAAGACCGAACCCTGGCAGCGTCACCAAGCTCAACACAGATCCAGCGGCGTTGGCAATTTCAGGACCAGCCCCTGCTAACTGGTGGGGATACGGTATGCCTCCAAACCTATATGCTGGTTCTAATCTGGTGCAGGGAGATAGTTTAGCTTGGAGGAACTCTATGGCATCGGCAACGCAGTCACAACCGATGGCCCCTATGATGCACAACTCTGCACCTGCTCCAACTATGCAAGTGCCATCGGAAGATCTTCAAGTGATTCCTAAGACACCTCTGATGCCACCATCGGCAAGCTCTATGCCGATGCAACACATTATAACCGCTGGCAGTCAACCTCTGGTGGCAAATCCTCAAGCTGGAGTGCTAGCTCCCCAAGGTAATCTGGTGATCGACTGCTCCAGAATACAACAGCCACATGCTCCAGTCAGCTATCAACCATCGGCAAGCCATATGTCGATGATTTATAATCCTGGATGGGTCAACCAGCCGCCAGCTCAACAGCCTGGCGTGTCGATGCATCATTATAGAGGCCGAACGTACACTCAGAGCGGACCATCGGTACAACAACCGATGAATGCGACGATTCAGCCTAATCCGCCAAGTGTGCAAAATTATCCATCGGTAAGTCAACCGATGCGTAGTGTTCAAATGACTGGTGCTGCGCCCATGACTACTCTGCATCATCTTCAAGAGGCGCATCAGCCGGCTCCACCAGTCAACAACCAGCCAATGAGTCAGCAAGAGCAGGATGCATATTGGGTCAGTAAAATTGCCGAAGTTATGAAAGAACAATTCGGCATCAAACCCAAAGTCAATACATACTCTTATCGGACTCCGTATCCTCCTGTATATGACTTGATTCCTCTCCCAAATCGGTACAAAGTGCCCGATTTTACCAAGTTCTCCGGCCAAGATGACACATCAACAATGGAGCACATCAACCGCTTCATTATCCAGTGCGGAGAAGCTGCCAGCAGGGAGGAGTTGAGGGTGATATTGTTCTCTTCGTCATTGTCTGGATCGGCATTCACATGGTTCATATCACTGCCTCCAAATTCTGTGATCACATGGGCCGATCTAGAGAGGCAATTTCATAAATATTTCTTCGCTGGCATACACGAGAAGAAGCTTACCGATCTGGTCAAACTGAGGCAACGCAATGATGAATCGGTAGAAAGCTTTGTTCAGAGGCTACGGGACGTGAAGAACAAGTGCTATAGTCTGGTGCTTGATGATCGGCAGCTGGCAGACTTGGCCTTCCAAGAATTACTGCCGCACATCAAGGACTAGTATGCGTCCCAAGAGTTTGAAATCCTAAGTCATCTGGTGCAAAGGATTGCCGATCAAAACGTCAAGACGTTTGAACCCAGGAAGACTTGGAACAAGAAGGTGACCTTCATCGGGAAAGAAGAAGACTCTGGGTCGGATGAAGAGCTAAGCGTTGATGCGGCTGAATGGGTGAAGGATAAGAAGCTTGTGTCTTGTCCGTTCGACCGAAAAGAGACCGAAAGGTTCACCTTTGACATCACCAAGGATGATAGGATGTTTGACTTGTTACTCCAGGAAGGGCGAATTAAGTTAGCGCCTAACCAAGTAATTCTATCGGCCGAAGAGCTCAAGAAGATTAGGTACTGCAAGTGGCATAATGCAACCTCACACAGTACCAATGACTGCAAAGTGTTCAGGCAGCAGTTGCAGTCAGAGATTGAATCTGGGCGTATTAAGTTTGAAAATTCTAAAATCCAGAAGCCGATGAAGATAGATCAGCACCCGTTTCCAAACAATATGGTGGAAATCAGTGAAAAAACCAAAGTGCTGACATCGGAAGCTGCCAGGAATTGCTCATCGGTAGATCCTAACCATCAAGTATCTGGGCGCGACGCAAGAAGGTTTGCCGATGGTAGGAAAAGTAAGAAGGTTGCCGATGAAGGTAGCAGTGCCAACAGGGGTCCTGGTGTTATAATCACGCATAAGCAGCCAAAACAAGACTATCGGCAATCACGTTAAGGGCGACATCGGCAAGAAGAAGAAGAGCATCGGGAATGGTTTGACATAAGGACCACTGGAGGTGTCCCTTCTTCGTTCACTGCTGGGAAGAAGGCATCAAGCTGCCTACTGCCGATAATTGCCCGGAGTGCAATGGGTACTACACTGCCAATCGGTCAGGTAAAACACCTTGTTTTGCTGATCAGGCACCCACGTACGCCAAGCCGATCAGAGAGAGCAGATCGGCACATGACCGATTGGGGGGCAAACTCAGTGCCCATAACAGGCTTGGCCGACGTGTCAATCAAGAAGAGCTGGAGGAGATGGCCAATGCGAGAGTACCCGATGAAGACGTGGTCTCCAGAGATCCCAACATCGGAAGAAGTGCCGATGTAGGCAGTGGAAGGCAGCACCAGCCTGTCTGGAAAACCAAGCTTCCTCAGTGGTGCCCTAAGGGTCTGACCTCGACCCAGAAGAGGAGGATTCAGCGCCAATGCCGTGATGACCTGTATGACAATGAAGAACCCTCGAAGGAGAAGCAGTGGAGGCCAAAGCGCAAGGACAGGGATCCATCGGTGGACATAAACATGGTCGTCATGTTGTCGATGGAGTTTATGGCACCTATCAGTGATGACGAGGAGACTGCCGATATGGCACAATTGGTGCTGGATCCCATGACGGCTGTCTTTGAAAAGCCTGCCGATGATGAGAGGCAGCATCTGAGGGCTCTGTTCATTAAGGGCAAAGTAGATGGGCAGCCGATGATGAAGATGCTGGTAGATGGCGGCGCGTCGATCAATATAATGCCATATGTCATGTTCAGAAAGCTTGGGAAAGGCGACCAGGACTTAGTCAAGACCGACATGAAGCTCAAGGATTTCGAAGGCAATGTGTCGACGGCTATGGGGGCCGTATGCGTTGACTTAACCATCGGCAGTAAGACTTTGCCGACAACGTTCTTTGTAATCAGTGGCAAAGGCACTTACAACTTGCTCCTCGGAAGGGATTGGATCCATGCTAATTGCTGTATCCCTTCTACTATGCATCAGAGCTTGATACAGTGGATCGAAGACATGATTGAAGTCGTCCGCAGTGAAGCCCCATCTACTGTTGCGTTGGCAGAATCGGAAACTTATAAGCAAACCAGGTGCATATCTGGCGAAGCCTGGGACAAAGAGTTCCTCAAAGTTACCGATTACCGTATCAAACCGATCCAAGCAGTCGGGCCTGAAGATGAGTTTTAATGGATTGGTTCGCTGACGACGGAAAACTGGGGCAGGGCTTCACGTCCGCCGATGATTTGCTTGAGATAGACATCGGTGATGGTAGTAAACCTAGGCCTACTTTTATTAGTGCTAGGTTAGATTCCCAGTGTAAACAACAGTTAACCAATTTATTGAAAGAGAATAAATATTGTTTTGCTTGGGATTACAAAGAGATTCCTGGTTTAGACTGATCGATAGTTGAACATCGGTTACCCATCAAGTCTAGTTTCCAGCCACATCGGCAACCTGCGCGCCAATGCAATCCTACTATTTTACCCGACATCAAGGCTGAGATTACAAAGCTAATCGAAGCTGGGTTTATTCGGCAATGCCGATATGCCGAATGGATTTCTAATGTGGTTCATGTGTATAAAAAGAATGGAAAACTTTGTGTTTGTATTGATTTCAGGAACCTTAACAAGGCCACGCCGATGGATGGCTATCCGATGCCCGTTGCCGATCTGCTGATCGATGCTGCTGCTGGACATCAAATTATTAGCTTCATGGATGGTAATGCTGGGTATAATCAAATATTCATGGCTGAAGAAGACATATCCAAGACTGCTTTCCGATGTCCAGGTCACGTTGGCTTATTTGAATGGGTATTCATGACTTTTGGCTTGAAGAATGCTGGTGCTACTTATCAGAGGGCAATGAATTTTATCTTTCATAAGTACATCGGCACGATAGTTGAAATCTACATTGATGACGTGGTGGTTAAGTCCGGAGATTTCAGGAAGCATCTTGCTGATTTGCGGAAAATATTGGAATGCACAAGGGAGCATGGGTTGAAGATGAACCCTAACAAGTGTGCATTTGGTGTATCGGCAGGGCAGTTTCTGGGCTTTATGGTGCATCAGAGAGGCATCGGGATCGGCAGGAAATCTATCGACGCAATTAATAAAGTGGTTGCTCCTACAAACAAGACTGAGCTGCAGTCCTTGATCGGCAAGATTAATTTCATAAGAAGATTTATATCTGACTTATCGGGTAAGATTAAGTCCTTTAGCCCATTGTTAAAACTGAAAGCCGATCAAGAGTTTACATGGAAAGAAGAACAACAGTTAGCCTTCGAGGAGATTAAGAAATATTTAGTAAACCCTCCAGTCTTGGTTCCACCTCATCACGGGAAGCCTTTCAGATTGTATCTGTCTGCCGATGACAGTGTTATCGGGTCAGCTTTGATTCAAGAATTTGAAGGGAAAGAACGTGTAATATACTATTTGAGCAGAAGGTTGATGGATGCTGAAACTAGGTATTCGGCCATAGAGAGATTGTGCTTATGTTTATATTTCTCTTGCATTAAATTGAGGCATTATTTATTGTCGGCTGAATGCACTGTTGTCTGCAAAGACGATGTGGTTAAGTACATGCTGTCAATGCCGATATTAAGTGGGCGAATCGGTAAGTGGATTTTGGCACTTTCAGAGTTCGACCTAAGGTATGAATCGGCTAAGGCAGTTAAAGGTCAGATAATGGCCGATTTTGTTACTCAGCATTGCAATGTGGTAAACTCTGTAGAGATTGCTCCTTGGACTTTATTCTTTGATGGGTCTACGTGCAAGGATGGAGCAGGTATCAGTATTCTCTTAATTTCGCCCCAAGGACGGAAGTATGAAATTTCGTTGCCGATTGTTGCTACTTCAACAAACAATCAGGCTGAGTACCAGGCTCCACTTAAGGGGTTAGAATTATTCAGAGAGCTACATGCCGATGCTGTTGAAATCTTCGGTGATTCTATGTTGGTAATCAACCAGCTGATCGGGACGTATGAATGCCGAAGTGAAGCTTTAATTGCAGCCCATGGAAAGTGCTTGCAATTATTGAAAGAGTTAAGAGAGTACCGCCTTGAGCATATTTCTAGATTGCATAATGAAGAGGCCAATCAGTTAGCATAGAATGCCTCAGGGTATCAGCCGATTCAAGGAGTCATGACATCGGTAACAGTTGCCGATGACTGGAAAAGTGAAATTGCCGATTACTTAAGGAACCCGTCTAAGAAGGTTGAAAGGCGCCTAAGGTTCCAAGCCACCAATTATGTGCTCCTTGACGATGAATTGTATTATCAGACGATTGATGGAGTTTTACTCAGATGCCTTAATAAAGAGGAATCAAAGGAGTTGATGGGTGAAATCCATGAAGGTGTATGCGGAGCACATCAATCGACATTCAAGATGAAGTGGATGATTAGGCGGAATGGATATTATTGGCCGACAATACTTGAAGATTGCTTCAACTATTTCAAAGGGTGTCAAGATTGCCAGAAGTTTGGTAATGTACAGAGGGCACCTGCATCGGCAATGAATCCTATAATCAAGCCTTGGCCGTTCAGGGGATGGGTTATTGATCTTATCGGCCAAATTTATCCGCCATCGAGTAAAGGGAATAAGTTTATACTCGTTGCTACCGATTACTTCACTAAATGGGTTGAGGCAATCCCTTTGAAGAAGGTGACATCAGCAAACATGGTGGATTTCGTTAAAGAACACATTGTTTACCGATTCGGTATTCCTCAGACTATTACTACTGATCAAGGAACCATGTTTACATCGGGAGAGTTTGATGAGTTTGCTGCTAGCATGAGTTTCAAGGTGTTAAACTCTTCTCCTTATTATGCTCAAGCTAACGGTTAGGCTGAAGCAACTAATAAAGGAGTTATTAAGCTTATAAAACGCAAGATTGAAGAGAGCCCTAGAAGGTGGCATGTGGTGTTAAACGAAGCCTTATGGTCATATTGGATGACTTGTCATGGTGCAACCAAAGTCTCGCCGTATCAGTTGGTTTATGGACACGATGTTGTCCTGCCTTGGGAAATTAAAACTGGTTCTAGGCGATTATCTTTTCAGGATCAATTGACGACCGATGATTACACTACCCTGATGAAAGATGAGTTAGAGGATTTAGCAGGTCATCGGTTGAGGGCATTGATTAGTATTGAAGAGAATAAGAAGAGGGTTGCCAGATGGTATGACAAGAAAGTAAAGGTGAAGGAGTTTGCCGATGGCAATCTAGTATGGAAGTTGATTTTACCGACCGGGACCAAGAGCTCTAAGTTTGGAAAGTGGTCTCCTAATTGGGAGGGTCCTTATCGGGTAAAACAGTCTGCCCCTGGCAATGCCTACATTTTGGAAACTCTCGAAGGAGTTGCGTTCTCTAGAGCGATCAACGGCAAATACTTAAAGAGGTATTACCCTAGTATATGGGTAGACACATAGCATACTCGTTTGGATGCCGATGAAAAAGAAAATTATGATACATCGGTAAAAGCGCGTAAACATTATATTACAAGAACCAAAATCAAGTATTAGAGTTATATTTGCCGCTAGAACAAATAGATTACAACAAAGAGTGGATGGCTGATATCGCACGCAGGCGAATGTGTTCTATCTCATCCATCTCCTTGGCATCGGCATCAGCGGAGCCCTCGACCGGCTTGATTTTCTTCTTCCACAAGATGGCTTGTCGGGCATTCTGGTCTCTTTCTTGCCGTAGAACCTTGATGGTATCGGATAATTGGGCTTTCTGCTGGTTGGCTGCAGTCAGAGCCTCCTCGACCCTTTGTAACTCAGCTAATAGCTCTTCTTTCTTTGCCGATAGCTGACTGATTTCTTGATCGAGGTCGTTGATAGAGACTTCTGCTTGGCCGATGCCTTTGTGCTTTTCATCGGCAATATTTTTGAACTTAAGCTTCTCTTCCTCGCTCTTGGATTGGGCAGCCCTATCGGTAATGCGACGGGAAAGCCTCTGGTACTGGATTTTTTTGCTATCGAGGAAGGTTGCCTGGAAAAGAATTTCTTCCATATCGGTAGGGAGGTGGCCTTGGACATCCTTAAAAGCAATCCTTGCTGCGGATGAATCTTGAACGAGCTGGGACATGTCTTGTAGCAGCAAGGAGAGCAATGCTTCAAGCTTGGTCTTGACCTCTGCCGATAGAGCTGGGACGGAGCTCTCTTCCTCCTCATCGTCATCGGGGATGTCGACTGCGAAGGAGAACAGGCTGTCCGCTTGAATGAGGCCTTGGCATTCATCTTCATCCTGGGGGTTGAGACTGAAGGAGAAGAGACTGTCCAGAGAGTCTTGGGCCTGAAAATAGAGGAGTTAAAATATGCTGATCGTATGATTATACTATGAGCTCTAGGGGAATTGACTTACTGTCTTGAAGCGGATCTCCTGCCTAGGACTTGGCATACTGGATGGTCCGGCCTCATCTTGGACATCGGCAGCAGTTGCCGATGACTGAGCCTCTGCTGGGGAAGCAGTCAATGCCGCTGGTGCTGGTGGTGTTATTGCTAGCGTTGCTTCCGATGTGGTAGCTGGTGCTTGTGGTGGCGACGTCGCTCTCTCATCGGGAACTTCGGCCGACGGTGCCGATGCCGATGTTGCTTCCGCTGCTATGGCGGGTGGAGTCGTCTCATTGGGAACTTCGGCCGACGGTGCCGATGGCGATGCTGCCTCCGCTGATACAACGGGTAGAGTTGTCTCCTGATCAGGGACGTCATCCATCGGGTGATCAGGGATAGGAGCTGACGAAGGTTCTGCCGATGACGCGCCGGCAGTTAGTGCAACTGGAGCCGATGACAGTCCTACCGATGACGCGCCGGCAGTTGGTGGTGCAACTTGAGCCGATGGCGAAGGGGAAGCCAGCCTCAGACGCCTTTTCTTCCTTGGCGTAGCAGCAGGGGATCCGACCCGCTTTGACGAAGACTGGGGGGCATCGGCAACAGGACTGGGAGGTACTTGTCTGCTTGAAGCGGCTGCCGATGACCACATTGCCTGAGAATATAAAGCAAGTTATACAAAATAAAATGTTGCCGATAAAACAGTATGTAATCGGTACGGGTAAAGATGAGTTTACTGCATGAACCCACGTCAGGCAGCAGCAGCAGCCGATGTAGCCTTGGCTTTCGCAGGCGTCGGCGTAGGTACCTGTTGAGGTGTGAAGGCAGCTAGCGAAGGGGCTTTGTTGCCGATAAGCGATATGGGACCCATTATCCGAAGATTGAAGGGCCTGCCACTGTTGCTCATCGTGGGGATTGGATCATCGGCCTGTCAAGCGCAAAAAGGTTAAGTACTGATGACGGAAGCAAAGTAATAAGGAACGCATCGGGATAAGGACTTACCGCGTCATCGGGGACGATGTGATCGGCGTCAATCATGTGCCGATAATGGTGCGATGACTTAGCAAATAATTGGTGCCTCCATTCTTGCCACCAGGACTTGTATTCGTTCATGATGAAGGAGGTTGGTGACCAGGAGGACAAGTCAATGTCTGATATATCGGCATCAGGAGGAAGATTGACGATCTTGTTCCAGTCTAGAGCACTGGAAATTGTCTGCCTGGGCTTCACTACTTTGGAGTAGCAGAGTTTGATCGGCAGTTGGCCAAATGCCAGTTGTCTCGCTGCTGCCGATGGGTAGTAGAACTCATAAGATGGAGGGGCATTCTTCCCAGATCCGAAGATGTTCACTGGAATAGCTCGGGGAGTGATGCTGACCTTCATGATTGCTTGGTTCTCAGGCAAGTTCCCATCGGTTAGGTTGAATAGCAGCGGGAACTGATTGTTTTCGTCAAGATATGGCCACTAGAGCCATTCCGTGGAAGAAAGTCCAGTATAAAACTTCTGAAAAAATGAGCCGAACTGCTCTGTATCGGCATCGGTCCCTGGCAGCACTATGATAGCCTCTCCAAAATTGAGTGGAGGGCGAGTTGCCGATTCATCATCCCTATACTGATGGTCTTCCGATATATCCCTCGGGAATTGTTGGGCGAACAGATCAAACTGAAGGGCCTTGTGCATATGTGCGTTCAGCCACATGTTGACAAACCACCAGGGACCCCCAAGATTGCCGATGGGTTCTCCTAGCAGTAACTTCTGGGATACCTGATGTAGAAGGCGGTATACTAATCCAAGAAGATATCTGCCTAAGGGAAGTCTTGTCCCATCGGCAAGTAGCTCAGCTGCAGGGAGGTGCATGGTGGTCGGCCCGACAGTTTTGCCGCAGAAGATGAACTTTTCCAGCCACATGTTCAGAAACGTGGCGTGCTCCCATTGGTTTACCGATCCTGTCTTCTGGTATTCATTGATGTAGCCTGTCCAGCCGCCGATGTTCTGGGTGTTCACCTTGTACTCAGCCTTTCTTTTGAACAGAGTAAAGGTATCGGCAGAGGAGACGTCCAAGCCTGTCAACATATGGACATCGGCAAGGGTAGGGGTGGCTGGTCCGTGTCGGAAAAGGAAGGCATTCATGGTGTCTGACCAGAAATAGGAGGCAGCCATCAGTATATTCTCATTCTTCTCCATATCGGCAATGGAGAGCCTAATGCACTGGTCCAAGTTGCGCTCTTGCCAGTATACTTGCTGCGCCCTAGCAACCCTGAGGTACCAGTTTTTCCATCCCTTGGTAGGCTTGGACCATGACCGAAAGGCGTCTTTCCACAATCCTAGGCCGAAACACTCAGATCTGAAGGGTACCCAGTTGGTTTCTGCATTGATTATGAAGGTGTGATCTGGATTGCCCATGGGGCCTATGCAGCTGAAGTTGAAATCAACAAGCGGAATGACTACCTTGTTGTACAGTTCTTAGGGTTTGAAGAAAAGAAGGGGAAGAATCAGAAAAGGAACGGGAATGATTCTAGATTCGTGCGGAAAAGAACCAGAAGGAGGTTGGTCTTACCTTTGGGATGTCGACTTGGATTGCCATTGGAGCAGAAGGAGTGCTTGCGGTTCATCCTTGGATTGCGAAAAGGAACTGTTGCTCGAGCTCGTGTTCTTCGGAGGCACCGGAGGTTGAAGACGAAGGCGGAATATGAAAGTGAAAATGAACTCGGGGTAAAAAGTAGTGTGGATCCCGGTAACTTTTATAAGCTTACTCAGGGGCATTTTGGGATTTCAGTTCACACTGTGCAGGAATGTGGAAAGGCCCGCGTTAGATACGCGCGATGATCGAGGGAATTTGCAACTGTTTGTGCTACAATCAAGGGATTTTATTATTAAATTGCGGTTCCACACGTGGGAATCGAGGAAACTGTGCATTTATCTCGGAGGTAACGGCTACAACAACGACTATAGTAGAGAGAATTTCGGCACGTAAAGTATTATACACTCCGAAACTGGGGGGCATGTGTTGACACCGTTTTTCAGCACGTGTCAAATGAGCTAAGGCTTGACTGGTCAACGGCCGTTCTCCATCGGCATCGGAAAATCATGAGCCAGTATTGCTAATGGGAATATGCTGCAGGAAGACTAAGTGTGTTGCCGATGGAAGCTGGAGGTTTTGGATGTTGCCGATACCGATTGCCGATGAGGAGGCGTTGCCGATTGCCAATGAGACGTTGCCGATTGCCGATGAGGAGACGTTGCCGATTGCCGATGAAGAGTGGTTGCCGATTGCTGATAGGGACTGATTGACGAAGACAGTTACCAGTACAAGGTGGCCAATCGGGAAATATTGCCGATGCCGATGGGCATGGGGTGCCAATGAGTACAGGGTGACTTAGCGTGTGATATCAGCAGAGGATTGCCGATGGTCAAAGAAGGAAGTCGCGGATTGAAGGGATCTGCCGATGGAAAGTTTCCATCGAAGGGAAGACATAGGGAAACTGGTGATTTTATACCAGTATTATTATAGCAGTTTGAGTCCGACTCTTGCATGAGTCGTTTGTTTTCCTTTTAAATAGGTGTGTTTGTTTAGGAAAACAATATTATTGTTTTAGATCCGACTCCTGCGCGAGTCAGTTTCCTTAAAGTTAGGAGTTTGTTTTAGGAAGGATACGAGTCGTGTCTTTGTACAACTCTCCATGCGGGAGTATAAATATGTGCCCGAAGGCTACGAAAAAAGACAATCAATCCAATATCAAACAAATCAAATTTACTCTTATTCTACTTTTTATCGCAATTTACACTTTACTGCATTAGCTGTAGTTTATCAACGAGTTCTTCAAGCTTCGACGGGCTGCATCACCTTGATCTCCGTCAAATCCTTGCAAGTTCCGCGTGGGAGTACCTCTGAGCTTTGGCATCCGGGTGCATCGCTGTTTCCTCGTTCAGCTCTGCTCTAGTTATCCTGATCAAGGTTCAATCCCAGCATCCGGGCGCATCGCCGTTGTCTGGATTGGATCTTGTTCTAGTTATCGTCCTTGTCGATTAACTGGTCAAATTGACTGGCACGCCTCCGGATATCGAATTTTGGGTATAAGCCCGAGGTGTTCGCAAATCCTGATGCTTTTATCGAATTTAGGGTAGCTACTTCTACGTGCTATGGTTAATCTTTAGGCCAGCTTTGGAGGCTCTCTGGTTATGGCCAGGCTGTTTGGCGAGAATGCCTTAAAGCGTTATGGAGAGGTCATCGAATGCTGTGGGAGCGTCTTGGAGAGGTCGCCCAACGTCGTGAGCGTTTTGTAGGGGTCGTCGGACGCCGTGAGCATTTTGTACGGTAACCAGACGTCGTGAGCATTTTGTAGAGGTCGCTGGATGCCATGAGCGTTTTGTAGAGGACAAGTAATTTTAAACAGAAGTACGAAGAAAGATGCCGAACCTTTATTTATTACTGGAGGGGTACATAGTACAAACTTATTGGAATACTTTAACTTCTAAATCCTCTCGCGCCACCGAGGGCCGAGGGTCTCTACTTCTAGTTGTGAGTGAGGTCAGAGCTGGTCACCGCTGGTCCTGCTTCCTTGGGCTTCTTGACGGAGGGCTTGTCACTAGGTTTGGAGTTGTACGTGTCTTGGACGTGGAACTTCCCGACGACGTTGAGTGTCTGCTGCTCACATTCATGTGCGACCTGCAGATTAGTGCAGAGGCTGAGGACGCCCTGCGGCGTCGGGATCTTCAACACCATGTAGGTGTAGTGAGGGATCACCATAAGCTTGGTGAGCGCCGAACGGCCGAGGATGGCGTGGTAGGCTGTCTCGAAGTCGGCGACGAGGAAATGGATGTTCTCAATTCTGAAGTGATCCTAGTCGTTGAACTGCATAGGTAGGGTGATCTGCCCCACAGGTGTGGATGCCCTGTCTGGGATGATGCCCCAGAAGGGAAAATTCGCCGGGAGAGATCTTTCTTTGAGTAGTCGAGCTGACGGAATGCATCGGCGAAGATGATGTTGAGGGAGCTGCCACCATCGACCAGCACGTTTCAGAAGCAGCACGTGGCGATAGTTGGATTGACGATGAGGGGGAAGCGTCCTGGGTACCTATAATCCGTCCATTGGTCTTCCCCAGAGAAGGCGATCAGTTGCTCTGACAAGTCGAGATAGCGGGCGTTGGCTGGATCGTCTCTGACGACGGTGGCTGAACAGATGTCCTTTCTCTCCCCTTCGACGACCACGCTACCTCTTGTTTACGGTCCTTAAGTGCCAATTTTAACCGTCAACTAAACATTAGAAAGGATATATTTGCAACACACCACCTAGACATAGGGTTTATACTAACAGAATTCCACGAGTTTTGGTGAATGTATGTTTCTGTAGGGGGTTACCAGGAAATATGGAGGAAAGGCCCATATGTAAGGATTACATAGAGATAATTATCATTCGTAGGAAAAAGAACAATCCAGAAGGGTCAAGAAGGCGCGAGAAGGAACGAGAGGGCAAGCGGGCCCACAGGCAGGGCGCTCGCCCTACCACCTAGGGTGCCCGCCCTGGCCAGAGAACCAATCAGCACCAGTCTCGTGGAATAGGGTTCCACCGCCTTTGTGGTTCAATCTAACCCCTCCATTAAGGTCGGTTTGATCCGACGGCTAACGTTCATTTGAGGGGGCTATATAAGGAGGACCCCTGCCCCCTGGCTAAAGGCAATCCATTATTCATTTGCATATTTTCCAGAGAGGATTCGCTAGAGAGGATCCCTTATGGATCTATTCTCTAGGGTTAGCATTCAAGAGAAACTATCCTTAGTTTCTATGTGAGATTAGAGTTTACTCTTCTAGATTGAGAGAGTTAGAGTGGAGGTGTGGATTGGAGGAAGCCCGGCCTGTCAGTGTCTCTTCTCTAGTTTGTATCGACGGGATCAAGTCTCCTAACCCGAGGCTTGCTCCTAGGATTTCTTCGGTATTTCGACTTCTAATTCTACTAAGTTCCCTGTTTTATTATTCTTTGGTTTATGAGTTTACTTTATTATCTTTGCATTGAGAGTAGGGTAATCGTATTTAGCATAAACGTGGTGTTTGGGCTAAGATCCTCATAGATATCCCCTGTCTAGCCGGATCTGTGGTAGTAGCTCAGAAAGTGACAATTCCGTAGATACCTTTGGAACCCATAATCCCGTTAGAAGGACTGGTAGGGTTTATACGCCGCGTGGTAAGCATTCTCTGAGGTGTCTCTTATCACGACAGTTCTCCCCAATAGAATAATAATACATATCTTATATAGACTAGAACGAGACTACAGTCGCAGTCTTCTCTAATCGCTCATATCAAGATCACCTTGATTGTAGCCTAAGGGTTAATAACATAGATTTGGTTAGTCAGATGCACCCTTTCTCCCTGTGGATAAATAAATACGATACTCTAGATAATCTCCCGGGTGAAGTGCTCACCGGTATCCGTGCGCTTGCGGATTACTTCCTAGTGATTTCTCTGTTTGCGTTAACAAATATCAACAAGCATTTCTGGCGCCGTTGCCAGGGAGAAAGACGGTTTGCTGAGATAACCTTGAATCTTGCTATTTTCTTGTACCTATACTTTTTTCTTTTCTTATCTTTTTCAAATTTCTTACCTATGGAAAATATAAATTCCATGCCAGACATATCCGATAAAACTTTATCTTTTTGCTTTTTCCTTTTTACCATCTTTCTCACCTTACCATTTTCTTCCTACCACATATATAAATACTCTACTCCAAAGGGCGACTTGTTGGAGACTCCACCATCTTCACACCTTATTCTTATAAATGGCTATGAGCTTCGCCCTGCTTGTATAGCCATGGTTTGGGAGAAATCTTTCTCTAGTCTTGGTTTAGTTTTAACTCCATTTGAAAATATGAATTATCCAAGTATAGAGGAGGCCCCAAACAAGACCAATTTGAGAATTACCAATCCAAGTGGAATTTTGAACTTACATGAAGAATCAACCATAGAGATTGGAGAGGAAGATGATATCAATGAGCATGAAATCTATTCCATATCTATCTCTTTAAATCCATGCTCATATGAGACATCTCCCATACCCACTGGTCTCTTTATCATTACCATTTATGACATCTTCAACACCCTCACTCTTTCTATTTATGAAAACTTTAAAAGAGTTCTTTTCGATGCATATGTCTATCATAAATATTGCAGATCTCGTTGTGTAAATCTTGAGATAGGTAATAAAGGGGAAACTATTTTCCTAAAAGCACATCTTGAAAGGTTTCCCTAGGACAAGCTTAGTGTCCTAAAACAAACATCTCTCATAGCTTAACATGAGTATTCACCTTTTTGTCGCCTACCTTGTGAAATGAGCATAGAAATACATGATTATATTCCTTCGGGTATTTTTGTCACTAACCTTTCAAGGTATAGAATAGAAAGAATGAAGGAATAACAAGCATAAGGTATGTCCAACCAATCATCATGCAACATTGAATTACATTCATCCAATCTTGATTTTTGCAAAATTCAAGCTTGGGGGATAACCCATCATACAAACATCTTTTGCCATGTTGCTACATCATCTTATTTGTACCTATCTTTAAGGCATGCTCAACTACTAAAAAAATGATGATCCTACTTTTTCATCTTCAAATGAGTAAATCTCCATAATACTTTCATGCTACCTTTGTTTGCTATAGTATATGTTTAGGTTTTGAAGAATTTTCATATATCTTTTAAATTATGCATGGTGCTTAGTTTAAATCGAAGGTATTTGGATATTACTTTGAAAGGCTTTTAAATTAAGCGTGGTGCTTAGGTTAAAATGTCTTCCTAAGTCAAATTAGACGTGGTGTCTAGGTTGATTTTTGAACTGATAGTATGCTGTAGTAGATATCGGATATTTTGTTGGACTAACCCCTGTAGGAAAACTTTCAATATCAAATTGGAAAAGTCCTGAGAGAAACTCACATTGGAGATGAAGAGATACACATGAACTTGAACAACTTTCACAAGAGAGACACAACTAATTCATCAATAGATGAATTCCATGGAGCAAGGAGAAGACAAGGATAACCTTAAACCACTCAATCCATGGAAGAGAAGATGAACAAACTTCAAGACAAGACAATAGAAATACCAACAAGATCAGAGCAACAAGGACGAGGAGTGGAACAAAGGAGACAAGCTATTAATGCTCAACCAGCCGATCAAAGGAAGTTTCCATGAGGTGTTTAGCGCCATCATTCTTTAAAATTAAAGGTAAGTAATCATCACTCTAAAATCATTTCTTTGATTCTGGTATTCACATAAATAAATATCTAAAACATGTTGAGCTACAACATTATTTGATTCAACCTCATAAACTCAACATGTTAGTTCTTTAAAGCTTGTTCCTAGTACCACATTCTTATTCTCACAAATTTAACCATATGGGCTGAAAAAGTGCTACACTCATACTTATGTTTTGATTTTTTCACCCATGTTATGGTTAAAATACTCAATTTTGCTCGATGTGTTTAGGCTAGAGAAGAATGAATAAAACTTTGGTTCTGTTGGTGTTTTCCCACCAACAGAGCCCATGCACTTGATCTCTGCCTTGTTTATTTGAGCAGGACACTTCTTCACCATGCCATCAAGAGCATGGGTGGATGACACCCAACCAATGGAGATAGGAGATTCAAGACCTATCATCCCAATCTCCATTAGAGCTTACACTCTTGAAGAAGTTGTCTGTGACCTTGGAGCAAGTGTCAACATCATGCCAAGCTTACAGATCAGACACTATGCTACCCCAAGGCAATTCCTTAATATATTAGCATACAAGTTAGGCACTCGTTCGTACCAGTAAACCTTGTGACTGGAGAAATAGACAGAGATGAGAAATCCCTAATTATCTTGGGCGCCCATTCTTAAGAACAACTAATACCATCATCTGCATGGATAACGCCAAGATCTGTTTCCCAATCAAGGATGAGAAGGAGAGGTTCACTTTCAAGAAACATACACTCAAGGCTCCTACTCATCCTTAGAGGCCTACATATATACAAGAACACAATTGTTGCTACAAGGAAGTAGAACATTAACAATAAAAGGAGGAAGAGTAAAGCTAAACAACCAAGAGAACACCCAGATGATCAACACTATTGATTTAGGGTATGGCCAATTCCTTCTATCAAATACCTCGCTAAGCTGGATGATCCAGGAGTACCTACCATTGATTGCAAGATCAAGGAAAGTACATCCCACAAGACATTCTGCAACATTGGATCAAGTGGCAACACAATGTCTGTGGTAGCCTATCAACATTTATATGACAGTAGACCACTATACTAGACATATGTAGAGCTTCAGCTAGCAGGCCAATCATTCCGATTTCCGGAGGGAATAACAAAAGACATCATAATCAAAGATCACTATGTTCCCACCGACTTCATGGTTTCATGGGAGATAAAGATGGAGTCCACCTTATTCAAGGAAGATTTTTCCTCAACACCACCAGCACAATCATCTTCATATCAAAAGAGGACTACTTCCAATTTCCTGAAGAGAAGACGTATTGCTGCTTCAATAGCCACACCACTTATGAGAAGACAAGGAAGCATCGCTCTCAATGCCAAATGAAATAAGCCACCAAGGATGGATGGACAGATTATCCAAGAGAAAGTCAAGATATGAAGACCAATCCAATAATGAAGATAAAGATCTCCTGAGTAAGAAAGTTGTACCACCAACGGAGGATGTATCACAAGCTACAGAGAGCAAAGAAGAAGTAGGACCTCAAAACAGTGAATCGTTGGAAGTGAATCCTCAGACTAAGAAAAGATGGAAGAAGAGACTTCATCAAAACATTAACACAAGGTGAATAAACATCCAAGTCCTCATCAGGATTGGATAACACTCCTGAAGATATTTTAACCAGAAGAGATGTCCGGATCGATGGACCTAAATCTCCGAACCTTGGCCGAAAGGTAAACTCGGTAAGTTATCTGCATATTTAATTCTACATTCCACCACCATAATTAATTCTGACGCTATTAACCAACATAAATCAAATTTGCATACTTAATTTTCACACTGAATTAGTTTAGCTTACACACTCGAAATTTCTAGTGTTGTTTTGCTCTACTATCATCCATTGCATAATCACCTTCATAAACTTAAACAAATCCTTAGCGCCAATCTATTAAGATACTTAATTTCATTAATTGCATTCTAGCATATCACCTATAGGTATTCCTAGCATTATTCTCATTCCTCATATTCTCCATTGCATAATCATCTTTACCATGACATATCTACATTTCTGCATTACAAAAAGAAAATCTTTAAGCCCCATGTGAGAGAACTTATGGTAATACCATAAGCGAATTTACTGTGGTGGCACAAAAATAATTTTTATTTTTCGCTTGCATTATAAAGTAGAAAATTCTAAAAAAAGAGAGATGATATATTCAATTTCTGCTAGAACATATTAAAGTTTAAATTATCTCATAAGAATATTCAATTACTCTTTTGGCTGACCGCTAACCCATTGTCATAATGGAGCCTCGAGTTTTGTTTGTTCTTGTCGGAGTATAACCATGCAGGATTGAAAGCACCAAAGAGGAGTGAGCCCAACCAGGAGGCTACTTCCAAAGATCATTCAAAGCAACTATAGCAAACATCCATCTGGGGGGAGGGCATCCCCCAGTTATCAGGTAAGTATATCTATGTGATTATCGAGTCTATCTTATATTCATAAAAATATCAAAAATGTGTGAACACATGAAGGTTCACCATAGTATCATAAGAAAATTTAAAATTGCTAAAAACATATGGGCACATGAAGGTCCATGACTGTCGAGTCTTAAGAGTCCTAAATAAAGATATATATATATATATATATATAGTTAGGGTGTGTGTTTAATTTGTTTAGAGTCAATAAAAACCATGAACAATAATTTTGTCTTGGAAATGATGAATAGTTGCTCTGTCGTAATTCCTTTCAGGTACCTAGTTTTCAGCCTTGAATTCTCCCGAGTTTTAGAAATAATTGCTTTGACATAAGATTTACTCTGAACCAGAAACTTGTGGGTTGCGAATGCTTGAGTTAAGTCTAGGTGTATGATATAAAAAAGTTGAGCTGCTATTTATCTTGTTCCTAGCAATACTAGAGTTCTGGAGAATTTATCTTTTGAAAATTGAAAATATTACATGATAAGTTTCTGTATGACGAGAGCTTAAATTCCTACCGTAGCCATATATACATGCCTGGTAGATTAGGAAAGCATTCACTATCATATTTACTGCTTGTATTTGCATTGAGTTTTGTCAAGCTTTATTGACCCTTAGAGACTTGTCATGCTTTTAAAATTAAGATCACGTACACTCCACTCATATATGCCACTTCTATCCTGGAAGTGCGCATCCACATATATGCCACTTCTATCCTGGAAGTGCGCATCCACATATATGCTACTTCTATCCTGGAAGTACGCATCCACATATATGCCATCCAGATCCACCAGAAAAATGCTCTACACCTACCTTGTGAGTAAGTAACCAAAAATATCTCAGTTCTCCACCTATCCATATATTTCATCACCACAGATGTAACTGCTCCAAAGATTTCCTTGTTATCATCTCTCAAAAGAGTTATTATAGAAAGAGACTTGGGGTTGTGAAATATATATATATATATATAATAAATAAATAAAGAGAGTAAAACATGGACAAGTGTGTTGGTATTTCTTATGACTATTGGATAAATCTGCAAGCGCACAGATTATACCGTTGTAGCACTTCACCTAGGAGTATTCCAAGGTATCGTAATTTATATTATCCTAAGGGAAAGCTGGCTAGAAATGATAATCAGAGAGAGATCCTAGAGAGCACCTCAACTTAATACCAACTAGTATAGGGGGGTAAACGATATATGTGATAGGAAGGGTTGATGAATGAAGAAGCTACGGTAAAAGGTACTTAGAACAGACTAGAAAGACTAGCTAGGTGGGAGGACAATGAGAGAGTATAGGGAATCCTATGTACTTCACTCTACTTCAATATACTTAGCTAATTAACTAGTCTAAACACTATAATTTGTCTCCTCAATACAAGTATGCTAGGCGAGGGGATAGATCAGCAGGAGGACAAAATTCCTACCGGACCGCGCCCTCTTCTTACGGGGGCCTTACCTTTTAAGAACTTGCCTAAAAACACGTGGTGGAATACAATGACTAGACAAGGCTGTCACCTCTTGCTAGCTACCACAAACAATCCGTGCAACAAGCGATAACCAAGGATAAGATGATGTATAAGAACCACACTTACACACAACTTACTACGTTGACTACGATCTATAATCAAAGCACCCTATGACAGGCAATGATCGCATACAGGAAAGGTCACAAGGATCACAAACTATTGATGTAAAGGCTATTAAAGAGCAAAAGCATATAGCAAGACTATATCTAGTATAGAAATGCTCAAAGTAAATACTAAGTAAAGTATAGAGAAATATATATTGAATAAGATAAAGTCTTACAAAGAAGGAAAGATACAAGAGCTATACCAGACTTCCCAGAAGACAACTCCGGAAATCCCGAGCACAGCTCGACTCAATTCTAACTCCCACACTAGACTAACTCCTAGAACAGTCTAAGGAATAGAGCTTGTAGGCTTCTTCTTCATGTGTAGAGAGGGGGGGGGTGTGACCCTCTATTTATAGTGGGAGGTGGAGTAGGGGCTACTCCGGCGCCACGTTAGTGATCCAGAGCCTTCCATCCTCCACCCTTGGATCCAACCGACCTTGAAACCGACCAAGGGATGGGTGGATGTGATTCATCACAGGTGTAGAGTGGTATGGCGGTTGGGGGAAGCCAACCGACCTAGGGGGTGGATCGGCCGACCCCCCTATGGCCAGTGGGCCCTCCTCTGGTCTCCTGGTGGTGGTCCCACTGGTTAGGGACCAAGTGGGGCCTGGTGGGCCCAAATGGTGGATCAGTGAAAGATCTCTAAGTGTTTTGGGTAATTGATGAAACCTAAGTACTAACCTAGCTCTAAGTGTGAGTAGGCTTACTACACTATGAAGAAGTGAGATTGACAAGTGATGGAGCAAGGAGGAGGCTATGGGAAAGCTATCTAGAAGCTCACACTTGGAGAAGAAGAGAGAAGGAGGAGACCCTAAGCTATTCAAGGCAAAGGTATAAGCTAGGGCTTTTCCATTTTTGTGATCAAGACACCTAGTGGGTGTGATCACATTTAGGATAGGTAACCGTACTATAAAGAGGGAAAATAGTTAGTGGTTATAACTATCGAGTGCCATTAGGTTGATCATGATTGCATTGCATCTAATCCTAATGAGCAACCCTTGAATAACTTGATAAAATATGCCACACACATGCACAAGTTAGTGAAACACTTGGTGATGGCACATGAGATCAAGGGAAGCAAAGAGAAGAGAATTCTGCCCAAGATAGAGGCGTCGGACTAGTTTGTCTCGGAGCTCCGGACTATAGCAGGTGGTCCGATGGTTGCTCCCAGCACTGGCTATCAGGCAGAGATGCTTCAGACTAGTGGTTCGGTGGTGCTTTGGACCATCGGCCAGTGGTCCAGTGGCTCGGTCAACGGTCAGCAGAAGATCAAGACAGGCGTCAGACTACTCGGCATGGTCCGGTGGACTAGTCCGACGGAGCAGTCCGAAGCAGGGGTGCTCCCTGCGTGAAATGTTCAAGGCACTGAGGAAGCGTCGGACCAGACGACATAGTCCGGTGGCTTGGTCCGACGGTGTGGTCCGAAGGCAGGGTGCGTACTGAGTGAAAAGTTTGAAGCCCTGGCAAGCGTCAGACGAGGCGTCGGACCAGGCCTCTAGACCAATGGAGGTGGTCCGACAGTGGCCAGAACTGCACGCCAACGGTTGGATTTCAAACGCAGAAGGCGTCGGACCAAAGCATCGGACCAGGTGCTATGGTCCGACGGTGATGAAAAGTGGTCTGACGATCACGCTTTTTGTAGCTCCAAGTGCATAATGGCTAGTTTCTTTGAGGATGCTATTTAAAGGTGTGTGGCTGGTTCAAGGAGTCTATCTTGCACATTTGGCTATTACATACTCTTGTGTGAGCTTAACACACACACTCCCACTCATCTCACACTTGATTAATCATCCATTGGAGAGATTTGAGTGTTCTAGTGCATTGCATGAAGTGATTCATCTTAGTGGAACTTGGGAGTTGATACCACTGCTAGTTTCTTGTTACTCTTGGTGATTGCCATCACCTAGATGGTTTGGAGCAAGCGGTGTGGATTCGAGAAGCTTGGTGATTGTGCTTCGTCGACCACAAGTGGTGATTGTGAGGGGTTCTTGTGCCTTCCCTGCGGGAGATTGCAAAGGTAACTCTAGTGGATTGCGCGTGTCGTTGAGTGCCCTCTCTTGTGTTGGTTGTGCAGCACCCGGTGACAGGTTTTACGTGTGATGCCAATTAGCTCGTGAACCTCCAAGTGAGTGAGCCGACACAACGAGGACGTAGCTAGTTGGCAAACTAGTGAACCTCGGGTGAAAAATCAAGTGTCAACCTCTTGTTCATCATTGTGATTGATTGGATTGCTTGGAGTTCACTTGATTGGCTCATTACCTCAACACGGTGGTATAATCACTCTTCCCATCTTCGCATTTCCTTATTCATACTTGTCTTAGTATATTAGGTTGTGCCTAGAGGGCTACTAGACTTGAGTAGGAATTGAGTGCTTCTAGAGCTATATTAGGCTAGCATTGTTTGGTAGGAGGCTTCGCAAACCCCCATTAGGCTAGCGCAACATTCGCTTCGCTATCTTGTTTTCTAACATGTTGTTGAGAATTGTTTTAGATTTCGATTTAGGCTATTCACCCCCCTCTAGCCTTGGATTAGGACCTTTCAAGTGGTATCAAAGCTAGTACTACATTGATTTAAGGCTTAACAACCAATGGTGTGATCATGGCTCATATCAACAACATAAAAAAACCACCAAGATTTGATGGTTCCAACTATGGCTATTGGAAGGTCAAGATGACCGCACACATCAAGTCAATTAGCCGGAAGGTGTGGCTTGTGGTGGACAAAAAGTTTGAGGTTGCCAATGTGGATTCTCCAACCCCACAAGAGGAAGAGAAGTTGCAACACAATGACATTGCTCTTAGTGCCATCCATGAGGCTCTTGATGAGAAGGTCTTTGAGCAAATCAAGAATCTAGAGAGTGCTCATGAGGCTTAGAAGAAGCTTGAAGAATCATTTGAGGGCACACAAGTCGTCAAGGGGGCCAAGGCATATATTCTCAAGGAGAAGTTTGCTAGGTTCAAGATGAAGGATGATTGAAATGTGCCAGAGATGTTCCATCGGCTTCAAGTGCTAGTCAATGATCTCACGGCTCTTGGTGAGAAGGTTGAGGACAAGGACTTCTCTCATAAGTTCTTGAGGTGTCTTCCATCCCGGTTTGACACACTTGTGACCTTGATTGTGAGAGGTGGGCTAGACACCATGACTCCAAATCAAGTATTGGGAGATGCCATGACTCAAGATGCATATCGGGAGAACAAGGAAGAAGATGTCAAGAAGGAAGACAAGAAGGATGAGAAGAAGAAGAGTGTAGCATTCAAAGCTACATCATCACACAAGAGCAAGGGCAAGAGCAAGATTGAAGAATCTAGTGAAAGTGAAGACCAAAGTGATAGTGATCTTGATGAAGAGGAGATGGCTCTCTTTGTGAGGAAATTTGGGAGATTCATGAAGAAGAAGGGCTATGGTGTAAGAAGAAAGAAGACTTCTTTCAAGAATCATGATGAACCAAGGAAGTGCTTCAAGTGTGGAAGCTTTGATCATCTCATTGCTCATTGTCCTTACAATAGTGACAAGGATGATGATGATCACAAGAAGAGAGGCAAGAAAGAGAAGAAGCCCCTATTTGACAACAACAAGAAGAAGAAGGGCTACTCTCATATTGTCACTTGGGATAGTGATTCTTCTTCATGTGGTGATGATAGTGATCAAGAAAAGAAGACCACTACCAAGAAGAAGGCCTTTGCAAGCATTGCAATGAGGGACAAGATCTCTCTATTTGACCCTCCATCATCATGCTTCATGGCTAAGTCCACTAAGGTACTTTCTCATGATGAGAGTGAGAGCAATAGTGAGGAGGAGCCCTTAAAGGAGGAACTCATGGACATGCTTGAACAATCTAAGGATTACATTGACAAGAAGAGGAAGGAGTGCAAGGAATTGTGCAAGGCCAATGTGGGTCTTGAGAAAAACCTTGATGAGGCCGTAGCATCTCTTGAGAGGCTAATGGAAGCCCATGAGAAGCTAGTGAAGTCTCACTCTAAGCTTGAAAGAGCTCATTCCTCCCTCCTTGATCAAAGTAAGAAGGAGATTGTTCAAACATGTGACATGGGAGTTACTTGTGATATTCTTGATGAATCTTTCTATACTCCTATCATTGTTGCTCCCACTAACCCCTCTTGTAGCACTATCATTCCTACTTCATCTACTAGTAATGGTTTCACTTGTGATGCCTCACTAGAAAATGAAACCCTCAAGAAGGAGGTTACAAAGCTCAATCACTCCTTAGCTAAGGCTTATGGAGGTGAGGACCAATGCTTATGTGCTTGGGTAGCCAAAGAGCTTCTCTCTACAAAGAGGTATTGGGCTATACCGCCAAGAAAGGCAAGGCCGCCTTCGCTCCTCACAAAATTCGTTTTGTGAAGAACACCGGTAGCTATTGCAAGAGTTGCAAGCAAGTTGGTCACAATGAGCATCAATGTGTGAACAAGAAGGCCAAACAAGATGTATCCTCCATAAGAGTTGATTCATTCTATGTACTTTCCAAGGGTACTAATGGAGTTCATGCCAAGTTTGTTGGTGCACCTTGGATGGCTTCCAAGAAGTCCATTTGGGTACCAAAATCTTTGGTGACTAACCTTGGAGGACCCAAGCAAGTTTGGGTACCTAAAAAGAATTGATCTAGAGCTATTAGGTTGTGCCTAGAGGGCTACTAGACTTGAGTAGGCATTGAGTGATTCTAGAGCTATATTAGGCTAGCATTGTTTGGTAGGAGGCTTCGCAAACCCCCATTAGGCTAGCGCAACATTCGCTTCGCTATCTTGTTTTCTAACGTGTTGTTGAGAATTGTTTTAGATTTCGATTTAGGCTATTCACCCCCTCTAGCCTTGGATTAGGACCTTTCAATCGGCCAACCCCCCCTTGGGGTGTCTGGCCCACCTCGGTCTCCCCAGCTGCTGGTCCCACTTGTCATGGATGTTGGGTGTTGGTTCTGAGATGGTTGTCACGTTTATCTCCTTGGTGTGGGCCCATAGATCAATGTGCTTTGCTTGTGAGTCGTTGAGAGAAAGCATAAAGTGATCCAAGGGTTGGAAATCACTCTGGTATGCTTCTCTTGGATCATGGCCGAGAGGGGAGCCAGGTGGGCCCACAAGGTGGTCGCGCCGACCCCTATGTGGGTCCCACTGGCTCTCAATTGCTTCATTTCTTCATTCCTATACTCAAACACTCATGGACATGTGGAACTAGTTATTTGATAACATATGCTCATGATGTGTTTGTTTATCCTTGATCCTGAGGTTGGTGGCAACATTTTAGTTATGTAAAAGTTGATCATAATTTGTGCCAACAAGATCTCCCAAGCTTAACCTTTGCTCGTCCCGAGCAAACAATCAATCTTAGCTCAATGGATCAGGAGTTGCTACTATGCTTCATATTTCAAGAGTACTAAATCTACAACAATCATACTTCTCTTTTGAATGGAAAAGTTAGCAATAAAGATTCACCCATATTACCTTAGTCCTTCATGGGGCTTATAGCTTTATCCTTTGTCTTGAGAGGTTGAGAGATAGAACAACTTAACTTGAGCACTAGTTTTCTCATTCTTTCACAAGTTTCATATCGGAGGTTTTGCAAGATTTTATAAAAGAAAGCTTAATGTTCCTCAAAATGGTACTCTCGAGTCGCTCATAAGGTGTATGTTTCCTCACCAAGGCATATACCAAAGTTTGCCTTCTTTCATCCTATCTCTAAAGCTTATGTGGAGCTATAGGTAGAGATCAAAGATGTAGCAAACTTACTTTCCATATATTGTCAAGTCAAATTCCAGATCCGAGGAGAGAAATGTCATACTCTTAGATCAAGATGTGAAAGTGTGTGAAACATGGCAAATGATCAATACTTCTATATTTGGATGATCTCTCTTTTCCTAACTTATAAATTTGAGACATAGCTATCTTTTTAATTTTTCTATGAGCTTTGAAGATGCTCATCAATATATATATATATATATATTCAAGAGAGCTTTGGAATGCTCATACATTTGGACTTTATGTGCCCCTCTAATTTTCATAATTTTGCATAGTCTATGTCTTTTTAACTAGCAACAAACTAGAGAGAGTTTTTTCTACTTAGAGCATGGAGTATGAACTATGTGGAAATGTAAGGCATGTTTCTGCGTACTTCCAGTGTAGAAGCAGCATGTATATGTGACGTGTACGTGATCTTGATCTTGGGAGCATGATAAATCTCTCAACAAGGGTCACAAAACTTGACCAAACTCAACACAAAGCAAGCAGCTTATGTAGAAAGCTTATATCATTAACGAGCATGTAAGGCTTTGGTAGGAATTTTCACCATTGAGGAACAAGAAGTGTTTTATCATTTTAATAAATAAAACTCTGATAGTCATTCTTGCTTAGAACAATATTATAGCAGCTCTTATCTTGTCATATCATGTCTCACAACTACTTAGACTTAGTTACGGCATTTGCATCCCACAAAAGTTTGAGGTTCATGATGTTTTCTTTTAAGCCAAGTAATCCATACTTAAAGAAATACCAAGTTGTAAACTAAGCACTAGAGAAATATTTAGCAGAGCAACTATTCATTATTTCCATAGGAGATATTAATTTTCATAGAACATGTGAGAGTGGATTAGAGAAAGTCTTTTTATTCTTTTTTTTCATATGCAGAATTTAAATGCAAGGCAAAGAAAAGCAAGAAGTGCATGAATATAAATGCTGAAATTAAAAACTTACCTTATTGGGGGGAGGGAACCTCCCCCAAGCTTATCCTTTGCTCATTGTTGCGGCGGGTATGGATGTAGTTGCCGCCACGTGGCCCAATACCGGTATTGTTCTTCTTGCATTGCTTGGATTTCTTCGGCACTTTGTTGGGCGATACGTGCTGTCTCATTGTGCTCAACACGTAGCTCACCAAAGGTATTGGTGAGATGGTCAAATTGTTGCCGTAATTCACGATGGTCCCTGTCTCGTGTGGACAAGAAGGATGCTCGTGGTCTTTGCGGCCGTGATGGTCGAGGAGGCATGCCACTAGAAGTGTGCATGGAGGATGCATTGTCTTCCTCCTCGCCATAAGCTTCTTGGGAAGGACCACCTTGCTCAAGATGAACAAAGTATAGCCCCTCCTGAGCTCTCCTGTCCGAACCTGCAAAACCTCTTTGTCCAATTCCTTGATCTAAATCAAGGGTTAGCTTACGGGTCCTATACAATTGAAGTTGCCTATTTGGAAGAGGCACCTCAATTGTATGGCCACTGTATATCATTTTGAGTTCATTATTGGCATCTCTTTTTAACATTTGGATGACTGCAAGATACGCTTCTGAGATTACAGCTATAGGGGCAGAGATGTGCACAAAGGGTTGATCATCATTTAGCAAGTTCATAGATTCGATAAGACGAGTAATTAAAGATGTGAATTGAATAGATTCATTACTCTCAATTGAACTTTGCCAGAATTCCACTAAGTGTTTCACAGGAGAGATTTGCATTTTGTTTACCATGGCATAAAGTAATTTTAATTCCATGTCACTTATCAAGCTAGCATTACTTCCAGAAAACAAAGTCATTTTCATCCAAAGAAGCATGAAACGAAGGGTTGGATTGTGAATTTCCTCAGGTTTAGGATTTGAGCAATCTTTTAGAGCAGATATAGAGAACCAAAATTTCCTCTTGTTAAACCTATGCATGGCAAGGTCTAAATCTATCAAGCATGAATTATCAAAACCAAGAGAAACACTTAGATGACTCCATGTTAGACTATAGCTTTGATTAAACATGCGAAAGGTAATTCCAACATTAGAGACTTGGAGAGAGCATAGAAATTCTAAGGTGAGCAACTCAGTTCCAAGATCTTCTACTTGCCAAAAGCCAGACCAACCAAGAGTAGAGATAGTTTCGAACTCGGTGGTCATACCTGCGTTGGAGAGAACACTCGGATCCAATATCCTTGTGTGCTCAAAAGATCGGTCGCGAAGAGAAAGATATCGTTGGTACTCTAGTATGTCGAACCAGAGACCACTTTGTTGATCATAGGTCCTCATTGGGGGCACCATGAATGCCTCCATATGAGGTACCTTCTCTGGCACTTCTTCTTCCTCCTGAGGGTGTTCTTCAGTTTGGAGGTTCTCCCAAGTGTATCGGGCAGAACCTCCCCTTCTTCTTCTTTGGGAACAATGGTGGGAGCGTTGAGATGAGCTCCCACTAATAGCTTGATTCATTTTCTTGAATGCGGATGTCAATGGGTTCTTCATCTTTGGGAAGGAAGGGGCACGACTAGGACAAGATTGTGTGTGGAGAGAGTTTCCTAGTTTGCCTTATGGGGAGAAGTTTGAGCTAAGAGATCTTCTTGTGGACTAGTGAGGGCAACACTACTTCTCTTTAGAGCTAAGAACTTCTCTTACATAGAGAGAGGAGGAGCAAGGCAAGGAGAGGCTTGAGCTAGAACTGGATTCTGGTTGAGGTGTGAGGGAATGAGCTCTCCTTGCATGGGGTTTTATAGGGGAAGGAAGTGGCATCAAGGGGGTTCCATGGAGTGGTCGGCCGACCCCCCTTAGGCATGCCCCTTGGGTGCCATGATCACATGTCTAGGGAGATGCCTTACACAAAACAAAAGAGAGAGGGGAGGTGACCAAAGCATGGTCGGCCGACCCCCTAAAGTGGGGATCCCACTCATGATTTGTCTAGTGCTTGGTGAAAGGTGTAAAGATGTGATATGATGTGATCAAAAGCTGAGCTAAAGTGGTCAAGATTCTCCTCTTTAAACAAAGAGTAGTGGGGGACAAAGATATGTCATGCTTGATTGAATTTGATTGATGTGTTTTCTTTTCAAAGCATGACAAAGTGAAAGTGATAGGTGTCATGATTCCCCACTTTGTACAAGGAGTAGTGGGAGACAAGGATGTGTCATGCTTTAACAAAAAGTGATTGATGTACTTTAAAGCATGACAAGACAAAAGAGATGTCCCCTAAGGGTAAATCTGAATTTTGGAAGTCCCACCACTCAAATCATGAGATGCTTGGACATAGGATGGTGGGGAAGAGAGAGGGATGATTATGGGGATCCTAGGGTGGTCGGCCGACCCCCTAGTCCTCTTTTTTTTCTTTTTCTTTTATAGATATCACATTGTGTTCCCCTTTTTAACTAAGCCAAGCTAGGGTGCATAGGGTGGTCGGCCGACCCCCCTATGTCCCTACCTTTTGTCCATTTTGTTACTAAACTAATTCTCAAGATTTTATTTTATCTAAACTTTATTTTTCTAGATTCTAAGTATGAAAGAAATTAAAGGTTTGAACTAAATGTAAGAAGGGAAATAAAAGATAACTACCGACTTACCTTTCGGTGAAGGCTCCTTGATTTTAAGTCCTCGGAGTAGGACTCTGCTTCTTGTTCATTCCTTGTGTGCACTTGATGGCTCCGAAGATGGAGACCGTGGTGTGTGCACCTCCTTCGCTTTCCAAACCTGCCTTGGGTTGGCGGGTTCGTCCTTCTTGAGTTCACTGATCTTAACCTCCGGGTATTGCTTCTTCTTGTGCGGAGCTTGAACTCTTTTTTCGGTGGTTGTGCTTTTGCCTGTTTGTTAAGTTTATAACCATTGAAAGCACATTTTACCTTATGACTTGGGAACTGGAAGTGGATTTGGCCCGATCCAACGTAGATGACCGCGTTAGTGGTGTTGAGGAAGGGCCTTCCCAAGATGATGGGTACTTCCACATTAGCTCCCATGTCTAGGATGATGAATTCGGTGGGGATTACTCGTCTTGGATGTTCACCAAGATATCCCTTGCGAGTCCCTCAGGAAACCTTATGGTTTGGTCTGCCATCTGCAGGCGAACATATGTAGGGACCAAAGGTCCTCCTAACAAATTATCATAAGTTACCTTAGACATGATGTTGATGCCTGATCCGAGATCGCAGAAGGCGGTGTGGAAGATTTGTTGTCCGATTGAGCACTTGATCATCGGGTGGCCTGGATCTTCCTTCTTCATGATGAAGGGAGGATCGAGAAGATAGCCCCAATAGGAGCGAAGTGGAGGCTTACCGAACTTTGTTGTTACCATATTCACATGCTCAATTGGATCCTCTGGTTTCCCAGGGATCTTACCCTGTTCTAGAGATGGCATAGCTGCTGCTAATTGAGCTAATTGGGTTTATAGCATCTTATTAAAGCTCAGTTGATTTTTCATGGCAGTTGTGAAGCTATCCATTTTCTCACCAAAGCTTTCAAGAACTTTATCAGTAGCAATCATCTTTTTATTTATACCATCATTAATATTAGATTGACCAAGAACAAGATCTTTTAATGAAGGTTGGTTATTGTAAGAATTGTAATTATTGTAATTGCTATTACCTCCATTACCTTGGTAGAAGGGGCATGAATTCCAGCTTCCTTGTTGTTGGGGTCGATACCCGTTGTTGTTGTTGTAGTAGTTGTTGTTGTTGTTGCTGATGAAGTTCTTGTTGTTGCTAATGAAGTTCACGTCCTCCTTCGAAGTTTCAGGGCAATTGTTGCCTGAGTGATCATTGCCTCCGCACACCTCGCACCATGGATCAGCTTCAATAGCTTGTGCGGCGGGGATGGGGTAGATGGCCTCTCGTTCCTTCTTGGAACATTCTTCTATCTTCTTCATCAAGAGGTCCATCTTCTAGGTGGTGGCTTCTTCTTTGTGAGCGTAGAACCATTGCTTCGCCTTCCCCAACAATGAGAATGGGAAGAGGCGAAGACAAATAATGACAAACGCCACTCCTTTGATCATGCCACACACCTCCATGAAGTGTTTGAGATGGGAAGTAACATCCTTATGGGACTTCCCACCAAATGGGTTGGCGTGTACTAGGTTAATCAAGGCTGGCTTCAGCTCGAGGGTAGCACTCCCTGTATTAACTTCAGGTCCTCGCGCCATGTGAGTGACTGACAGGACCGAAAAGTCAGAAATAGCCTCCTGAGCCATAGCTTGCTTGATAAACAAAGTGGAGCCTCCTTCCTTGAGTGGATCCAAATTCGATATGAACTTTCGAGGGGACACTAGACGATGTCTAGAGTTCCTTCGGAAGCTCTCAAGATTTTCTAATGTGGTTGCTCGAAGGTGGAACTCACTCATACAATGCCTTGTTTCACAATTAAGAGAAACACAGGCAAGGGGTAAACCCCTATAACTAATTGATAACTAAGTTAACGAGAATCTCTGGATTCAATCTAATTAAAATTTCTTGGCTAAGCTTTCCCCGGCAATGGCGCTAGAAATGTTTGTTGGTATTTCTTATGACTATTGGATAAATCCGCAAGCGCACAGATTGTATCGTTGTAGCACTTCACCTAGGAGTATTCCAAGGTATCGTAATTTATATTATCCCAAGGGAAAGCTGGCTAGAAATGATAATCAGAGAAAGATCCTAGAGAGCACCTCTACTTAGTACCAACTAGTATAGGGGGATAAACGATATATGTGATAGGAAGGGTTGATAATGAAGAAGCTACGGTAAAAGGTACTTAGAACGGACTAGAAATACTAGCTAGGTGGGAGGACAATGAGAGAGTATAGGGACTCCTATGTACTTCACTCGACTTCAATATACTTAGCTAATTAACTAGTCTAAACACTATAGTTTGTCTCCTCAATACAAGTATGCTAGGCAAGGGGATAGATCAGCAGGAGGACAAAACTCCTACCGGACCGCGCCCTCTTCTTACGAGGGCCTTACCTTTTAAGAACTTGCCTAAATACACGTGGTGGAATACAACGACTAGACAAGGCTGTCACCTCTTGCTAGCTACCACAAACAATCCGTGCAGCAAGCGATAACCAAGGATAAGATGTGTATAAGCACCACACTTACACACAACTTACTACTTTGACTACGATCTATAATCAAAGCACCCTATGACAGGCAATAATCGCATACAGGAAAGGTCACAAGGATCACAGACTATTGATGTAAAGGCTATTAAAGAGCAAAAGCATATAGCAAGACTATATCTAGTATAGAAATGCTCAAAGTAAATACTAAGTAAAGTAAAGATAAAGATATATTGAATAAGATAAAGTCTTACAAAGAGGGAAAGATACAAGAGCTATACCAGACTTCCCAGAAGACAACTCCGGAAATCCCGAGCACAGCTCGACTCAACTTTAACTCCCACTCTAGACTAACTCCTAGAACAATCTAAGGAATAGAGCTTGTAGGCTTCTTCTTCATGTGTAGAGAGGGGTGTGTGACCCTCTATTTATAGTGGGAGGTGGAGTAGGGGCTACTCCGGCGCCACGTCAGCGATCTAGGGCCTTTCATCCTCCACCCTTGGATCCAACCGACCTTGAAACCGACCAAGGGATGGGTGGATGTGATTCATCACAGGTGTAGAGTGGTATGGCAGTTGGGGGAAGCCAACTAACCTAGGGGGTGGATCGACCGACCCCCCCTATGGCCAGTGGGCCCTCCTCTGGTCTCCTGGTGGTGGTCCCACTGGTCAGGGACCAAGTGGGGCCTGGTGGGCCCAAATGGTGGATCGGCCGACCCCCCCTTGGGGTGTCTGGCCCACCTTGGTCTCCCTAGCTGCTGGTCCCACTTGTCATGGATGTTGGGTGTTGGTTCTGAGATGGTTGTCACGTTTATCTCCTTGGCGTGGGCCCATAGATCCATGTGCTTTGCTTGTGAGCCGTTAAGAGAAAGCACAAAGTGATCCAAGGGTTGGAAATCACTCTGGGATGCTTCTCTTGGATCATGGCCGAGAGGGGAGCCAGGTGGGCCCACAGGGTGGTCGGACAACCCCCTATGTGGGTCCCACTGGCTCTCAATTGCTTCATTTCTTCATTCCTGTACTCAAACACTCATGGACATGTGGAACTAGTTATTTGATAACATATGCTCATGATGTGTTTGTTTATCCTTGATCCTGAGGTTGGTGGCAACATTTTAGCTATGTAAAAGTTGATCATAATTTGTGCTAACAAAGTGTCCTATCAAAACAATGGGTACTTAGATGCCCGCCTCTCTAATAAAAAAGCAAGCCCAAGTTCTCTCAAAAGTTCCAAGTTGCAAGTTCCAAAAGAGAGATGTATGTATATTTGTATTCAAGGAGCAGAGTAGAATTAGGTTTCCATCATACAACCTCATATATCCACCATACACCATGGAAGGGTTATCGCGTATGCCTCTCCTCAGCTGAAGGAGCATGAACAATGATACCTGACCCATGATCTTGAGCTTGTAGCTGTTGTGCACGCTCTAAAGATCTGGAGGCACTACCTGATTGGGAATAAGTGCGAGATCTACACAGCTCACAAGAGTCTGAAATACTTCTTCACTCAGGAAGATCTGAACATGAGGCAGCAAAGATGGCTCAAGCTGATCAAGGACTACGATTTGGAAATACTTTACCACCCTGGGAAAGCCAACGTAGTCGCTGATGCCCTAAGCCGCAAGAGCTACTGTCACACCATGATCACGAGCACCCTACTACCTGAATTGAACCGAGTTAGACCTTCTGCACGAACTTCGTATCCAGTATGATCTCACAGATCGGTTACGCAAGCAACAGCAGAAGTGCCCGGTGATGCAAGAAATCAGGGATCTGATGGGGGAAGGCAAATGCCCAGAGTTCACGGAGGATGATCAGGGAACCATCTGGTACAAGGAGAGGATCTGTGTGCCCACTGACCAATCTTTGCGTAATGAGATCTTATCTGAGGCACATGACTCCAAGTACTGTATCCACCCAGGAGGTGTCAAGATGTATGCTGACTTAAAGAAGCATTTCTGGTGGAAAGGCATGAAAGCCAAGATTGCAGGCTATGTGGCTCGATGTGACATCTATAATCGAGTCAAAGCCGAGCATTAGAGACCTACCGGGCTCTTGAAGCCGTTGGAAGTTCCTGTCTGGAAGTGGGATAACATTGCTATGGACTTCATAGTCGGTTTGCCTCGATCACAAAAGGGGCATAACTCCATATGGGTGATCGTCGATCGTCTGACCAAGGTAGCACACTTTGTGGCAGTCAGGGCCGACTACTCGTCTGATAAGTTGGCAGATCTCTATGTCGAGAACATCCTTCGGCTGCATGGGGCACCTACCAGCATCGTGTCCGATAGAGGAACCTAGTTCGTGTCTCGATTCTGGAAATCGCTCCACAAGGCTATTGGTACCCGTCTGGACTATAGCACGGCTTACCACCCTCAGACTGATGGTCAGACAGAAAGGGTGAACCAGATCCTGGAGGACATGCTCTGAGCCTTTGTCCTGAGGTATCGCTCGGATTGGGAGAAATGCTTGCCACATGTAGAGTTCTCCTACAACAACAGCTTTCAGGCTAGTCTCAAGATGTCTCCGTTCGAGGCCCTATAAGAGAGACCTTGCAGAACCCCGTTGATGTGGTCAGAACCTGGGGAGAAATCGTTCTTTGGCCCCGCAAAGATCAAGGATGCCAAAGAAGGAGTCTCTCAAGTGCGTGAGAATCTGAAGATCGCATAGAGTCGACAAAAGAGCTATGCTGATAAAAGAAGAAGGGATCTAGAGTTTGGGATCGGTGACTTCGTGTACCTTAAGGTGTCACCACTTCAGAACACCTCGTGCTTTCATGTGAAAGGGAAGTTGGCACCAAGGTATGTGGGACCTTACCGCATCTGTCAGAGAGTTGGCAAGTTGGCCTACAAGGTGGAACTCCCCGATGAACTCGTGGGAGTGCACCCAGTGTTCCACATGTCTCAGCTGCGTAAGTGCTTGAAGCTACCCAGTGAGCAGATCCTCTCAGATTCTCTAGATCTGTAAGACACCTTGGAATATAAGTAACACCCGGTTCTAATTCTTGACAGAGCCACCAAAGAAACGAGAAGCACCACCATACCCATGTGCAAAGTTCAGTGGAGCAATCACATTGAACGAGAAGCCACTTGGGAGAAAGAGTCTTAGCTTCGATTGTTGTATCCCTACCTCTTCGAAAGGTACGTCTCGCTTAAATCTCGGAACGAGATTCCAATGAGGGGGAAGGACTCTAACAACCCGGGTTTTCAAACACACAAAAATCACAAGTTTTTAAAACTTTTTCCTTAGTTAATCATGATGGTGTTTGCATGATAGGAAACCCTCTTGTTAGTTTCACAAGTAGATCCTATTAGTGCTAGTCATAGTTTGCATAACATATCTAAGCTTAAACCTGTGTTGGTTTCTTTGGTTTTCATGTGTGGAATTTAACAACTAAACAACCTGTTTTAGAAAAGGGAAAAGGAAAAGGGAGAGAGATTGGCTTGGAAGCCAACCAGCCCAGCACCGGACGCCACTCCGGCCGGCCCAACCTGCCCTCCCCTTAACCCTCTCACGTGGCCCAGCAGACCCAGGGCCGAGCTTGGTGCCCCCTTTTCCCCCTAGCCCACAGAAGCAAGCAGGCCGGCTCGGCACAGCCGAGAGCGGCAGCAGCAGCCCCCGCACCATTTCCCCTCTCCACGCCACCGACAAGTGGGCCCGCGGCCCCATCCGTCATCCCCCACTTCTGCTTCCCTTTCCTCCCTCGGCCGAGCACGGAAGGGAGCAGGGGAAAGGAGGTCGCTGCCCTTGCCGTTCGCGCCACGCCCAGCCAAAAGCAGCCGCAGACCGCCAGAGCACGCCTCTGCCTCCCCTCGCGTCCGCCCCCACTCGACGCCAAGCGGCAGAACTAGCGCTCGCCCACACCCCTGGCACCGCGGCAGGCCGGCAACACCCTCTGACCGGCGCTGCTCGCCCATGATGCGCCGTGCTACACCCCCGCTCCTCAAACCCTAACCCTAGAGCCCCTCATCTGCGCTCCATTTCAAACAGCCGAACTCCAGCCGTCCGTTGCCACCCGCCGCTCGCCATGGTCGTGTTGGTCCTATAAAAGGGCAGAGCGAGTTGCGTTGCGCCTCTCCCTAAGCCACAACCGCCATCAGTGGCCACACCCACACCGCACTGCAGAAGGGAGGAGGGTGAAGGAGCAGCGGGAGCATGACGCTGCAGAGGAGTCGCCTCGCCGTGACGTCGTTCGTGCTCGCCGGAGAGGACCGCGTCATCGACTACACCGACGTTGCGGCTCTGCACAGCACGGAACCGCACCACCTCGTCATGGCCATGCCTCGCCACTGCACCACCATCCTCCTGCGCCGCCACCTACGATGAGCCCCCCCGACCGCGCCTACGCCGCTGCACGCCACACGATCGCCATGGCCAAAGCTTGCCATGGCGAGGTTACGTTTCCACCGAACCAAGCCCCTAGGGCATCTACCACCCATGCCACCACCTTCACCACCTCCCGAACGTCCCGGCACACCACACCACGGCCCCCGGAACACTCGGTGCCATGCTCGCCTCCCCAGCGCGGCCGAACACCACGCCGCCGCCGCTCAACCATGTCGCGGCCGTTCTGCCTAACTCCAGCCACCTCGCTTGACGAGGAAGGGCCGTCGAGCAGGGTAGCCACCACGCGCACCTAGCCGCTTCACGTTTAGGAGCCCTAGGAGTCCCCGTCGAGCTGGCCGCGCAAGGACGACCACCCCGTCCATGCCGTTGCGGTGAACTGCGGCGCGCACCGCCGCGACGTGAACACGCTCCGTGGCACACCAAGCCACTCGAGCCATGTAGGCACTGCACTGTCGTGCCCGAGCTGGAGCTGCGAGCCACACGCGCCGCGTCCGCCCCACCACTGGTGGCCGAGCGCCATGACCGTCGTTGCCGCCATACCGCATGCGTTCCGCACCTCCCTGGCCATCTCGCTCAGCGAGGAGGGGACTGCCGAGACTCACAACCATCGGGCGTCCGCCGCCGCAGCCGCCATGCTGCACCGCGTAGAGCCGAGCTCCCGGGGCCGGGTTGTAGTCGAGAAGGGCCGATGGTCAGAGCTGGATGCCGGCAGGTGAAGAGGGAAGAGAAGGTCCGTGACCGCCCGTGCCTGCGCGCGTGTGCGCGGCGCGTCCGCGCCCGGGGCAGAGCAGAGGAGGCCGCCGCGCACCAGTGCTGATCCACCGTGGACCAAGGAGAAGGAGAGACAGAGGGGAGTCAGCCTGGAGGAATGGGAGTCCACCGTAAACCGGCTGCAACCGCGGGCTAGTGTGGGAAGGAAGTAGAGTGGGACTCTAGCGTGAAACAGGCCCAAGGAAGGGAGAGAGGTGGAAGGAAGAGAAAGAGAGAGGGAGTGTGCCGTGCGCCCTTGGGCCTCAGCGCCGGTGCAGCCCAGCCGGAAGCAGGCCAGCAGGACCTAGACCAACCAGCCGGGCCAAATAGCAACAGCCGGCCCAGACCCCTACCCTTTTCTCTTTTAAAAATGGAGTTTAGAGCTTTAAAAATTCCTAGAAAATGCACACGTTTTCAGAAAAATATAAACTTGGTGTCCAAATTTTCCTGAAAACAATCCCTACATCATAGGCTTATGAATGAGTGAAGTTGGATCTTTTTCGATCTCTTTAGCATTTTCGTGATTATCTTTCGTAATGTCTAAGTCGTGGTTCGTTTACGGTTTTAGACCCAGAGGAGCCGACCGCTGGGGAGGACCCTGACTACACGGAGGACCTCGGCGACGACTGGACAGGTGCCACGTCCCACCCACCATCGTTGCACCTATTAGACATATCATGATCTGAGTAGATTGCTATTGCTTTACTTATGCAAATGCATTGATAGGTTGCATGGTAGATTGCTTGAAAAGCCATTAACTTGTTGCAACCTTACCCCTACACACCCGCTTATAGGCTAGACACCGCTATATTACCATGTCACATGCTTCTATTCATGCTTTTACCTTACGCTGAGTAGAAGACTTGTTTGTGAGTGGCTAGGCACCGTGTGCCATTAAAATGATGATAATAATCGATGATATCTTGGTGTGTGTCTTGGGTGTGTGGTGAGGGTTGAGTCGATCAGACAGGCCCTACGACGAGTCCGTGGGATGAGTCTTGCCGGGGGTGCGACCTAGGCAACCCCACGTGAGGTACCTGTGGCGGGTACTTGTGTTCTGAGGAGATCCCGGGGCGAGCCCCGGGATAGAGGTGCTGTGATGGCATGGGGGAGTACCCCGAATGTGGAGATGACCTGTCTGATCCCACCTAGGATCTGGAATAGCAAGGGAAAACGGAACCCTGAGCCTCTCGTGCACACCACTCGTCCCTGAATGGGCGGGGTGCGGATATCGATCGTTTTGGGCGATGCCATTACTGCCAGGTTGTTAGATGATAAGGGTGGATGGTGTCGGCGTTGGGACCGCACCATCCTAGATGCGCAGTACCACGGTGGCTAGGTGTTGCGTCTCCCAGTCTCAGTTTGCCGATGCGCCGGGGAGCCCCAGGGTTGAGTGACAGGATGGTGTCGTTCCGGTGTGCAGAGTTGATCGATCTATATGTATAGCCATGTCTACGGTTACGGACATCTCATGACCTACGCCTCACTTGTTGTAGAGAGATGAGTCCTTTCTCTTCTTCCCCCTGGGTTTTGCAGGATCCGGCTGTGAGCCACTAAGGCAAGGACGAGAGGGAGTTGTCCTTGTCGCCTATAGAGTGAGTGTGTGTGGATGGGATAAATGTGGATGGGAAATGTGTTAAAACTTGAGAAACAACTTATATTATATTATACTACTTAATATTGAACTTGCATAGGAAAAACCACAGCCAGATACAGGTTCTATTTTGTACCCCTTTGCATACCACTTTCCACATAGCAAAACGCAATGCATAGGGTGGGAGCCAGTGATCAGTACAAATCATACTGAACGATTTTGGACTTAGGTGACGAGCCGGAGGACGGGTACGAGGACGTCGACCCGAAGGAGTAGGGTTTCATGCTGCGCTCGAGTTGGAGATGCTGGAGATCTACGCTTCCCTTCGCTGTTCTGGATGCTGCTTGTTCGTGTGATTCCGCCAGTGTGGCGATGTAATAATTAATTAGACCTTCTATTGTACTCTTTTAATTCAGAACTCGATGTATGTTGATGTTATCGACTGTAATTTGATAATGCGATGGGATGATCTTTGGAGACTATCGTATTATAATTCGCATCTGTGGATTTTCCCTTTGTGGAAAATCAAGATCGTTACAATTATCAAGGTAACAATTCATACAATAATCCTAGTTTACCACCTTTGATAGAGTTAGTGTCTAATCAAGGAAAGTTAATGGATAACTATTGACACTAAAGGTGGCAAACGGAAAAAGACCGCAAGCGTACGGTTGTCAAGTGTAGCTTTCACCGGGAGTATTCCAGGTATCGTATTTTCCACAGGGAACGAGAAGTGAGTTAACTAGGAATATGGTTATGTCCTATGATGGATCAAGGGAGACTATGATAACTGGGATAAGAGGTTCGATATAGCAAAGATATCTAACAATGTATAGCTAGTTATGCTGGCTTTATCAGCCCTTCTCTTGCAGGAGGCGATGGGATAGATCAGAAAGAGGACAAAACTCTAACCGGACCGGGCCATCATGTTGTATTGAGGCCCTACCTTTTAAGAACTTATCTTACACACGGGGTGGAATACGAAGACTAGATAGGGCTGTCACTTCCTACTAGCATCCACTGACTTTCCGTGTAATAAGCAGTTTACAAAGGCAAGATCTAGCCTAGACACCACGTCTACACTTATTTACTACTTTAACCTTGGCCTAAGATTAAAGCACTTCACTCAGAGCAAAGCGATGAACAAGCGCGAAAAGTTGTATAACAACTAAACCAAATTTAGAATATTAAATGCTATAAAGAACTCAGAAGAAGTCACTTATAAGTGATGAACTTACAAGAGACTCGCATCCGCTGAGGAAGAACTCCGGAGAAGATTCCCGACAGATCCGGGACTTTCTCCAGAAGAATTCCCTCACTCTCCTCCAACTAGCATAACACTGCTGAAGAGCTCCGCTAAGAGACTAGAGAGTAGTATTTCTCCAATGAGGCATGAATGATAAGGGAGCTTTAGGGGTCTATTTATAGCTAGAGGTGGAGTAGGGGCTACTCCGGTGCCACGTCAGCGATCCGCGTCACTGTTGACACTTCTAACGTCGTTACCAAAAGTAGAAAGATTTCTATTTCTGATAACGGCGCCAAAAATAGTTAACCACCTCTCATACTACTTAAGCCAAGTTGTCATCCTCAGCATAGCAGAGAGATACGGTATTGAAATATGCATTTTCTCTTCTAATAAATAATAAATATAAATGTGTATCTGCAAGCGCACAGATTATATTGAAGGAGCATTTTAACCAGGAGTATTCTAGGTATCGTTATTTATATTTTTACCACTGGGAAGGGATACTAAGGAATAAATGAGGAATGTGTATCACTGCATGTGTAATGGAGAGTTTCCATCTATCTCTCTCAATACAGGATAAATGTCACATAAGATATAGATAATGAATGAATGGTGACAAAAGATAAATATACTAATTAGCATATATTACCCACGTAAGATAATGATAAGAACCTCAACAAATATTCTAGCAACTCATTAGCATGGAATTAGGACGAACTAAAAAGATATTTCCTAAGTCATTCTTAACTATACAGTCTAGCATATTATGATTAGTGCAATTATACTTGGCAATCATGGCGAGATAAGAGATATTCATGTGTAGTGAGTATTACTAAGGAAGATGAGAAACATAGCAATCATTTCCCCATAATAGTACTGCTTTGCCTGCCCTATAAACGGGAGGACTACAAAGGACTCAACAGGACTGTCACTCCCGCGAACTACCTCACGATCCGGAATATAGGGTACAATCACAGATAAATATGGTCTAGGCACCACGCCTACACAATATCTATAATTTACTCATAGTACTGATGGATAAACGCTATACGATCGTAAACATGGATATGATTCAGATCTAACTACGTCAAGTATATAATCATAATAAACTAAGAACAATATAATTGAGAACATAATCGAATAGAGTAAAGTCATAAACAATATAATGAAGTAGAGTAAAGTCATATTCATAATATTGAAGAACAAATGATGAACAATGAAGAACTAGAGAGAGAATTACCAAGAATCCTCTTGACAGATCTGAAAACCAATCGAAGATTGACTCCTCCTAGTTCTAATCCTATGTAGCTATGCTAAACTAGAGATCTAGTTGATGTGGTGGCTCTAGGGCTTGATCAGGGACCTCTCCTCTTGAGATGAATAATGAATTAGGTCAGAGGGGCTCTTGGGGGTCTCCTTTCTCAGGGTCAGGGGGCCTTCCTTATATAGCCTCCTCAAATGAACGTCAACCGTTGGATCAAACCGACCTTAATGGAGGGCTTAGATGCAACCTCAAAGGCGGGGGAGAGAGGGTCCACCAGGCAGACCCTGAATGGGCCTTGCCCTAGGGAGGCCGCCCCATGGGGTAGGGCAGGCACCCTGCCCCTGGGCCCGCTGGCCCTCTCGCTTCTTCCCGCGCCTTCTTGACCCTTCTAGAGTATTCTTGTTTCTACGGATAATGATTATCTCTATGTAATGTTGACATGTGGGCCTTTCCTCCATATTTCCTGATATCCCCCTGCATAAATAGACATTCACCAAAACTCGTGGAATTCAGTTAGTATAAATCTGATTTCTAGGTATTGGTTTCAATTAGATCCTTATCCTTGTTTAGTTGATTGTTGAATTTGGTACTTAAGGACCGTCAACAAACTCCCCCAAGCTTACCTTATGCTCGTCCCTGAGCAAAGATAGACTCAGTAATGGATCAGGAGTTGCTACAATGCTTTCACGCCTTAAAGGTACACATGCTTTCAAATAAGATCTCATCTCCGGGTTAGATCAAGTATTAAGATAAAAAACTTACTCATTTTACCTTCCAACATAGGGCTTGTAACCGTCACTTGTGTCTTGGGTTGTTGAAAGATAGAACGGTCTGGTCAAGCGCCATGTCTCTAGTTCTTTGATCAGCTATAGCTTAGGAGTTTTTGCAGATTTTCAAAATAAAACTCAGAGATTCCTTTTATGACTCTCTCAAATCGCTCCTTTGTGGTATTTCTAGATCCTTACCAAGTCATTGATGGTGTATGCCCTTCTCTCAGATATGTGGTATTTGTGGTATAAGGCATTGTGGTATTGCCTTCTCTCTCTCACCCTACATCTACTAAGGCTGACATCTGGAGCTTATCGGTGGGAGATAGCGAATACATACTTACAAGACATATGTTGCATAGTCAAACCGTGGATCCAAAGGAACCGATTGAAAGTGCAATCAAGCCCTAAGTGGGTTTTGGTGACATGACAACATAATTAGAAGACTAATGAGACTCTTCAAGTATGACAAGCAGGTTAAACATAAGGAGGTTGATGAATAGGTTGGCGGACCTCTTCAATTACAAAAGTGCATGGCAACAAGCTCAAAGGACTTTAATTCATTTTATATTTCGAATTTGAGTTAGGTATGCCATACTATTAAGAGGGATTCAACACGCATGCCAACAAGTGAACCAAATGCTATATCTATCCATACATCATACACCTCCACATACATAGTAGTCAAAACAGCCAGCTATTCCATGATTCAATCCTTGCTGTCTTTGCCAGGCCGGCAGTGTCGGGTTTCAGGCCGGCACTGCCGTGACTTGAAATCTGCCCGTTGGCAGTGAGGGGGTATAACCTTATCCCCTCACTGCCCCCAATGGTAACTTTGCTCATTCACTCAGATTCATTCGCAGAAACAACTAGAGAATCTCCCTTCTTGCTCTTTCTTCTCCTTTTGTGCTCCAACTCTCTCCTCCATTGATTTCCACTCAAATCTTTGAGAGATTGAGCCTCCAAGCTTGAGAAGAAGCTTCTCCCTCAGATCTTCAACTCCTACAAGCATTTGGTTCGCATGGTGGCCGACGATTTGAGTTTGTTACTCTTGGAGCTTTGCTCCTAGCCGGTTAGGTGTCGCCCTTGAGCTTGGCTCCTTCGTGTGGCAGCCTAGGGAGGTTTGTAACACCCATATTGCTAATACATATCCTGTCATCTCAAGAGTTCATTCTCTTGACTTGAGACCGAGGAAAGAGCTAGTCTTTGTGGTGAGCTTGAGCCTTATGTGGCGCACCTCAACAACGTGGACGCAGGCAAGCCTTGGTGGCGAGCTGAACCACGGGTCAAATCTTGTGTCACCTTGTGTTTGTCTTTCTACTTTGATATATATTGCTCTCAAGGTGATTTCTAGGGTTTGGACCCGATCTACTCGGTGGGTGTGTTGCTACCACTTTCAAGTGGTGCTAGAGGTTCCTTGCACCTCTTGGAAGGTTTTTATTCAACACAATTTACATTTACATCTCAAATTTTGAATTGTGCCTAGGTCTGTCTAGGTGACCAGCACTGCCGCCCTAGAGACAGCAGTGCCGGGCACCCGCGGCAGTGCCGGGGTCAAGGCCGGCAGTGCCGCGGCTGTGCTAATAGCAAGTGTGAGATTTGTTTTAAACAGGTCTATTCACCCCCCCCCTCTAGGCTAATTAGGTCCTTACAAGTGATATCAGAGCAAGGTTACCTCAACAAGCACTTCACCGTGCGTGGTAATGGCCGAAGAGGGAAGTGTCAAGCAAGTTGACCCCAAAGATGTGGACTTGTACTCCACGAACAACAGCGATAAGAGTGTGGCCATGGACAAATACTTGACCACCGCTGGCATGTCCATAGGAGAGAAAGCAAGAAGAAAAGAAGATTGAGAAGAGAAGGCAAAAGATTGTAAAAATAAGAGAAAGCAATCAACGAAGCAAAGAGCATAAAGCTTGCCAAGAAGGTCCATAGAAAGGAAGTGAGAAGATTGAAGAAGGAGCTCAAGGCCAAGGAGGAGGAGCTAAAGAAGAGCAAAGAACAAGCCTCTCAAGTGGAGGTTGAATCAAGCAGCTCCGATGGTGATGATGATGCATCATACCAAGCCTCCAAGATTGTGAAGAAGGATGAGGAGAAGAAGAAGGATGATGACAGCAAGAAATACTCTGCCGTATCCTTTAACTATTCTTCTATTTCTAACCATGAGCATAAACCTCTCTTTCATGTTCCCACTGACAAATTGCCCCATTTCGATGGGACCAACTTTGCCAAGTGGAAACACTTGATGAAGGCTTATCTTGTAGGTCTTCACCCCGGTGCTTGGGAGATTGTTCATAGAAGATGTGAGCCTCCGGTGGATCCTACAAGTCCCACCACCACCGAGCTTTGCTGCATACAACTTAATGCACAAGCTACTAGTGTGTTGCTAAGTGCATTGGATGGTGATGAGTACAACAAGGTGATGGTCTTGGAGGTTTCCAAGGAGATATGGGACACCTTGCACCTTGCACATGTGGGTGTGAGCAAAGTAAGACAGTCCAAGATCGATCTATTGATGGCCAAGCTCAACCGGTTTATAATCAATGAAGGTGAAGGGACACAAGAAATGTTTGATAGATTGATGACTATGGTTGGCAAGATTAGAGGCCTTGGTGGTGAAGAGGTCAATGATCACAAGGTCGTCAAGATTATGCTAGAAGCCTACTCTCCAAGAAATGAGACTGTGGTGACATTGATTAGAGACAAGAAAAGGTTTGAGTACTTCACACCAAGTGATGTGCTTGGAAGGATTATGACCTTTGATCCACAAAGAGAAGAAGCACTTGAGAGGAAGAAGCTTGGTGAGATGCAAGCAAGGATGGAAGGGATAAAGATTAAGGATGTGTCTCTTAAAGCCAACAAGAGCACAAGAAGAATAACCCCTAGTTGTCCTAAAAACAACAAGCAAGCTTCCTCAAGCAAAGCTCAAGCAACCAAAGCCATCAAGCATGAACCCGAAGCTCCAACATCAAGTGAGAAGATAGATGACATGTCTCTATTCATGAGAAGATTCAACAAGGGCCTAAATAAGAATGAGTACAAGCTCACGAAGAGAAGGTTCCCAAACAAGAAATCATGGACTTGCTTCAATTGTGGTAGCACCGAGCACTTCATTGCCGATTGCCCAAATGAAAATAAAGATAACAAGTTTGGCAAAGGCAAGAGAGAAGACAAGGGTGACTACAAGAAAGGCAAGAGATATATGGGTGAGCACACATTGGGCATGAGTGGGATTCAACAACCGAGAGCACAAGTGAAGATGAAGAGATGACAACCATTGCTATTCACAAGCCATCCACTTCACCAAGGCTCTTCAACAACATGTCCGATGATGATGAATGCTCATCTCACATTTGTCTCATGGCAAAGCGTGAGAAGGTACAACCAAAACCGAAACCCTTAACTCCTTCCCCCAATGGTATCTCTAGTAGTGATTCTAGTGATTGCTCTAGTGATGATGAATCTAGTGATAAAGAAATAAATGCTATAACTAAAAACATGGATAATAAGACCAAAATCTTCATTGCTAATCTAATGGATGAATTGGAGGCTACCAAGGCTGAGTTAGAATCTAGAGAAAAGACTCTTATTAAACAAGAGGATCTCTATATTGCTAAAAAGGAAGCCCTTGCATTAGAGAGGAGTGAGGTGAGATCTTTGAATAAGGCTTTGGCCAAAGAACAAGAAGCTCATGCTCTCACTAAGAAGGAATGTAGTGACCTCAAGCAAAAGCATTGTGGCTTAGTTGAAAAGCAGCAAGAGCTTGAGGCACAATACAACCTTCTTTGGGAGGGCAACTCACATCTCCCTAAGGAAAATGATGCCTCTTCTCCATCCACTAGTCAAGGATGTGGAAAATGCTATAATCTTGATTTGAATGATTATTCCACTAACCTTGCCAACATGGAGGCCATGAAGAAGGAAATAGCAAGGCTCAACAATGTCATTTCAGTTTCTAGCAAGAATGACAAATACAAAGTTGAGCCAAAGAAAATCCAATACAAGGATGGAAGACATCCATAAATCAAGGATGGGCTTGGACACACTCAAGGAGGTAAAACCAATGGAAGAAAAATAGTGAAAGGCATTGAGTGTGTCCAGTTTGAGAGAAGAGAGAGCATT